>JXTC01000007.1:350169-379309 GCA_002914845.1 Trema orientale
GTCAATGGAGAAGTCCCGCGCGCTATCCTCTATGGTGGTGTCTGTCGCCTCAAGGCCATGACTATCTTCAGGCCTTCATTGGCTCAAGTTCAACCGAGGTACACGAAAGGACTGTGTCAGTGAATTCTCTAGTTATTTTACTTCTTTCCCCACACTTGAAATATTTTTGCTTTCAGGTTTGAGAAATGCTATCAGATTGCGTTGGCAATTAAGGACATGAAGTTGAGAATCTTGAGAAATTCCTATAGTATCGCTGTTATCCGTCTTGACTTATACATAGTATGGTGGAGGAAAAGGGACAAAGGAACAAGATGTATTTGGTACTGAAGTAGTATGCCGGTTCTCTTGTTGTTGCTTTCGGTTCATGGTTAACGAGAAATGAAGTCTTCAACATTCATATATTTTCAGGAGTGAGTGATGAGTGAGTTTTAATAGAACTCTTGGAGTTTGTCTCATGTATATCGGGTGAGAAATTAGGTTAAATATACATCCTGATATGCATATTTTGGCCCATATGCTTCCCTCAATAAAACTCTAAAAAATATGCATATACCCACCTGAAATGTCACTTCTGCCCTTAATAATTGGTTTACAGTGTACATGCCGCTCTTCTCCTCTTTAACCTAGCTGTAGCTCGTCATTCCTCCCTCTATATCCTCACAATCTTTCCTGTAATCTCATGCTTGAAGTTATCACACTGTCTAAGGAGCTGAAATTCTAAGAGCAGAAAAGGATAAAAGTTGAAAAAACAGAAAAAAGACTTGGCGGTAAGACGAAGGACGGAAATCCGCGAAATAGGTAGGTAATTTATATGTTCAAATGTTATGGGTACTGTTTGAAATGGTTTTTAACTGAGTTTCGATATGTTACGACCATAATTTATACATTAAAAGTTGTTTTCTTGGATTATCTGCAAAAATCTGGAAAAAAAGAGTCTGCCTCATGATAAGCATCGAACTTTCGATGTCATTTCGACCATATTTCGATGAAATTTGAGATGTAAGAATTTTTTCGACTATATTTCGACTATACTTCGATAGTAGTCGAATTTTCGACCTATTTTCGATGACTTTTCGATTACTGTTTTTCGATGATTATTTCGATTATTTTTTGCGATCAATTTTAATGTATTTCGATTATATTCAAGCTAATTTCAACCAATTTTCGATGGGTAGAAAATATAGACTCTTCCTTTTATATTTTATGATTTTTTCTATTGAATCTAATTTCTTTTTTCTGTTTCATCTGCAGAGTCACGTTTCAACATCATAGTTTTGTTTAACGGTGAATGGATGTTTTCGCCGGAGAAAATATTATGGTCGTATATTGCAAAAGAAAGTAAGGACAGGGGTGTATGGAAGGGTATAACTTTTGTGACCCTTGTAGATAAGCTGTATGAGGTGATTGGAGTTGATAAAAATCGTTTTGATTTAGAACTTAAGGTTGTTTATAAATGTGGTGGTGGAGATGGAATTCCTATTCCTCTAACGAAGATTACTACTGATAGTGACCTAGAACTTTGGCTTGAGGAGATGTCTTACTCTATTCAGAACCGTACTCCTTTATGTGTGTCGATTTTACCGAAGCTGAGACCTGTAGGTGAGGGTTGCAGTCAAAATGCTTCATTTGTGCCTGAAACAGGTACAGAGAAAATAGATGAGCAAGAGGTAGATCCAACTCTACCTGCAGCGGCAGTGTGTCCTCCAGAAATTTGTCCACCAATAAGGGATGATAGTGACAACTACTATGATTGGGGTTTTGGTGCATAAAACATGCATCCAGAAGAGTTAAAGGAATGCTTTAGTGAAGTACCTAAGACCCCAGAGACAACACCAGGGACTTCAAGTAGTCGAGTACGTAGAGTAAGAATAGTAGATAATGTAGCGAAGTGGAGTGCACCCTTGTTTTCAGAGGGAGAATTGCCGTAGGGAACCCCAAACAACTTGTCAGCTGGATCTTTTAATTCAGTGAAAATCATGATCGGTCAACTATTTGAGAATAAGGAAGACTTGAAGCTGAAGCTGCATTTGTATGCAATGAAGTCCAATTTTGAGTTCAAGGTGAAAAAGTCGGGCAAAGACTGTTAGTTCATAACATGTATAGATGACAATTGTACGTGGCGGTTGCGAGCTAGAAAGGTAGAGCAGTCTGACATATTTGAGGTGTGAATATATATGCCTGAACACACATGTTCGTTGGCAATAAGGCATAAAGACAACAGACAAGCAGCACTATGGGTTATTAGACATTGCATTAAGAGAAAGTACACAAATCCAGCTAACCCTAATTATGCCCCTCGATCAATAATCGACGATTTCTCTAAAGACTATGGGATTAACATGACATATGAAAAGGCATGGAGATGTAGGGAAAAAGCACCTCTTTATGTGAGGGGAACAGTGGATGGTTCATACCAAAAGCTGCCATCTTACCTATACATGTTAGAGAAGACTAATCCAAGAACAGTAATGCATTTAGATACCGATGAGATGAGACGTTTCAAGTATTTCTTTATGTCATTGGGTGCATCTATTCGGGGCTTTAAAGCAGCATGTCGTCCTGTGCTATGTGTAGTGGATCCTTCTTAAAAACAAACTGTGGAGGGACAATGTTGGCTGCAATTGCATAAGATGCAAACAGGGAGTTGTATCCTGTTGCATTTGGAGCAGTCGACTCAGAGAACAACGACTCCTGGATGTATTTTGTCGTTAAACTGAAGGAAGCAATTGGAGACGTTGAGAACTTGGTCTTCATATCAGAATTGCGAATGCTTGTCGACTGTGTTCCCCGAAGCATACCATGGAGCTTGCATACATCATATTGGTATGAATATCCAAGCAAAATTCAAGACTGATCATTGCCATAGTGAGTACTTCTTGGCAGCAAAATCCTATCGGATGAGTGACTTTCTTCATCATTTTGAGAAGATCAAGGTCAAGGATCAAGCCATTGCTTATTATTTAGAAGAAATAGGCATTGAGAAATGGAGCCGTGCAAACTTTTCTGCCATTCGTTACAACATCATGACAAGTAATAATGCTGAGAGCTTTAATAACACGAGTAGAGATGCACGGAAGTATCCAATCACAACTTTGGCGGAGTTTTTGAGGTATACACTACAAACTTAGTTCTTTGAAAGGCGAACATTGGCAATGGAATCTAATAAACCATTAGCGAAAAAGATTGAGAAGAAATTAGAGGACCGTATTGAGGCTGCGAAGACTTTGATTGTTCAGCCTCTCAGCCACTATAAGTTTTATGTCATGGACGGTGACAGAGACAGTCAAGTTAATTTACAGACAAAGACTTGTAGTTGTAGGAGGTTTGATTTGATAGGTCTTCCATGTACGCATGCATTAGCGGCTACTCTAAGTCAACGCATCAATCCATACGCCTTGTGTTCCCGGTATTATACAGTTGACGCATGGCTGCACTCATATGCAGAGACTATATATCCAGTAGGAAATGAAGAAGAATGGGATGTACCTGATGATATTAGCAGACGTATGGTGGAACCACCTCCTTATAAACTGAAGGTTGGCCGGCCGAAAATGAAACGTAGAAAGTCGAAAGGGGAGAAGATCAAAATGCAACGCCATTGTAGCCGTTGCGGGAGAAAGGCCACAATCGGGCAACTTGTACGTACATGATGCCAACAGCTTCAAATAAATAATTTAGTAATATTAATCAAACAACAAATGACGTATCTTCATAAATTTGTGCTATTAAATAAATATTTTTGATTTTTAAATAAATAATTTTGTACTATTATCATTTTAATTTTAGGATTTTAAGTATAATGTTGTAATGAATAATTTATCTATTTTAGTTGGAATAAGTTTAGAATATTATTGATTTTATTATAAGGGCGCGTCTACAGTAGGGGCGCCCCTACGTAGGGCCCTGTCTATTCACCGTTGGATGAGAATCTGTATATAAATAGATTCTCCACAGATTCCCGTTATTCCTCACAGATTCCCATCCAACGATAATTAAGGCATGACCCTACGTAGGGACGCCCCTACCGTAGCCATCCCCTTATTATAATGATATGATTTTTTGAAAATATTGCAATTGTCGGAAAATTCTCGAAAATGAATCTAAATTGCATCGAAAATGTGACGAATTGCATCGAATTCGACTGTTTATCTGTTTAATGTTATAAGTTGCATGAGTCGAAACGTCATCGAAATTGCATCGAATTCGACTATTTATCTGTTTAATGTTATAAGTTGCATGAGTCTAAACGTCATCGAAAATACATCGAAATTGCATCGAATTCGACTATTTATCTGTTTAATGTTATAAGTTGCATGAGTCGAAAAGTCATCGAAATTGCATCGAAATTTCATCAAATTCGACTATTTATCTGTTTAATGTTTTAAGTTGCATGAGTCAAAACGTAATCGAAAATGAATCGAAATTGCATCGAATTATAATGTTTAACAAAAATACATCGAAATATCCTCGAAACATCATCGAAATTGAATCGAAAATGCGACGAATTGAATCGAATTCGATTATTTTGTCTGTTTTTAATTTTTGTTACATAAGTCGAAACGTCATCGAAAATTAATCGAAATGCATCTAAATGTCATCGAAGGCAATGGCGAATATCATCGAATTTCGACTCTGGTGAACAAACTGAATTATATCTCATTCATTTTGACTTTAAATTTTAACCTGAGTATGCACATTCACATAATACATACACAATACATCGGCTACTCTATCCCAAATAAAATTAATTACAAAAATGAGCAAAACTAACAACTATACAAAAATTAATAATATACACCTATGGCTCTATATTCTGGTAGAATAAATCTACACATAATTTGTCTCTTGAATGTTGCATAACATCATCAACAACGTTGGAAAGTGGAATGTCGGCTAACAGACATTCCAAGTACTTTACAACAAAAACGCCGCAATCTCCACTACAAAGGCAAATATTTCTAGTTAGTGTCAAAATAACCAATTGAATAAATATTTGTTAATATTCTTATATTGTATTGAATTACCTCTTCGCTGTTTGTGGTACTGCATCGGGAGGTAACCTTCTAACATCAAAATCACGAGGTTTCATCATTGTAGTCAAATCAAGATCATCGCAATCAGTGACTCCTTCTACATTCAGCAGAAAGTATGGCAGCATCTTCATCATTGGACGCATGGCTTCCTCGACACGTGCATCATTATACAATACTTGGTCAGAGTCATATACCGTCAGTATATGCACAGGAAGATCTATCTGCACAAGAACCCAATGATTCGAACCGATGTTCAAGGGATAGTAAACTTCGTCAACCTCCTCCCAGCCACGTTGAAAATTATGTGCATCTCCTTTAGCATAGTCAATAAACTGGTCATCCCACTTAAACTTCGCTTTATTAGAAATTTTTCGGAATGCATCCACCGACCATTCATGCATGCAATGTAGACCGTGTCTGCAAGGGCGACCTTATTTCTATAAGTCTTTGGGAAAAGCCAAAGGCGTTCTCGTATCAACCTAAAAGCCACATCAATATGCTGCAAATGGAGGGAATACAATAACTTTTAAGTGAATATAAAAAAGGATTTCAAAATGAAGAAAGAAAAATTTAATTATAAAACCAATTACCTCATCTGAAAGCCACTTCTAACGGGTCTGCAGGTCGAAGAAGAATCCAGTAGTAGCAGCACCAGTAGGAAGCTGGATTAGTTTCCGGTTATCTATAAGTCCTGCAAGCCATCTCCTAAATGTATCAAGCTGTTTTTTTTTTTCAATTTTCCAGAATGGGTTTGGTTTGCATGGATTGTTAACCTTGAACTTCTTGTTCGACGGATCGGTATAGTCAATGAGTCTCTTAGATCGTTGGGCGACCCGTTTCTTCCTGCAAACTTAACTGCAGCAACCTCAGCTGGTTGTACCTCTTTCACTCCCGAAGTTTGCTGCTCTTCAGGGGTGTGCTTTTTAGTGGGAGTCCATATGACAACATCTTCACCTGGCTGATACCCTTGAGGAAGGATATCTGAGTTGGTGGCCTCAGATTCAGAACCAGTTGGCTACTGATGTGCTTTGATTTCCTCCATCATATTCAACAACCTATCAAGTTTATCATTGACAATCACCTAGTTCGCCTTCAGTTCAGTCTGGTTTGCCTTCAACTCAGTGATGTCAACCTTCAACTTAAGATAGAACTTATGTGAATGAGGCACGTCATCTAATGGTTCCTCCTCTACTTCGTTTGTGGGAGCGTCAAAGATGCCCGCCTCTTCTGCAGCTCGCTTTGCTTCGGCCGCCTTGTTCTCGTCGTCCTCCTCATCCTCAACATCAATTCTCTCTTCCTCAACTCCAGTACTGCCGAGGCTTTGGTATGGATCGTGATATATATGTTCATAGAATTCTTTCTCNAGGGGTGTGCTTTTTAGTGGGAGTCCATATGACAACATCTTCACCTGGCTGATACCCTTGAGGAAGGATATCTGAGTTGGTGGCCTCAGATTCAGAACCAGTTGGCTACTGATGTGCTTTGATTTCCTCCATCATATTCAACAACCTATCAAGTTTATCATTGACAATCACCTAGTTCGCCTTCAGTTCAGTCTGGTTTGCCTTCAACTCAGTGATGTCAACCTTCAACTTAAGATAGAACTTATGTGAATGAGGCACGTCATCTAATGGTTCCTCCTCTACTTCGTTTGTGGGAGCGTCAAAGATGCCCGCCTCTTCTGCAGCTCGCTTTGCTTCGGCCGCCTTGTTCTCGTCGTCCTCCTCATCCTCAACATCAATTCTCTCTTCCTCAACTCCAGTACTGCCGAGGCTTTGGTATGGATCGTGATATATATGTTCATAGAATTCTTTCTCAGCCTCCCGTGGATTCAATAATGCCTTTGTGACAAGCTACAAGATAGTTCAAAATAAAGTTCAATCAACTTATGAATTTATAAAATTAATTATATAGAATAGAATCAATTTTCCGGACATACTTTCTTAATCTTCAATACATCAATACAATCCTTCACTGATGATGTTTTATTGTTTGTCCATGACAGCATCCTTGGGAATTTGATACCAAGGTTCTCAGAAAATGCACCAGTAAGCTTGGGGATAGCCTCATAAGCCCAATACTGTAAAGCAATGCTAAACTCATAGACTGTGTATTGAGCTTCCTTCGCCTTCTTATTCTTTTTCATCTTCTGAAGGTAGTTTTCCCTCTGATGCATCATGTCCTTATTCAAACTATGAAACGTTTTCTCGTAAGATCGCCTTCCCCATGGATAATTAAATAAATCCTCCTCATTCTCTACAAAAGAGAGCATATCCATCAGAATCTTGGTGCTTGACTCATGTGCCATCAAGACCCCATCTACCAAGTAGCACAACCCCAACTTCCATATATCCTCTTTCTCCTCACAATTTAGAAATGCAGCTTCTAATTCACCGAATCTCACATTAGCTTCATTATTCAGGTATGTCTCCTAGAGTCTCATGCTACAAGTCATAGATTTGTACTTCACAACGTCCTGATCTTTGCCAAAGTTTAACGTTATTATCATGGTAAACTCACTAAGCCCGAATCTCAAGTTGCTATCCCCAATGAAAAATTGCAACTCCGCCGGGTTTTTGGATTTCACCTTCCTCAACAGTAGTTGGTGTATAAGTACTCCCAACGCTTGCATTGGAGGAGCAAGAAAAAACTGCCTAAACGGACATTGCTTTGCCCTCTCTAACAAATCATACTTCTCAAATCTCTCCTTAATCTTCGACATCACCGTTGTTCCTTTTATAGTGACCTTCTAGGAAAGTGTTCCTCAAAAGGTACAAGGAGCTTTGACTTTTGATTCTGCATTAGAGGGAAAAATTTATTTAGACAAAATTTTTATAAATTTAACATATTTCAAAAGCATCTAAATTACGTCGAAATATAGTCGAAAGTCATTGAAAAAGGTCGAAAAGCGATCGAAATTTCGATAATTTAGTTTTCGACTATATTTCGATGGTCATCGAAAAATCTTACAGAAACTATCTCAAATAGGCAGGAGGTCGAAATTATCCATCAAAAATTATCGAAAAACAGAACACGTCGAAATGGAATCGAAAAATAGTCGAAACCTGTCGAAAAAATATTAACTACTAACTACTACTAAAGGTCATCGAAAAATAGTCGAACGAACATCGAAAATTTAGAGCAGCCTTATTTTAAAATGTCATAAAAAATGTATCTAAATTTCAGCACTATTCACCGAAATACCATCGAAAAATAATCGAAACACAGTCAAAATAACATCGAAATTTTATTTTAAAATTGCACAAAAAATATATCGAAATTTCGACTCTGTTAATCGAAAAACCATCGAAATATTATCGAAATTACGTCGAATTTCACGCATTTTTCCAGTACCATTTTCAGCCATACTCATCGAAATATAATCGAAATTTTAACGAAATAAATCGAAAATTTATCGAAAAGATATCGAAATGAAGTCGAAAATTACGTCATACAAAATTTAAAAAATCACTAGCTCATAAACGAGAAATTATGTAACTAAATCGAAATATCAACTAAAAATTTCTAAATCGGCTTCTACTACAAATGCCCTAAATTCAAAAACTCTCAAATCATATTTTTCTTACCTTCTTTTCAGGACTCATTTTTCTCAACAGTGAGAGAGACGGCACGACGGGTTTTCGTCTTCCTCACTTTACAGCACGACGGGTTCTTGGCTCTTCAGACGACGAGAGACGACGGGTCTTCAGACGGCAGCAATGACGGCGATTGGAGAGAGAGAGAGAAATGAGAAGAGTTTCGGAGGGAAGTATGACAGACACTCCTTCAAAAGTGAGGCATATTTTCTCTTAGGTATTAGTAAGGTTATTTTCGTCTGCATACATATTTTTCAAATATTTTTTTAACTTGGGCATACGGGCCAAAGTAGGGATATTAGGGAGCATATTTGGATGCATTTCGATTAATTTTTGATGACGTTTTGACTTATGTAACAAAATTAAAAACAGACAAAATAGTCGAATTCGATTCAATTCGTCGCATTTTCGATTCAATTTCGATGACGTTTCGAGGATATTTCAATGTATTTTCGCTAAACATTATAATTCGATACAATTTCGATTCATTTTCGATTACGTTTCGACTCATGCAACTTAAAACATTAAACAGATAAATACTCGAATTCGATGCAATTTCGACGACTTTTCGACTCATGTAACTTATAACATTAAACAGATAAATAGTCGAATTCGATGCAATTTCGATGCATTTTCGATGACGTTTAGACTCATGCAACTTATAACATTAAACAGATAAATAGTCGAATTCGATGCAATTTCGATGCATTTTCGATAACGTTTCGACTCATGCAACTTATAACATTAAACAGATAAATAGTCGAATTCGATGCAATTCGTCACATTTTCGATGCAACTTCGATTCATTTTCGAGAATTTTCCCACATTTGCAATATTTTCAAAACATCATATCATTACAATAAATCAATAATATTCCAAACTTATTCCAACTAAAATATTAAAATTATTCATCACAACATTATACTTAAAATCCTAAAATTAAAATGATAATAGTACAAAATTATTTATTTAAAGATAAAAAATATTTATTTAATAGTAAAAATTTATGAAGATACGTCATTTGTTGTTTGATTAATATTACAAAATTATTTATTTGAAGCTGTTGGCATCATGTACATACAAGTTGCCCGATTGTGGCCCTTTCCCCCTCAACGGCTACAATGGCGTTGTATTTTGATCTTCTCCCCTTTCGACTTTCTACGTTTCGTTTTCGGCCGGCCAGCCTTCGGTTTATAAGGAGGTGGTTCCACCATACATCTGCTAATATTATCAGGTACATCCCATTCTTCTTCATTTCCCCACTGGATATATAGTCTCTGCATATGAGTGCAGCCATGCGCCAACTGTATAGTACCGGGAACACAAGGCGTATGGATTGATGCGTCGACTTAGAGTAGCCGCCAATGCATACATACATGGAAGACCTATCAAATCAAACCTCCTACAACTACAAGTCTTTGTCTGTAAGTTAACTTGACCGTCTCTATCACCGTCCATGACATAAAACTCATAGTGGCTGAGAGGCTGAACAATCAAAGTCTTCGTAGCCTCAATACGGTCCTCAATTTCTTCTCAATCTTTTTCGCTAATAGTTTATTAGATTCCATTGCCAATGTTCGCCTTTCAAAGAACTAAGTTTGTAGTGTATACCTCAGAAACTCTGCCAAAGTTGTGATCGGATACTTCCGTGTATCTCTACTCGTGTTATTAAAGCTCTCAGCATTATTACTTGTCATGATGTTGTAACGAATGGCAGAGAAGTTTGCACGGCTCTATTTCTCAATGCTTATTTCTTCTAAGTAATTAGCAATGGCTTGATCCTTGACCTTGATCTTCTTAAAATGATGAAAAAAGTCACTCATTCGATAGGACTTTGCTGCTAAGAAGTACTCACTGTGGCAATGATCAGTCTTGAATTTTGCTTGGATATTCATACTAATATGATGTATGCAAGCTCCGTGGTGTACTTCAGGGAACACAGTCGACAATGCATTCGCAATATTTGGGTGTCGGTTTGATACGAAGACCAAGTTCTCAACGTCTCCAATTGCTTCCTTCAGTTTAACGACAAAATACATCCAGGAGTCGTTGTTCTCTAAGTCGACTGCTCCAAATGCAACAGGATACAACTGCCTGTTTGCATCTTATGCAATCGCAGCTAACATTATCCCTCCACAGTTTATTTTTAAGAAGGATCTATCTACACATAGCACAGGACGACATGCTGCTCTAAAGCCCCGAATAGATGCGCCCAATGACATAAAGAAATACTTGAAACGTCCCATCTCATCAGTCTCTAAATGCGTTACTGTTCCTGGATTAGTCTTCTCTAACATATATAGGTAAGATGGCAGCTTTTGGTATGAACCATCCACTGTTCCCCTCACATAAAGAAGTGCTTTTTCCCTACATCTCCATGCCTTTTCATATGTTATGTTAATCCCATAATCTTTAGAGAAATCATCGATTATTGATCGAGGCGCATAATTAGGGTTAACTGGATTTGTGTACTTTCTCTTAATGCAATGTCTAATAACCCATGGTGCTGCTTATCTGTTGTCCTTATGCTTTATTGCCAACAAACATGTGTATTCATGCACATATCTTCGTACCTCAAACATGTCAGACTGCTCCACCTTTCTAGCTCGCAACCGCCACGTATAATTGTCATCTATACATATTATAAACCAACAGTCTTTGCCCGACTTTTTCACCTTGAACTCAAAATTGGACTTCATTGCATGTAAGTGCAGCTTCAGCTTCAAGTCTTCCTTATTCTCAAATAGTTGACCGATCATGATTTTCACTGAATTAAAAGATCTAGCTGACAAGTTGTTTGGGGTTCCCTGCGGCAATTCTCCCTCTGAAAACAAGGGAGCACTCCACTTTGCTGCATTATCACTCTACGCACTCGACTACTTGAAGTCCCTGGTGTTGTCCCTGGAGTCTTAGGTACTTCACTAAAGCATTCATTTAACTCTTTTGGACGCATGTTTTATGCACCAAAACCCTAATCATAGTAGTTGTCACTATCATCCCTTATTGGTGGACAAATTTCTGGAAGACACACTGCCGCTACATGTGGAGTTGGATCTACCTCTTGCTCATCTATTTTCTCTACACCTGTTTCAGGCACAAATGATGCATTTTGACTGCAACCCTCACCCACAGGTCTCCGCTTCAGTAAAATCGACACACATAAAGGAGTACGGTTCTGAATAGAGTAAGACATCTCCTCAAGCCAAATTTCTAGGTCACTATCAGTAGTAATCTTCGTTGGAGGAATTGGTATTCCATCTCCACCCCCATATTTATAAACAACCTTAAGTTCTAAATCAAAACGATTTTTATCAACTCCAATCACCTCATACAGTTTATTTACAAGGGTCACAAAAGTTATACCCTTCCATACACCCATGGCCTTACTTTCTTTAGCAATATAAGACCATAATATTTTCTCCGACGAAAACATCCATTCACCGTTATACAAAACTATGATGTTGAAATGTGACTCTGCAGATGAAACAGAAAAAAGAAATTAGATTCAATAGAAAAAATCATAAAATGTAAGAAGAAGAATCTATATTTTTTACCCATCGAAAATTGGTCGAAATTTGCTCGAATATAATCGAAATACATCAAAATTGATCGCAAAAAATAATTGAAATAGTCATCGAAAAATAGTAATCGAAAAGTCATCGAAAATAGGTCGAAAATTTGACTATTATCGAAGTATAGTCGAAATATAGTTGAAGAGATTCTTACATCTCAGATTTCATCGAAATATGGTCGAAATGACATCAAAAGTTTGATGCTTATCGTGAGGCAGACTCTTTTTTTCCGGACTTTTGTAGATAATCCAACAAAACAACTTTTAATGTATAAATTATGGTCGTAACATATCGAAACTCAGTTAAAAACCATTTCAAACAGTACCTATAACATTTGAACATATAAATTACATACCCATTTCGCGGATTTCCGTCCTCTGTCTTACCGCCAAGTCTTTTTTCTGTTTTTTCAACTTTTATCCTTTTCTGCTCTTAGAATTTCAGCTCCTTAGACAGTGTGATAACTTCAAGCATGAGATTACAAGAAAGATTGTAAGGATATAGAGGGAGGAATGAGGAGCAACAGCTAGGTTAAAGAGGAGAAGAGCGGCATATACACTGTAAACCAATTATTAAGGGCAGAAGTGACATTTCAGGTGTGTATACGCATATTTTTTAGAGTTTTATTGAGGGAAGCATATGGGCCAAAATATGCATATTATGATGTATATTTAACCTAATTTCTCTTAGATGTATGCAACTTTGTCTTAGACTTGAGCTTTCTTCTTCTTATTATTTTTTTTTTCAAAAAAAAGAAGAGCACTTTTGTTAAGTGAAAGTATGTGTTTTAATATTTTTCATTATGAACTATATAGTATGGTAAAAAATGATAATCCTAGAGAACATTTTATATTTCCATTTAATTTTGAAAATTTGATTTTATATAGTAAAATTTCAATTAACTTCAAAACCCCGCATCTTAAAAGTTTTCGAAAAAATCTCAAATTTATTTGAAAAAATATTACTTGTTATAATATTTAGAAAAATACCACTTTTTATCAATCAACGTCGAGTACCTAAGAATAGATTCCTCCAGTTACTAGTTGGTTACTTTGAGTACTTTTGAAAATACTAATTTTGAGAAAAAAATGATATTTTTCTAAATATTTTTAAAAAATAATATTTTTAAATCAAATTATAAAAGTGATACTCGTTTAAACAAATTCAAAATTGTCAAAACCTTTAGCCTTTCCAAGTTTTTTCAATTTTTCTGGACTTTAGGCTTATATTTTTGTATGAAGCCTTTTCAAAATATATATATATCGTTTTATATTCCATTTAATATAATAGTGTTACGTAAAAATGAAAATATACATCGGTTATTATTCTAATCACTTTAAGAACTTGGGACAAAAAAGGTTAATGGCAGAAATGGTCCCTGAACTATCCAATTTATAGCAAGTTATTCTTCGAAGTTTCAATTCCAGCAATTAAGCTCGTGAACTTTTTGAATTGTAGCAATTTGGTTATTAAACTATTTAAATTACAATTTGCTATTAAAGTTTTTACTAAAAAAAAAAAACACGTGAAGAGCACACTGTGACATCTGAAAATATATTTGAAACTTTGAGGACCAAATTGCCACAAGTTGGATAGTTTAAGGATTATTTGTGCAATAAAGCTGGACAAAAATATGTACTTGTGATGTAATGTTTTTTTTCTACTTATTTTAATAGGATAATTATATTTTTATACCTTGCATTTTAACTATTTAATGAGTTTACATATTGTATTTTAGTTATTATCAATATTGAACCTTTAGATTTGAAATTTGTAATAAATTTATACTTTCTCTAGAATAAACGCAAATTTTGAACATATTAGCAAAATACCCTTTAAAAAATATATATATATTTTAATATTTAATTTAAATTTAAAACTAGTTAAAATAATAGTTGAAAGAAAAATATTTAAAATGAAGTTAACAAAAGGAAAAACTTATAAATATTAANTTTGGTTGTTTTTTAAAATATTTTTTTATTTTTTATTTTTTTTCTTATTTACATTATAATATTTTTTTATACTTTTTTTTGTCTTATTTATATTATAATATTTTTTATATCTTTTTCTTTTGTGCTAATTTTTTTGTTTTGTCTTACAGTAAATTTTTTTTTGTCTTATTTAGATAAAATTCAGCCACAAGTACGTGGCTTAGGAACGTACTACTAATACTAGTATATATATATAGATATTTAGGAAAAAGACGACGTGTAGTTTTAAGAGGATTACACTATTAGAGTGATTTTGGGCCCATTTGGTTCGCCTATTTGAATGTGTGTATTTAAATAGAAATCACAGAATGTGTTATAATTAGAATGTGAGACATTTGAATGGAAAAAATAGTGAAATGTGTTGTAATTAGAATGAGAGCATTGAAATCGACTATTCAAAAACACCTCTCTTCCTCCATTCTCATTTAAGACACAAAAAAATCATTCCAATAATTAACTTTTCGGATGGACCATTTGAATGGAAAAACTGAATTGTTGAAACAAACACACATTCTAAAAGATCATTTGAATGGAAAAACTGAATTGTTGAAACAAACACATATTCAAATGGATTTTCTATTCCAATAGAATGGAATGGTCGAAACAAACGGGCCTTTGTTTTTAGCTCTGTCATCGTCATTCCCTCTACTCACTTCAGCGAATTCGAGCTTCTCCCTCACTCTCTCACACCCAGCGCCGCCCGCCGCTGAAGCCTCCGGTCGCCCAACTCCCAATTGTCTATCTCTCTCCCTCTCTCTCTCCGCTGCGCCTTCCGTCGACGTCTATCAGGTATATACATACATCTGTTCTTTCTTCTTTCCATTATAGAAAATATTGATGTTGATCATGTATGGAAATCGGTACTTTTCCTCTCTTTTATGAAAAAAAACAAAAAAAATATGAATTTCTGGGTTAGAAATGAGAGTTCTTGTCAAACAATTTGATGTTTTTATCATTGAAAACATCCTTGGCTATGGCCCCGATTTGCTTCTAGGAAAACAAGACCCTTTTGCCTCTTCATATGCCTTCCCCAGAAAACAGTTATATTTTACACAAATTTTTTTTTATCTTTTGGTAAAATTAGGTAAAATATATAATGCGTTATGTGATAAAATTATTTATCAAAAACCATTTTCTGTATATGTAACCAAACCAGACAAAAATGGGGGATGAAGGAGGAGAGCAAGAAGCTAAGCGAATGAAAGCTTTGGCAGACGCTAAGTACAAGGCCTCCAACCTCAAATCAGCTCTCAAATATGCAAAGCGAGCCCACCGCCTCTGCCCGAATCTCGATGGCGTTTCATCCATGGTCACCTCCTTTAAGATCCTCCGTGCCGCGTCGAAATCCAACCCCCCTGACTGGTACAAGATCCTTCAGGCTGAGCCTTTCTGCCATGTGAATACTATTAAGAAGCAGTACAAGAAGTTGGCTTTCCTTTTGCATCCTGACAAGAATCCCCATCTGGGTTCCGAGGAGGCCTTCAAGCTTGTCAATGAGGGGTTTCGGTTCCTTTCGGATAAGGTTCGGCGGAAGGAGTATGATATGAGGCTGAGAATTCGGATTCAGGATGAGAAGATGAAGGAAAGTGTGGAACCGGCAGTAAGCAGTGAGACGTTCTGGACGGCGTGCTCTACATGCCGGCTTCTGCACCAGTTTGAGAGGAAATATTTGGGGCATAATTTGGTTTGCCCAAGTTGTAGGAAGAGTTTTCAGGCTATGGAGGTTGGGAATGATGAGAATGATAAGGACAACGGTAGGGTTCGAAGTGAGAGGTTGAGGATGAGGAATTTGGATGCTGATGAGAGAATTGCAGGTTGGATTTCAAAGTCCAAACTGGGAAATCTTGGACTGGGGAAGGGGAGAATGGGCAGTGGTGAAATCGGTGATAGGAGAGCGAAGAGTGTAGAATTGAAGAAGAAAGGTGAAGAAGAGAGTGGGAATTTGAAGAAGGACGTTGGTGGTGGTGGTGAATGGAGTGGTGGGAGATTGAGGAAGAGAATGAGTAGTGTTGGGGATGTCATGGAGAGGTCTCAGCTAAAGAGAGCCAAAGTCGATGAAGAAATGATGACACTGGCTGAAATGCAGTCTGAAGTCAGGCGCAAAGCAAAGCAGGAGAAGATGAGACTGAAACTGAGGGAAGATGAAAGAAAGGAGAAGGAGAAGGAGAAGGAAAAGGAGAAGGCAAGGGAGAGGGAAAAGAAGAAGAAGGAAAGTGAGAAAGAAAGATGCGAGGTTTCAAAGGAAAGGAGGGATTTGAAGGTTGAGAGATTGTTAGCGTTAAAGAAGAGTAAGGACTTAGGATCACTGACTTGTGGGGCTTTTGCCAAGAGTAGGGATTTGTCGTTAGAGAGGCATAAAGTATCAAAAGAAAGTGAGTCAGGTATAATGGCGGTGGAGGATTCAGATTTTTATGATTTTGATAAAGACAGAATGGAGAGAAGCTTTAAGCAAGGACAGGTTTGGGCCATGTACGCTGATGATGATGGAATGCCCAGGGATTATGGTTTGATCGATGAAGTAGTTTCTGTGAATCCTTTTGAGGTGAAATTGAGTTGGTTAGATCTTCAGAATAGTGGAGATGAGGAGCTTCTTTGCTGGGAGAGAAGGGGTTTTCATGTATCTTGTGGGAGATTTAAGGTTTCCAGGAAGACTTCTGTTGATTCAGTTAATATCTTTTCTCATGTTGTGGATTGCGAAAGGGCAGCTCGGGAGATTTATAGGATTTATCCCAAGAAAGGTTCTGTCTGGGCTCTTTATGCTGAATCAACTTTAAGTGCAGAGGGAAGAAATCTCTCACTAAATGACAGGCAACCACACTATGACATAGTTGTGTTCTTAACAACTTACAGTGAGATGCATGGTTTAAGCATGGCATATCTTGAGAAGGTTGATGGGTTCAAGACGATATTCAAGAGACGTGAGATTGGTTCTCATGCTATTAGGTGGTTAGAGAAAGATGATGTTGGATTGTTTTCACACCAAATTCCTGCAAGGAAGCTCTCTGGTGATGAGGTTCCAGAGCTCTTGAAAGATTGTTGGGAACTTGATCCTGCTTCTCTTCCTGCAGATTTGCATAAAACTTGATTGGGAAGATAGGTCTTTAGGGGAATACTGTAGTGCTCCTTGTATAGCTTTTCTTGTTTGATGTAGAGGGTTCAAGGCTCTGGATATATTAAAGTGATGAAACACCAGGTAATTTTGACTTCACTAGCAAATGAGGGTAATTTCCAACGATGTAATCTAATCACTTCTCTGCCATGTAAGCCTTTTTGTAAAAAATGTTGCAAGTGAGGAGGAATATCAGATTATGCATTGACCATTGTTGATCAGATTTTCATGTTTTTGACTAAAACAAACCTGTGGTCATGTATTCATGTGCATTTGGTGTGTTTGGGAGATGGAATTGCTGAATCATGAGTGAGTAGTTCTAGGAATGTGTAGAGATATAGGTATTTGATAGTCGAGCTCATTCTTTATGTTACCATGATGGTATTGCTTTATAGCATTCTTTGTTCTAGTTTCAACTAATATCACTTCACTAAACAAGGGAAAGAGCTGAATCCAAGATGGCACTTGAGAACAGCGCTTCGTTTGTTAACGCATCTGTAAGACTCTATCTTTGAAATATAAGTGCGTTTTGTCATTTTTATCCAATGAAACAAATAGGGAAAGGACAGGGCAAATTGTAATTTTAGCTGTATCTAAACCGAGAAAAGAGAATTGGGGGTGGGGGGTGGAAGAGAAACTAGAACTTGTGAAATCTATGTGGAGTGTCATTTTTAGGCTTTTCTGATGTTTGAATCGTTTTCTTCACATAACTAGTTGTTGTTTAGAATAATACTACCTGTTGTTCTGCTGCTGTCACCATAACAGTATGACTTTCATTGGGCAGTTTGCAGGATGGACTTCCGATTATTGTAAAAAGATTTTCCAGTGGACGAAGAAATTTTATTTTATTTTTCCAGAACATAGAGCGGTGATAATGTCAGGGCAGGAGATCTTGAAATTTGGTTGATTGTATTTGTATTTTCTATTCCGAAATCTTGTCCTATCAAATTGTTGGGGTGTGGGATATAACAGAACAAACTTATATAAAGAAAATTGATGAGTGTTCTGTTTACAATTTAAAATCGTGCGGAAAAAAAAAAAAAGAAAAAAAGAAGGTTGTGCTACTATGAGTGTAATTTGACTCCACCTTTTCCTTTTATTTGATTCCTTTCAAAGTTACGCACACACGACAAATTTTAGAATTAAGATGCGAGTGTAGAATGCATAAAAGATTTTTGAAATGTGGGAAATCATTTTACAACCAAAAACAGGAAAAAGAAATGAATGAATGAGAAACCAAAAAATTATTAGGGTTGATCTAATCGTGCTTCGGACATGATATATTGGTTAATACTGGTTTGTTTGTTTATATTGTTTGTTTATATCATGGACTTGAGAAGTAGCAAGGACAGGCACGAAGCTTTATACAATGGGAAGTGGATGTTTTAAGTAGAATGAGGTATTTGAACATATGCATTTGCAACTCTATTTCCCAATCTCTGGAGAGTTGACACTATAGATGTATGTTACTTTTAACTATGAATTTTCGTCTTGAAAAGTTTATAAATATTTATTTTTTCCTTATTTCAGTAGAGATTTATGGTTGACTTTCATGCTACAAAATGCCAAATTGTAATTAGGTTCGTATTTTTTTTTTCTTCTACATTCAGCGAATTCATTATCATAACTGTTTAGTTTCTAATTGAAAGAAGAAATAACTCTTGGTATTTTTCTGGAACTAAAACATCCTTCAACTGTAAAAGGTCTTCTTTATAATTGTGAAGCTCATATAAGATCAACTAGATGTTCTTTATCTCTTTCCTGAAGAACTAACCTTGCTTGGAAGTTTCTTTTCTGTTCTTAAATTATTCAGACTTAAACACACGACATTTTTGTTGCAACTGCTAGGTATGTAATACCTCTTCTGTTTTTTTTTTTTTTCGTCTATTTATTTGTTTATTCTTTCTTTGGGGGGAGGAGCTTGTATGTAGTTCAGCGTAAGGTACATTCTAAAAAACCTTTTGGTTATAAAGTATTGTTGTCATTTATTCTGTTTTCATTCTACATTTAGTCCTATTTATAGATTTGGATCTTAATGAATCTTTTCCACAGTTTTCTGCTATTAATTCATCCGGTTTTTCATAAAATTATGTCGAAATACCTTTAAGATTGTTCTTAGAAATTCCAAATCCTAGACACTTTTCTTCCTAATCTTAGATGTTCAAGGTCGTCATTAGATAATGTAGCTCTGTCTACAATATAAATCATTTGCTGAAGGTAGATGTTAAAGCAATTGTTCGTGCATGAAACAAGATTTAAAGGGGAAGGTCAATTCCTCTGTTATGCAAATTACAATTTTCTTTCACATAATGCATATCATCTCCCTTATCCAATTTCCACTGATGAACCTCCCTTGCTCTATACTCTCTTACAGTTCTTGCAACGTTAGCGAACTTTGCTTCCATTAAAGTGGCTGCTGAGGATGCTGACAAGTTTGCTAAGGAAAAGATAATAACAGGATAATAACGGATAGAA
This sequence comes from Trema orientale, assembly GCA_002914845.1. Taxonomy (NCBI): domain Eukaryota; kingdom Viridiplantae; phylum Streptophyta; class Magnoliopsida; order Rosales; family Cannabaceae; genus Trema; species Trema orientale. Next base: position 369,946 of record JXTC01000007.1, read on the forward strand.
AATGAAAAACATCTTTGTTCATATGTGATGGAGCCAAAGAAGGTATACCTACCGGTAATTGTGAATTCTAAATCTTTCATCATGCCACGATGACTTTTCTTTTTTTTTTTTTTCTTTTTTCTTTTATGAAAGCATGGTACTGCTCTACAGTTATAGTTTATGATTTACTGTGTAATCCTGTATTGTTGTCTTGTATAAGGTTGTGTTTTGGGGTTGTGCTTTTGATTAGTTACATTGAACTCCGTTGTGCTTTTGATACGCCTTACTTGCATTGAACTCCTCACCCTAAGTTTCCTAGTTTGTTAAAAAAAAAATTAAGCATTTTGTTTCTGTTTTATGTCTTAACTATTATTGGTAAACCATGGCAAACCATTAGCCTTAGGAGGATGACTATTCGTGAGGCATGATATCCGGTTCCATTTCTGCAGCACTTCCTCTTGACATGAAAATGGTCTCTTACCAGTTTTCAGCTCGTGAAACGAAGGAGAGAGAGTGGTACACTTGCATACCGAGCGAAACATATATCAAGGAAGAAAACTAGGACATGTGAAAAAGATAAAAACCCCATTTGAAAATTTGTTTTATAGGCTTCTAATTCTATGATTTAACAACAACATCTACAGGAAAGACAGACTCGGTTGTCATCGGAGCAAATATCAGGTCCTGTTACTCAAGGGTGCCATACTGTATTAATGCCAACACATTAAGTATGGGCTTATGTTTCCAAATCACCCAATTTTTATACTCTTTATGCTCCGTTTTCTCTCGCATTTATCCTTCTTTACATTCTCTGTAATTTTCTTATTCGCAAACAGTATTCCGTTATAATCTCTGTCGACTGTAGTTAGATAATTCAATTTTATGTTTCCTGTACATAATCGTTCAGTCATTCGAAAGATGCAAATTACGAACCAAAGTCGCTCATCGCTTGATATGGCTTCAATAGCAGGAAACATCTGACTGAAACACCTGCCTATTAATGAGTCCAGCGTCAGCGCCACTCCCCGCAACAGAGCTTCAGAATTTCACCCGTAGAATCTAATTTTCAGCTTCTGACCTTTTGCTTATGGCTGTTCTAGTCGGTGCCATTTGGGGTCAGGAAATGAACAAGATCAGCAAATCCCATTCTTTTCTTCTACACCTACACATTTTGTTAGTTCCATAATTCAATTTCAGATGACATAGAAGACAAGTACATAACACTGGGATAAAAGTTGCTAATACCTATTTTTCTTTTTTCAAGTTAAACTGCAGAAGAGAGATTACCTAATCGTTTTTAACAAGCCTGGACAGTTAATAAATTGTACAAATGACCATCAAAAGATTCCAAACATGTGGTGGAAATATTGTTTACCGCTATTTTAGTTTTTCCCTGTTGCCTAAAGACGTAGAGAGAAAATTGACAGCAGAAAAGCAGACCCTCTTTCAGACACTGCCGTGTAGCATTTGGTGAAATCAATTTACACATAAAATGCTCATGAATTACAAAAAATTACATTACATAATGTATTAAGAATGAAATGAAGACAATGTATGATAAGTAAAAGCTAAATCTTATAGAGCAAATTTATTCACTCAAGGATTTTTCTTTTTTTTTTTTAAAATAAAAAAGCTACAAATCCCCATTCATTTACCTCTTGTACCTCACACAGAGACATTTAGAATGTGAGCTATTTTGTGCCAGTCCTCTCCTGTTTCGTGCTCACACCGCTTTTGTAGTGTAGGGCAAAACTGAATGGACAGCGTTTTTAAGTTGCCAAGGTTTTGAATGCTTGTTGGTACGGACCTTATATCTGGGCAGCTCCCAATGAATAATTCTTCAAGTGATGTAAGCTTTCCCAGCCAGTCAGGCAATGTTGTAAGATCTGGATAACCAGTTATAACCATATATTCAGTTATAACCATATATTCGAGTGAAGGGAGGTGTTGCAAGGCCCCAGGCAAAACCGCCATCTTAGGAGATGAGCACTGGGAAGCTTCAGAGTGAAAATGGCCTGACATGGTCAAATGTCGGAGAGAAGAAAGACGGTCAAGACCATTTGGAAAAGCCTCCAATTCAGGACAACCACATAGATCTAAAGATTGAAGAGCAGTGAGGTATCGAAAACTTCCGGACAAAGATTTGAACTTCTTACAGTTCTCGATCGTTATGCATTTAAGACGACTGGGGCTCTGGAACATACCATCAGGAAAGCACTCGAGCTCATCACAAAATTGGATGTGCAGGTTTTCGACAGCAAGACCATGTAGCATGTTATTAGGCAAATTACGGATGTTGGGGAAATATGCTAATCTGAGAGTTCGGAGAGTGGTGTGGTTTTGCAGCATCTGATCAGGAAAGGAAGTAATGCCATCAATTTTGTGCATGTCAAGAGAAATAAGACCAGGAAGCTTTGAAATTGAATTCAATATTGCCTTGTTGGATTTCCATACTTGTAATTTCTTGAGCGAAGGAATGCAAGGTAACACTATTAGTTTGTAACAATGACTAAGGTAAAGCTCTGATAGACATGGAAAGATTTCCTTTCCATCGTCATCTCTTGACAACTTTTCCAGATTTGGCAAATTTCTGATCATTAGATTTTCCAAGCGCAAGAAACCTCCTAGTGGTTCTCCATGAAAATATCCACTATCAACATACTGGACAAGATTCATTTGATGTGTGTAAAGATATGTAAGGTTTGGAAGTTTGTTGAGGGCTGGGAGTTGTGAACAGTTTTTGCAATCAGAGAGAGTAATGCTAACCACATTTTCAAGGATTCCATTACTCAACTAACTTGGGAAGCAAACACCATTGTAATTTTTTATCTCCATAATGTTCAAAGTTGGGGAAGGTTCAAGGGCTTCAAGTACTTGGTCAACTACATGTTCTTGTAACTCAGATTCTTTTGTACCCCAATACAAACACAATTTTTTGATGTTCCTCTTCCCTGTCAAATTGGCCTTTTTAGCATCCAGAGGACTTCTCACCTTCTCTAGGCCTTTGATTTCCAAATCATCGCCGAGATTTAAGCCTTGCAATTCCTCCAAGTGACATCCTCTTTTGCTACCAACAATGAAAATGCTCAAAGTTCTGAGGCAAGTTAGTCGCCCGATGTTACAGGGCAATTCAGATAGTTGAACGCAACCAAAAATGTTCAGGTGACGAAGACTTCTTAAGCGACTTATATGCTTGGGCAGCTTTTGAAGAAAACTACATCCAGTTAAGTTCAAAGTTTGCAAGTTTTGTAGGTCACAGATTGACTCGGGAAGGTTTCTAATATCACTATATGAAAGGTTTAGGTATCGCAGATGCTTGGAACTTTTGATCAAAGATGATATGGATGTAAGTGTAAAATATTCAGCATCAATAGCTCGTAAAGAAGGAAAATTTAAATGACAGTTGAAGTTAATTGTATGGTAGTCTTTGGTCAATAGCATCAAAGTTCGTAAAGATTGAGAAGGGGCCATATTGTTGAATGGTTGATTGGAGTATGTGCACGTAAGGTAGCGAACCCTCCTTGGTAAGTTAATTAGGCTATCGTAGTCAGGCTTCATGAAATGACATTCATCCTCCATAACAGACTGGGCAAGATCATGAACCAGATCATGCATCTTGAAACTCCAATTACCAAAATAATCCTTCTTGTAATCTTCGAAAAAGGACCTCCAGTATAGTTCACTAAATATCTGACTACCAATCTCTTCCATCTCCACTTGTCCCTTGGAAGAAATGAAGCCATTAGCCATCCAAAGACGAATTATGCATTCCTTTCCAATCCTGGAGTCCTTGGGAAACAAGGCGCAAAAGGCGAAACATCGTCTTAGTTCTATCGGAAGATTGAAGTAACTCAATCTCAAAGCTGGCAATAGAGTATTCTCAGCCTCTGCTACATTCCAAAGTTCGCTTTGCACGACAGAAATCCACTCATTTTCCTCACTTTTGAATCGCATCAAGCCTCCCAGGGCTTTCGCCGCCAGCGGCACTCCTCCGCACTTTCTTACAATCTCCTTACCTAGTTTTACCAGGTTGGGTTGCTCTTCTTTTTCGTTACCAAACGCACGTTGCTTAAACAATAACCAACAATCATCTCCGGATAAACCGGACAAATTATGCATTTGAACTGTTCCCATGATAGATGCAACCTTCTTCAAGCGAGTAGTAACGACAACCGAAGAACCATTTGATCCGCACGCCAGCACATATTTCAACGCGTCCCATTGCTCTTGATCTTCATTCCATACGTCATCTAAAACTAGCAAAAACTTCTTCCCTCTCAGGACGTCCTGGAGACGCCTCTGCAAAGGATCCATGTCCAATACTTCACAAGTGCTACTACTTGAGGATTCTATAATTGCTTTCATCAGTCTCTTCACATCAAAATCTTGAGAAACATACACCCAAAGTTTAAGCTCAAAATTCTCGCCAACTCTCCCATCATTGAATATCAGCTGAGCTAGTGTTGTCTTTCCTATGCCTCCCATGCCAACTATGGGGTAGACTGAGACATCCTTGCAATTGTTTGCGTCATTTACTAGAAAATTAACGATCTTTTCTTTATCTTCCTCTCTTCCATAAACTTGTGGTTGAGTAACAATAGAACCAGTTTGGCGTCCTTCTTTTCCTTGGATTTGTCTTTGATCCCAAACCAACTCTCGCAAGTGGAACTTGGAGCGCTCGTTTGCAATTTCATCCAATCTGTCTCCGACCTCTTTCATCCTTTTCGCAATTTTCCTTCGATGCAAAGTACTCATTGGATTCAAACGGAACAAAAAAGAAAAGCGTACCTTTTGTTTCCATAGAGAATCTTGTCTTTCATATTCCAACCGAGAACTCTCCATTGCACAGTCGTCCAAAATGTCATCCAACACGTGAGAAGCATCGCTAAGTTTGTGCAACCAATTCTTGATCGCTCGGTCATTCAGCTGCTTCTCCTCGGCGTCTTCAAGCACGGCTCGAATCGTCGAGAGCGTGCTAGAAAGCTTCTCCATCTCTTTGTTGACTCCACAGAGCAATCCGAATTCCTTCTGGACCAGTGAGTTCAAGTTCTCAAACACAATATTAAGAAAAGCATCAACCATTTTCAGTTTTGATACTGATCAAATCTAAGGCGAGCCAACTTGTAACAATCGATTAACACAAGAAAATGGCTAACCGAGATTATCAATCGAAAAAGTCAAAGCTATGAAAGACGATGATGGAATGTTCAAAGAAGCTGCTTCATGCTCTGTGTTTTCTTCTTGCTGTTTGACTTGTTCAATGGTCAGAAGGCACAAATGCACGGCAATTATTTGCCTGCTGCTTGTTGTATTTCAGGGCTTGGCGTAACTTCATTGTCGAACTAGTGCCACACACCCGACCAGGCCAGGCCGAATCGGCCTCGGGATTGGATTGACCCAGCCCAGATGCATTTGCTATAGGGAAATTGACCTGAAGTAATAATTTGGCAGAAAATGACCTTTTTTTTTAGAAATTTTTTTTAAAATTGATATTTTTAGTAGTATCACAAATTATGCGACGAGGATACAAATTGTATAACCCTCTGTCGTAGAAGGTCACAAAACACTAAAATACTTCTAGAAAAAGTATTTTTCAAAACATTATTAAAAGAATTATTTAGGCTTATTACAAAATTCAAGGCCCAAAATACCAGAAATTGAAAAATCTGGGACTGAAACTTTGAAAAGTCCTGATTTGGAAAAATATCACTTTCTTAATTTTTAGAAAAATAATATTTTTAATAAATATTTAGAACACTACCACTTTTTATTAAAAATTGGTATTTTTCAATGGTCTTAGAGGTAACCAGTTAAGTACTTAGAGTAACAAGTCAAGTTATGTGACCAGTTATCTTAAGTATCTCATCAACTAATAAAAAGTAGTATTTTTCTAAATGCTTTAAATAGTAGTATTTTTCTAATTAAACCCATGATTTTTCAATTTTTTTGAAAATTAATATGAAAAATCAAATTTTCTCAAATCAATTTAGTCAAAATTACTACTATTTATTTTAATTTCCCAATGTTATAGGGCACATTAAGTAGAATTTCCCTTTACAAAATATCACAAATATTTTTTGAAAAGATGATAAATATTTCTCGACTAACTTCTATAAATTAGGTCAAAGTATCTATTTGACTAACTTCTATAACACTTTTTTTTTTTTTTTGGAAAAAAAAGCATATTTGAAATACCTTTCGAAACACGGCAAAGCTTTTGAAAACACCGTACCCCACCGTATTAAACAAAATGACGCAAATTGGCACTGAAAAAATCAAACGTTTTAACAAAAAGTCGTACCTAGTCTAATTTCCTCCTCAAAAAAATTGTCATTGAAATCAAAGAGACCTTTTAACTTGATTTTAAATTCTCAGGAATACTTTTGGCATTTCGAAAGTGCTAATACTTTTGCCATTTCCAAAACTGGCTAGAGACGTAAATTAATGAGTCTTTTCTTAAACACAAGGGTTATACATAGTATTATCTAAGGTTAATAATATTAATAGCCCATGAATTATGCCTGTTGTACTATTTTACTTTCTGAATTTTCTACTTACATAGTAATGGTTCTTGAATTATATAATTGTTGCAATAATATTTTTTTTGTCTCAAACTGTTAAATATTTAACAGAAATAAGTCATTACAAAGCACACAGTTTAGTAACTGTGGTCAATAATGAAATTATGAATTTTTAACTTACACAATAGACTACCAAGACGTATGCAAGTATTGCAGTAATAATAATTTATTTTCTTTTCTTTTTTTAAATAACAATAGCCATTTGTTTTCATAAACTGTTAAATGTTTAACAGAAATGAGTCTAATGCATATATAATACACAGATTAGTAATTATGGTTAAAAACGAGTTTTTGACTCATAAAAGTAAATAATGCCCAATTATACGTTATGTCCATGACTATTTTTTGTTAAAAAACTAACAGTTTGCGACAAATGAGTTGTTGTAATAACAATTACATAATTCAGGGACCATTACTTTATAAGTTAAAAATTTGGGGGGAAGTGATACAATGAATAATTCAGGGACCAATACTATATTTAACCCTATTATCTATTATTTCCTTGATTGATAATAAATTGACATATGATTTATTGAAAACTAATAAATATTACTCATCAAGATTACATTAACTATTCTAAAAAATGGAAGTTTTCTAGCCCTTACATTATGTAAATGATTGGCTTAAATATAAGAAGAAGAAAAAAAAAAGTAATGGAAGAGATTCGATTGTTGGAATAAATTATTTTTTGAATGGTGGCTCTATTGCCACCCTTGTGTATGTTCTTCCCACACTTTATTTTAATGATTTCTTTTGTTACCAAAAGAACCTAAAATAAAATTACTTTTAGGTACAAAAACAAAATTCTCCAAATATGTCCCTTTAAAATAAAAAATCTTTACACACTCCTGGTAAAAAAAAAAAATCCATAATTACGAATATGATTTATTGGGAAAAAAAGATGGTCTGTATTCTTTGGATCTGAATTAGGAAAATCTTTCTTATTCTTTTCTCTAGGTTTTCAAATCTTTCTTATTCTTTTCTAGGTTTTCTTATATAAAATTTTCTTAGATTATTTTTTCCCTTTGTGTTGATAACACATGAACAAAGATAAAGTTAATTTGGGTTTTTCTATTATGAATTTGTTAGAGATTGTTGTTGGTAAAGAACATAGTTTTGATAAATTCTATTTTGGATTTATGTTGTGATGGATTTTTTTCTATTTTTTATGATGTTTTACTTAATTTTTTTTATTCCAAATTTCTTCATTTTTAGACTAGTAATTGATGAGTCAGTTATTTACCAACAAATCAATTACCTTTTTAGCATAAATATTTGTGCATTTTCAAGCATTTTTGTTAGTTTAAAGTGTTTTTGTAGATTTCGTGAATAATTGAGAATCTAGTTGATTCTATGGCAAAAATGGGAGTTACGAAGTATTTTGGATCAAGTCGGGACTCAACGAGACGAGCTGATGCGAGTAGAGAGCAAGAATGATGCAAAACGGTGAAAATAGGGGTAAAAAACACCCCCTGAGTACAACTATGGTGAAGGTTGTGCCACATGGAAATGTTGCGCCACCCCTTGTACAGCTACGCCACCCCTATAATAAGATATTGTGCCTTTCTTTGCTAGATGGTCGATTTGAGCTCCTTTTTCTTCATCCAAAGGCCAAGATTCACCTATACTAACTTAAACCACAAATCCTAGTATGGAGGATTGGGGAGAAAAACACAAGAAGAGGTACCTAAATTCCTAGATAGATAAAGCTTGGAGTTGGAGATTTCTTGAAGAAGATTTAAGAGAGATTCTTGAAGATTTGAAGTACATCTCTACAAGAGTTTTTTTTTTTTGTTCTTTCTACCCTAATGTCTATAGAATTTTGTATTTAGAATATTATGTGATATATTTTCATTTATGAATTTTTCGTTGAGATTAGCAATGAATTCTATTGTGTTTGGCTAGACTTTCTAAGTTAAGATTCGATGTACCGTTTTTATACTTTGTGGGGATTATTTCGATAATTGATAGTCTATCTTCCATGTTCAATATTAATTCATTTATGTTTCTCTTTGCTTATTACTTCTAATTTATTTGGCCAATAAATTAGTTGAACTTACGTTGTGATTTTGATACTCACGAGAGATTAACTTCATAACCGGGATTAAGAAATATAATTTAAGTTATTGTGAGACTAGAAGAAACCTGTTAGCAGATGAGCAGAACAGAAGCTACTAGAGGAGGAGATGTTGTTGGAGGAAGGGAGATCCAGATTCTAGAGAGAAGCGTGCTCAATTCAGGTATAGAAATTTGATTCGTAAGTATTGCTTGGGAGGAAGCACAATTATTTTATACACTACAAATTCACTCCAATTGATGTGGTATGATTTTAACCTACTAATTTTGAATATTATGGTCCATATTGAGATAAAAATGTGCTTTAAAATTATGCCACATTAATTTGTGTATTTTTTTTTTTTTGTATAAATCACAATTCTCTTTAGAATTACTCTTGATTCAATTTCACCTCCATTGTCAACACTTTTATCATATTCTTATATTCAGCCTAATATGGTTCTAGCTTCGGAAAATATTGGACTATTGTCTTTAATTCTTCTTTAATTATCTTTTGGTACAATGAGTTTTGAAAAAAGCCGTATATATACATGCTTAGAATTTTGGTCTAAGAGGCAAATAATACTAAAGATACAATGTCAATTCAAAAACTGGATATCTTTTGCGAACATGTCAGAAGCCTCCGGGCTCTAAAATTTGTAATGATAGATGCAAAGAAAAGTATTACTCACCGGTTGGGTTTTGTAAACATTTCATAGGCTGATTAACTTCGGTATATGTATGTGCTA
>JXTC01000007.1:379421-390164 GCA_002914845.1 Trema orientale
ACCAACTATTTATAAATAAAGGATGATCTTCTGTAGGCCGGTTAAATCGAATGTAAAATAAATCGAGGAAAATTAAATATATAAATCAAAATTGAGATCAATCCCACTGTTTTAATCTTATTTAACGTGTAATCATTCAATTGGTAAATATTATTTAATTTATCTTATAGTAAATTTTATTCACTAAGTGAATTATGATTACTTTCATTAATTGATAAAATAAAATTTTCTCTTTCGTATATAGAGATAAAATTGTAACTTCTCAAGTCTCATATCGGGTATGCTTTGAGAAGATCATGGGTATTTAAATGGAGGTCGGTGTGTGGTAATATTGTATACTACAAGAGAAAATTGATTAGAACCGGGAAATAAGAAATTAAAAACTAAACAAAGAAAAATTTATTGTCACTTATTTTAATTCATCTGCACATTTTTCCTTAAGGCCGACAATTTAGGTTATGACACGATAACACGACTCGAAACTGACACAAAGTTAGCATGTTTGGATTTGTTTTAAATAGGTACAGATCAAAACAGGTTAAACCCGATTAAATATGATTTAATAGCATGTCAAATGCCGGTTAACTTGCTAAATCCAAAATTAACACGTTTAAATTTTTATGAGAGTTTGTATTAGGATTTGTGTATTAAGACTTAAAAATCCTTTTATGTTTTATGTACTAAAACTTTCAAGTTTAGTTTAGTTTAAACTTTTTATTGTGTATTATATTTATTTGATTCATTGTGATTGATTGGTTACATTAGAAATGTTTAATAAGCTAATAGATTATGTCAAGTTATATTGAAAATGTGAAATAGATTAACATGTTTTTTTTTTTAAAGGGAAATAGATTAACATGTTAAACTTAATATGTTAATAGATTATGTTAGGTTGAATTAAATAAAACATATTAAATTGAGTTCAATTAATGGGATAAATGGTACACAAGTTAGCAGGTCGTGTTAGAATGGATACGACTCGAATATGTTCTGTCTTAATAATATGTTAAATATATTGTTCACAGGTTAACCTATTTATTTAGCATGTTGAGTGTGAATTTACAAATGATGACACAAATAATAAACGTGTCAGGTTTGGGTTTGTTAGTTACTCGTTATACATATGCTTTGACACGATACGAATACGACACGACAATACGAATTGCTACCTCTATATTTTCTTTCTATCTAGAGTATAATAATTTCTCAAAACTCTCAAGAAAATTATATGCTTTTATTTTTTCTAGAAAGTTAATTTTATCTGGGTGCAAGAAAAATTTCTCACTTTTAAATTTTACGTAACTTTTTCCCCCCTAAGAAAAAAACTTGGTCATCTTTATATTTAATGGATCTTTTGTTAATATTACTTGCTCAAGATAAAATCAAGATTACATTAACGATTCTAAAATTTAGTTCATAAAAAATCGGAGGTTTTCTAGTCCTTATTATGCAATTGATTGGCTTAAATATAAAAAGAAAAAAAAAAGTAATAGAAAAGATTCGTTGGTTGGAATTAATTACTTTTTAAATCATCGAGGGCTTAAGGTTCAATTATTGCTTATTGGACAAAAATATATTACTTAGTCAGTGTCATAAATATTTAATTAACGTAATTTATGTTATAAATAGCATGAACATTTGTAGTTTCTTATTGTATATCGAGGTGATCAAAATGGCTCCTAAGAGATTTCAATCGACATATTTTATGGCATTCATGTTGATATCCTTCTTGATACTAACAGGTAAGTTAATTTGTAACATATGAAAAAAAAAATACTTTTTCTTTTTTCCCTGTTAATTTGTATCATATGAAAAAAAAAATACTTTTTCTTTTTTCCAAATTTCAGAGGTCATATTGTGTTCAAGGATCAATCCCACCGTTTTAATCTTCTTTGATGTGTTATCATTCAATTGGTAAATATTATTTAATTTATCTTATAGTAAATATTTATTTGCTCCATGAAATGAAATGTGAAATGAAATTTTTTGTTTTGTTATAGAAAAAAAAAATTGAGACTAGAGATAAGTTACGCAACCATGCATTATTCAAATAAAAACGTTACTAATATACAGGTAATTGAGTGATATTTTATAAAATAAGAGTTCTCCACCTATATCGAATCGAGGTGTCCTCTTGCTTACATGAATGTGTTTTAGTTGTAATAAGTTTAATTTAACTAATAAAATTAAAATATATTTCCACTATATATCAATTGAGAAAGAATAATCATTAAATTATTTTAATATATGGTCCTAATGTAACAAATAGATATTAGTCGCTATTACAAACTATTAATTATGTACAGCAGTTTGAGTTATTACAAACTATTTTAATGCAAAAGGATATATCTTAGCCCTAACGTGAGAAACTGGCTTGAAAAATATAAAAAGAAAAACAAAATTATGGAAGAGATTTGTTGGCTGGCTTAATTATTTGTTAAATTATCATCATTGATAAGGGCTTAAGGCTTCAATTATTGCTTACATGGACTAAATATATTAGTCACTGCAATAACTAATAAAGGAAATAGAACCAATTTATGTTATATATTGCAACAACGTTTGTAAGTTGTTCTCGCATACATGGGCTAGGTGATCAACATGGCTCCTAAGAGTTTCATATCAAGATCCGTCATAGCGATCATGTTGATATTCTTCTTGATCGTCGAACAAACAGGTAAAGTTAATTTATGCATATGAATTATTTTTTCCTTGCAATTTCAGAGCTCATATATATGTTATGTTCAACGATGCCTATATATTGATTGCGGGACAATTTTAGTATTTTAGCGTTCAATAAGCAACTAATTAAATTTAAGCTTGCTTTTCTAGAAAAGATGCTTATTAGCACATCTGTTAATAAGGGCTAAATGATAATCTTATTTTATTTTACTTTTTAAATCTGAGGGCTTCGGATCCTAAACCTCAACATTATTAGAAGTGAGTTTAGTTACTAAGCAGCTTAACAAAAATGAAAAAGCAGTATTCTAAATAAGTGTGTTAACAATAATAACTCTGATTTTTTTTTTTTCGTTTTAATTGAATTTTTGTCATATATATGTCTCCTATTTTTTTTCACTCGTCGTTTCAGGCTATGTTTGATAGGAGAAGGAGAAAATAAAAATGACAGAGAGAGGGGCATATAAACGTATGTGAGGAAAATGGAGAATAAATGGAGGAGCTTCCCTTACTGCTTATGATATGAGAGGAAGGAAATAGAACAAATTAAGATAACCTACAATCACCTCTTTTACTTGGTACGAAGCTGAGAGATAAAACTAGAGACGAAAGATTTTTTTTTTTTTTTTGAAATTAGAGATGAAAGATTTTATTTGCAGAGTGAATTACTGAAAAATTTTATCCAAATATGCCTAATTAATTTTTTAATGTATACGATTTATTGTAAATTCTTTTAGCTATCAAATTATATTCATTCATTTCCACTCCATTTTTCTTAACATTTTTGTAATATTTCCAATTTTTAAGTCGAATATGGTTCTCGCTTGGAAAAATATTGGAATTTTGTCTTTAAATATTCTTGTTTACCTTTCTTTTTGTACAATTCGTTTGTCATTATGGAGGCTAAAAAAGGGTACCATATAATACAAGCGTAGAATTTAAGTCTAAGAGACCAATAACTAAATTGAAAATAATAAAATATCGACTAAAATAATTTAAACCTTTTAAGGAAAAAGTTGTAATTCAAAATTTGTGTTTAATTTGCTTTTCCTTTGAATGACAGAATGTACTGCAGGTACTACGAAATTACTTAGGCGAACATGTCGAAAACATGGAACTTGTAATTGGAGATGCAAAAGAAAGTATCCCTCATCAGTTGGGTATTGTAATAAACTTCATCGTCGGTTTGGCTTTGGTGTATGTTTGTGCTTCATTAAATAAATGTATTTGTCATTTTTGTCATCATGTCCTCTCATAGTGACATTATTATCAGACTTTCAATGTAAGATAGTAGTAGTTGTACCCATATTCCTCGGTCAGAGAATGGTGTAGCTAATTTACTAGCTTGTTTTGCTTTATTGTCTAATTCTCCTTGTTTCCGGAGGGATATGATATCGGACTGTTTTTTTAATCATGTACTTGATGATCTTCCTTGTGAATAAATAGTACATCGTATTCCATTTCCAAAAAAAAAAAAAAAAACTATATTATGGAAGACTAAGACCAGTATTGATAATCACAGGGTGATATTCTTTACGGGCTAAATTATACCATGCATGATAATAAATCGGTTGAAAATTAAATTCTGACAAATATTGATACGAGGAATTATTTATAAGATAAGTTTTTCTATGAATTTGAGAAAACTAGACATTTTAAAAGACTTCAGTTAAATGCCTATGTTTTAAAACTCTTGCAAAAGTGTGTTGTTGTCTACATGTTTGTGTTTCAGTTCTAATTCATATTTTCACAGGTGACATTAATTAATTCTTTTTGGAAAGGAACATTAATATGTTTAAAAAAATCAAGGTTTTCACCAATTGTTGCATATTCCATCTCCACTGTTAATTGAAAAGGCATAATTTCCTAAACTACTAATGTAAAAATTTAGCCCAAAAAGTATCATACCAGAAAAATTATAAAAGAACTTCGAAAAAGTAGTACATAAATAAGTCTTACCGATGTCTTATGGGCCGGACACATTTTAGGAAATATTATGTCACAAACAATAGAGGAAATTTGATCCTTTTGAGAATTTTTTATGAGAAATTTACGCTAGTACCTATTTTTAAAACTTATTTTCAAAAATACTCGTTTTTTAATTTTTCTTTCAGAAATACCTATTTTTATGGTCCGCATTTCATATACAAAATATCAGTAGTCCACATTTATAATGTAAATTTTATCCGTAAGGTACACATTTCATGTGTAAAATATAAACGGTATACATTTACAATATAAATGTTTACCACGTGTTACATTTTTTATTATAAATTTGCATGAAATATAGATTACGGTATACATTTAATATACAAAATGTATACCGTGGTATATATATTTCATGCGTAAAGTAGTGGTGGTATACATTTCTTCAAAAACGGGTATTAATGAAATAAAAATAAAAAATAGATATTTATGGAAATATAGTTTTGAAAACGGGTAATTATAAAAATTTCCTTTTTTATTGTCATTTTTCAAAGAATTGAAAAATTCTGATTTTGAAATTGTGTGAAAAATCCAAGATTTAATTAGAAAAATACCACTTTTAAAAATATTTAGAAAAATACCACCTTTTATTAAATGATGAAAAACTTGAGTTAAGTTAACTTGATCAGTTATCTCAAATAATTAGATTGGTTAACCTAAGTAGCCCAACTGGTTACCTCGAGTACTATTGAAAAATACCAATTTTGAAGAAAAAGTGGTATTTTCTAAATATTTATTTAAAGTGCTATTTTCTACAAAACTTTAAAAAGTGATATTTTTGCAAATCAATGTAGGATTTTTTAAAAAAATCAGTCCATCTAGAATTTGTCAATTTTTGGTACTTTGGGCCTAGAATTTTGTAAGAATCCCAAAATAATACTAGAAGTTATTTGGATTTGGACACTTATACCTAAGTTTTCAAAAATAATACCGAAAATACGGCCTTCCAAAAATAATTATTTTTCAGTACAATATTCAGTGGAATTTTATCTAAATATTTTGGTAACTAGAAACTAATAAACCAATTTATTTACTGGAAATAGATAAATCAAATTTATTTTTGGTTTCCGACAAACAAAATTAGTTTCAAGTAACATTTTTCTCTAGTTTCCAATAACCTTTATTTTCTGGTTTCTAGTAATCAAATTAGAATATTTGAGATTTAGTTATTGGTTACAAGAAACTAAATTAGTTTTCAACAGTTAAATTTCTTTCTTGGTTTCTAATAACTAAATGGTTTGTCAGTTTCCAGTAACCAATATATTTAGAAAAATGTCACTGAATGTTGTACGAAAAAATGATTATTTTAGAAAGGTTATATTTTTAGTATTATTTTTTAAAAAGTGGTACAAAGTATCATTTTCTCAAGTTATTCTACCTTGTATCTCATATTTGGGTCCAAACTTGATATGGGCTTGGCCTATTAAAAGCTTTGGAACTCCGTGAAAGTCCCATATCGTATTCCACTATAACACATAGGGTACCGGGTGATGACGCCTATACCATTGACAAAATTCCTTACTTGACATAGTAAACACATAAAGCGGCAATAAATGTATTATTATAGCATTAAATATGTTAGAGTTCGTATGCACGTGTTTTATTGGGCCGATTTTTCCGTACAATTTTCGTCCGTACATGTATGTATTTAAGGGTTTTGGGATTCTATTTATATTTCAGTTTGGCCGTATAATACTCTACCTTTTGTACCTTATTTTTGACATAGTGAAATTTCCTCTTCTGTCAGTGGTTCTTCCCGATTAGGGTTTCGTACTTAAATCTGCGTGTTCTTATTTTTTATTCATTTATCGATTATCGTTCGTTAATTCTTAACAAAATATTTGGTCTGTGGAAGATTGGGGAAAACTTGAAAATGATGACTTCATTTTGGGAATATTTAAAACGATGACAAGTATATATCATTATTATACCTTTGGTGAAATAATTAGTGCCAGTCTAGTACTAATACTTGGCACGTGTTTAGAAAATATCTTCTCTAAAGAGACGATATTGTTGTTCCTCGAATTCTATTTAATAATTTTTAAATTTTATAAAAAATGTAAAAAGTAATAAACTTATTTAATACATTAAAAAATTAATTAATTACTCCAAAGCAACGATAATTGTGTATGTTGAAACATAGCCTTTTGTCCTCACTTTCTCTTATTTTTTCCTCATTTCCTCTCTGATCTTTCTCTTTCTCATTCTTTGGTCTCTTTCTCTTACTTAATCTCTTTGTGTTATATATATATAAAGAAATAAAATGTTATATAAAGGAAAGGACTATATAACCCTTAATTAATAGTGACCATTATGGGTTATTTTAGTAATTGAATAATTCTTTTTTTTAAGAAATCTTGAGGTCTAATATTCTATTTAGTTTCACATGTACATTTTATATAAAAAAAAAAAGACAAAGAGATAGTTTTATGTGTTAAAGAAGAGAAGAGATGGCACTACACCTGGAAGAAGAAGAACAACAACAAAAAGAATAAGAGGATTATTATCACGGATTATTGAGACTTACTCTTAAGATAATAAACTCTATAAGAAATTAGATTTGATGTTTCAGTTAGGTTTTGAGATTAAAATTAAATGTCTAGGAGCGATCAAGTTTTGATTTTGCTATTAATGATTTATGAATTACGGTGATGAATTTGACATAAGATGAACTCTCTTGATTTTAGGATTCAAACAAGATAAATTTTGAGTGATTTGATTGGGAAAATAGAAAGTTATGAATTTTTAAGTACATGACAAAGGTAGAAAATATAATAGTAATTGCGACTGGCTTTTCTAAAACTTATAGTTGTCTGATTGGGTCACATTTAGTATAGTTGAGAAGCTTATTAAATGAGGTTTCTAATAGTATATAAATCATCAAAAGTGGAGTTATAACTACAAAGTTATGGCATATTAAAGTGACGACTACGAATCTGAAAAAGAAAAATAGATATATATAAAATTTTTGGCACTTTCAGCAAAATATGGTAAAAGCTTTTAAGAGTACATAGAGCCTATCTATGGACTCCACAACTACGTTATTAGTACTTTAAGACCCCTATCATTTGTAAAACTTGTCCCCTAAGTTCGGTAATTTTTGGAGATAAGTTAGATTTATTGTGAATCATTGAAAATTGAGATTACTCGAGAAAAATAGAGTTGACCATAGAAGGCACATGGGCAGAAATTAGTCATTGTTTAAGTGTAATTAGAGTGCAAATTCATTGATTCAATACTCATATTTGGTTTGTGACTATGACCACACTTCACCCCTGTGACTAGATCCACATTTACTACACTTAACTCTGGTATGTAAGTCCAAATTTACTACATTTAACTCTTATAGTTAGATCTACATTTACTATATTTAACTCCTGTAGATAGGTACATATTCAATATATATCATCCACGTATAACTCTTATGGAATGTGTTCACATTGCATGTAGAGTCACTAAAGATAGTTTCAAAACACATTCATATACAAGAATGGTTCAGAAATAATTTTAATTTTTCTCATTATAACACTATGATCATTCTAAAATAAATTTTATGTAACCATATTCAATAATAATTTCATATGGTTGATCCATATTTTGGTACAAAATAATTATTAGATAAAATCATATATAGTACTTTTCAGATTAAGTGATAGTTTTAGTAAAACAATTTCTTTTGATAAATAGACTTATTTGCAAAATTTCACTTGAAACTATATTCTTTAAGAAAACACTTTATAACAATGAGTTTATTAGAAATAAGAAAATATTTAATTTTTGTATAAAAAATTACTAGAAAAGATCAAAAGTTACTCTCTTCATTCGCTTTGCCTATTTAGCCAAAATGATCAACATAATTGTTCAAGCACCTATTATCACAGTACTTTGAAAGTATAATTGATTGTTAAATGAGATTGAAATAAAATATTTTGAAAACTTTTTCCTATTTTTGTTAAACTAATTTTCTTTACTATTTCATATGATTGTTTATAAAATTACTATATTCTGAAATCGATTTTGTTCTAAAAGATATTGCTGAACTAACTTTTTCAAAATTATATATGCTTGATCCAGCTAGTTAAGTTACTGGTTACTTATTGGATTTCTAGCTCACCCATTTATTTTTCCCTCCTAGATTTTAAAGATTATCAATTTATAAGACGTTTACTAAAGGAGAACTTGTTTAAGTAATTGGGATATTTAGAGTTCAAAAGTAGAAAAAAGAATGTCATTCATTTTTGTTGAGAAAATATGAAAACTTGAAAGGTTGATTAGTAACAATTTATTAGATTACAATTTTTACTTTGTATAGTTAATCTCTAATATTTGGAGATTTTATAAGATTATCGAGTTTTACATGATTTATGGATATTTATTTAAGTTAAATTATTCATTATTTTTGTGGATTATAGATAGATACCTTGCATGTTTAGAAGACTTTGCCTTACAGTTATGCAGGTATGTCCTCGAGAGTGAGGCATGATACTTTGTGTCTCACTCATTCTCACTCTCATACATATCTCCCTTTCTCTTCTCTCATTGGACTACTATCACCACCTCCACTACCACCATCTATCCCCATGGCCACCATCCTTATTGTAGTCATGCTATGTAAATATAGCGAATAAATTCTCAGGGACACGTATGCAAGTACACACAATCACAAGTAATAATATAGTGAGTAAAAAGATATCATTCCTACGGAGACTAGGTACAGTCTAATTATATCCAAACAATCGATTAAATTAGAACTAAACTTGCAAAACGGGAATCATACAAGATTGCAAATATAAGATAAAGTGCGAAAATAAAATGATAAAGTGCAAAAGTAAAACGATATACCCAAGCAATAGAAATATAGGATTACGACTTCACCCAAGCCCTCAGTTGAATTTTCTCCTCTCTCTCCATCTAATTTTTTCAAATTTAAATTGTTAAACAAGTGTTATTAATTATTTATAAGCCTCTTCTAATAATCATGTAATAAAATCTCCCAAATTTAATCCATTATAGGTATGTTTATTAATTTGTATTGAAGAGGAAAGAAAAAGGGGAAAAGTTTTCCCTTTCATGTGTTTACGTATCAATTAGCTACACATGAACGGGAATTTTAACCTTTCCTACTATAATTGTCTCATATTCTCCCTCAATTCTATTTCTACTCATTCCCTTTATGGATTAGTAAATGTGACATGTATTCCTATAAGGATTAAGATTAGAAAAGATTCATTAAGTTCAAGCACTCTTTAATGACTACACATACAAAGCAAATATATTCTTATCGCAGCTATATATGCGCTACTCTATTTGTGGCAAAACACACAAATCCATTTCTGAATTTCATTATAGTCCCCAAATCATCTAATTAATGGCCTAGTAATTAGAAGCAATAAGCACAAAGTATAGTTTACAAAGCTAACCAAAATATTAATTAGAGAGTATTCTTAGACATGATTAGTAACCCTAGACAAAAAAATCTAACTCATAATAAAATATGAGAACAAAACCAAAGTAATCCAACCATTGTAAAAGGCACAAAATTAATCAAAGGAGAAAAGGATGAGAAAAATCAAACTATTGCAAACGAATGAGCTCTTGATGTCAAGAGTTGATAGCTTGTACTCCTCAAAATAAAATCGTACTCTAAAATTTTGTATTCCAAAATGTACTATCAAAGATAAGTCCTCTATTGGAGCAAACCAATATCTTGATAATGCACAAAACATAACTTGTAAAAATTTAATTAGTTTGTTCTCAATTTTTAGCTAGCTGCAACTTGGATGACTTGGTGATTTGTTATGAAAAAGCACACGAAAGATATTGTTTTCGTTTATCACTGTATAATACATCAATTTTGTTTTAAGATAGCCCTCAATCTTGTTTAGTCCGCACTGCAAAGGTTTGGGCTATAATCCCATGTTCTCAAACATGATCACCTGTTCTAGCACACAAAACACGCACTAACAAAAACAACTAAGCCTTATGAGGAAAAAGGCGAACAGGGAGTCCTTTGGCGGGGATGGGCAATGGATCCACAATAATCTTCTCGTCAGGAAGAATTTTCTCCCATTTGTACCT
>JXTC01000007.1:391435-411948 GCA_002914845.1 Trema orientale
AAGCAGACCCAATAAGTGATTTAATTAGGCTGGGTCAGGATATCCAACTGGGTATGGATACCAATGTGGATACCCTGTTAGTCACCCAGTTAGGGTTTGATGGATACCCAACAGGGGACTATATAAAGAACATATTAGGGTTATGGTCCCTGTAGCCAAAAGAATACGTACGCTTAATTCTCTGTAACCCACCATCAATTACAGAGAATTCCATCTGAGTGTCATTAGGCTTTAAGGCTACAGAAGATCAAACCCTCTAGCATTTACAGTCAATTTCCTACGCTTCCGCCTTCAGTTCATCATCCAGACTACGGTACAGAATCATGGACTCAGGTATACTCAATGAATCCCTACCTATCAGTTTTACATGAATGTTCTAGGGTTTGTGTTTGGTTTTGCAATCCCTTATATTCAAGTCTAACATTCGGCACCCGGCGGAGCTTGCTCATGGGGCCAACAATGGCCTCGATATTGCTGTCAGGCTATTAGAGCCCATCAAGGACCAATTTCCCATTCTGTCCTATGCAGACTTTTACCAGGTATATATATATATATATAGATTAATTTCGGTTAGATTACATTTTTGTTGTTGGTTATTATTGATCGTGTATATATATATATATATTGTGCTTGATAATTTGTTAAATTAATAATTAGTTGGCTGGAGTTGTTGCTGTGGAAGTTACTGGAGGACCAGAGATACCTTTCCACCCCGGAAGACCGGTAATTAAATTATTAGTTATCTAAATTCTTTTTCACTACGGATTAGTGAATGTGTAATATAGGAAAATTTGTTCTGAAATCCTAAAGTAATTAATAATATCTCAGGATAAACAAGACCCACCCCCAGAAGGTCGCTTGCCAAATGCCACCAAAGGTTTGGTTTAATTTTTAGCTTGTTTAAATTCAGTCACTATGAAATTTTTGGTACGTTATATAATTAATGGTTGAGTAAATTACAGGGTCGGATCACTTGAGGGATGTGTTTGGTCACATGGGTCTTACTGATAAGGATATTGTTGCCTTATCTGGGGGTCACACCTTGGTAAGTAGTACTGTCATGTTAATTGTTATAGTAAGTTAATTTTTGGTATTATTAGTGTTATTAGTATCTGTGACTTAATTTGGAACATAATTGTAATATCCAGGGTGGGTGCCACAAAGAACGCTCTGGATTTGAAGGACCCTGGACCACCAATCCTCTAATTTTCGACAACTCTTATTTCAAGTAAGATTTTGTTCATGACCCTATAGCTAGTAATGTAGTTTATTGACTACTTGACTCAACACTTATTTCTTATATTTTGTTTGATCTTTATTACGTTATCCCCTCTTATAACCACTTTGTGTCCCAATATTTTTCTATATGCTTGTAATTAACTTGGTTGATGAATATCAACTAATATATATATATATATATATGTTGTTTTCTTTCATGAACAGGGAGCTTCTTAGTGGAGAGAAAGAAGGCCTTATCCAGCTGCCATCAGATAAGGCTCTACTAGATGATCCTGTTTTTCGCCCTCTTGTAGAGAAATATGCTGCGGTGCGTATATATATATATTGAGTTATAAACTATAGAATATATATTCTGTTGTTACTGAATGAAAACCCGTTTAACATGACCAACAAGCTTATTAAACCTTGGATTTGGTACTAAATATAGGATGAGGATGCCTTCTTTGCTGATTTTGCCGAGGCTCATTTGAAGCTATCAGAGCTTGGGTAAGTAGCAAAGTATCTCATTTTGATTTACTTCCATAGTTCTTGTTTGTTTGATATTAATAATTTTCTTGTCTTTCACAATATGGTTTATAAAGCACGTACAATTCATCTAAAAGACGCTTTAATCTTACCTCTGTTTAGATTCGCTGATGCTGAGTAAAGGGAGTAGAAAACACGCTGGTCCTGGAGTAGCTAGGCTGGTCCTGTTGTGCTGTTTAGTCCTTGAATTGCTAATGTATACCAAGTAGTTATTGCCGTTTGCTTTCCTGGTCGGCTACGTTCCTTTGAGAAGTTGTTTCATGTGTGTAATTATTATGGAAATAATATATAAATGTTGTTAACTCATAAGTTAATCAGTGTGTGAGATAAGCATATTTTCTGGTTTGTTGTCCATCTAGCTCCTTTTTGGACGTACAGTTGATAATAAAGTGCATTTTGGCCTACAAAATCTAACATTTCTGTGAAGCATATGCCTAAGTTGAGATGTAGGAAGGATTGAGTCAATATGGTATTTTTGGTGGTACTTGCACTCGAATGATTTCCTCACTGGTCCATTCGGGTGTGTCCCCGAGGCCCATCTAAGTTGAATTTGGGCCCAGACAACTCCGAAGTCCGCCCAATTCCCTTCTGGTCCAGCCCATATTTTGAACTCTTTGAAATTGTCTGCCCAATCATGAACATTCCGATTCCAGAAATGGACAACAGGAACCAAACAACCACCTTGTGGGACATGAGCCATGAGCTATGGCATAATGGCAATTCATGCATGCCAATGGCGACTAGAGTTATGAACATGTTTCATCTGACCTTTTGGCTCGCTGAATCAACATTGGTTTAGATAGCATACCACCATACAACACCACACTCCAGTAATTTTTTACTAGTAGATAGATTGGCACTTTAAGAGAGACCTGTATAGAAACCAATGTATTAATTATAATCCTTTAATAAGAGACTGATATATCGTGTAGTGCCAACACCTTACGATGCCCTATACTGTTACGTTAAACATTAGGTTAGATTTATGGCATACTAATTAATGAAATTAGTTAAAAATCCAAACAAAATTAATGTTGGCTTAGGAGAACTTGTACCGTATATATACCTAACAAAAAATCCACAAAGCCCTTAAGTTTACTAGTTCAAAGAACAAAGATTATATAGACAACAAGGTGATGAATTATTTCATTTTGTCATCCAACCCAACATTCTGCACATGACACGACAAAGTGGATTGGTCAGAGCACAACTGCCCCCGGTCCTATCCTAATTGATTTTTTTTTTTTTCGGTTATATAACTTTGATAAATATAGAGATCAAATGGCTGTCCTCTACATATATACTTAGACACTAAGAAATGGTATTATTTTATTTTTCTAATACTAAAGGCTAGCACTGGCCATTGAAGCACTGAGAAATTGCTTACCTGTAGAGTTAGATTCCACACCAAAGTCCAACAGGTAAAGTAGAAAAGTGGAGGCATTAAAAAAGATGGATAAATCAACCATCTTTTTGTAAAGTTTAAACAAAGCTCATCTTACACTTTGACAAAAGGCTGAACCAACCCTTCATCATTCCCACTAAAAAACACAAACACTATGGCCAAATGAGGATCCAATATTGTACAACACAGCTCCCCTCCCAAAAAAAAAAAAAAATTACACGACAACAAAGAAAGAAGAAGTGATATATAGGCTATAGAGTACAGACAAGGAAGGAGAAGTGGTGGAGTTTCTTGCAATCATTTTCTTGTTTATTCACTATCCTCAAGCATATTAATTCCTAGTATATGAATAAGCATATACTTCGAAATAATAGTACTTTGTTTTTTATGATTTTAAACTTGGAGATTTACATTGGAGTGAGTCCCATTTGACCAACTGATTATTTCTCTTTCTTGTTTTGTTTTTCTTTCATGTATAGTTAATTTTGTTGTTTTCAAGTTTGACGAATTTAGCTATATTTGCCTTCTTATTCACCTTAAAGGAAACAAGTTGGGCAGAATATTCACCTAAGGTCAACAATTGTGGAAAGAAAATGACAGACTTGGAAGATTCTTTACACTAATCTAACATCAACTTGATCTTTAAGATTCAAAAACACATGCAGATCTCAAGCTCAAATCATGTATAGTAAAAAAATCATGTAAATAATGGCCTTCCCAAGTCTTCATATTCTATAATTCTCGAAGAAGTTGACATCTAAAAAGGATTAATTTAATTAATCTCGAAGAAATGTGACACTAATGCAACAAATAAAAGTTAAACCTTTGAGCAAAGGACCTCACTACCTAACCTAAACCTAATACTTGAGAGTTAAGCCCAACTATAGTCAACACCTGGTCAAGTCTTTGTCCCATTCCAAGGAATTGACAACGTGCACTGGGGTCCTCCATTGTTTTTGTTTTCGTTTTCTTTAAATAATATTTTTGTATTTTAAAAATAAAAAAGCACTGCAAGTCCCATGTGTGTGTGGTTTTTTTTTTTTTCCCTTCTCGTTGGGGTGTGGATGTCGACCTTTTCATTATTTGAACTGCAAAATGATGGATTTTATTGCTTGTTTCTTCTCAAAATGATACGCATTTGATTATGATTATGATTTTTTTCTTAATTATTAAGTTTTTTTTTAAGAAAATATATAGTTTTCTATTTGAATGCATGTGATATACACAAGAGTATATATAGTATTTACACCCATAGATAGGTGATGAGAGGTCAAGAATGTCTGCACAACTAATAAAAGAATCATATATTACAGGCAACATATACATAGATGGCTGTATACGTAATACATATATATTGATAAGTTTTCTATTTTTGTTATGTTTTTTTTTTTCATTAATGGATATTAGAATAAAAGAACTTAAACGTCTGACATAAGATATACAAATTAAAATAGATATACACATAGAGATTAGAGATAGATAAGCTCAAAACATAAGGTCACACTGACCAAAGACACTCGGTCTACCTAGCAGTTGTATTGCAACACAGTGGCTCCAAAGATGCAAACTCCACAATAATTGTACCATAACAAGTAATTTAATTTGTGTAAGTAGGAAATAAAAGTTGTAGCCATCAACCATTAATTATTGTGTACTTTTTTTAATTCAAAATGGCAATTTAAACTTTAATGACATACAATTATTGAGAGTGTATTTGAAGACATTCAATCTTGGATAATCGCCCAATAACTGATCTAGATCTAGTACATCAATGACACAGATTTTGGAACTTCCACGAGGACATACAGATCATGGCACGAGTTCGATATATACTATAATACTATTCCATACGAACAATTATTAATTTAGTATACTATTTGTTATTATTATCACGATAAAGTACCATGTATTTCCTTTTAAAAAAAAAGTACCATGTATATATCCATAATCAATCTTAAAAACCATTTTTTTTTTTTAAAAAAAAAAGAAAGAAGAAAGTGTCGATCATTATCTTCTAAAAATAATATACATAAAATAAAGTACAATATCTCTAACAACAGATCAAGAATTTCAATGTCATTTGCAAGTAAAGTGTAGTGGTAATTACATGTTTTAAACCCCTAAACCATCCTCGATCATATTAAAAAAAAAAATTCAATTCAACTGCGTAAATGAGATTGTAAAATAAGGATTTGGACGTAGAAAATACAAATAGAAATTTTCACTTAAAAAAGAAAAAAGGGGATTGGGTTTTTTGTGAGGGGAAGAGGCAACATCAGTAATTGATTGTCGTTAAGGGAGGGAAATGATTTGATGTGACGTAGGTACAGAAACATATGGTGGGTCCGCATGTGCGACGGTTTCAATCCTTATTAGCTTATGGTCGAATATCGTCCTTTTTTACTATATATACTCATACTGTATAATTTATATTATACATTTCTCATCTCTACGACTCTCTCTCTCTCTCTCTGTGGACTTGGTTGGACTCTCTGTTGTTCAGTGTAGTCCTACATTTCTCATCTCTACTGTACTGTACTACTCCTCCATCTTCATTCGCAGACACAGTTTGACACTCTTGTGTTATGTGTCACCTTTAACAGTGGGCCCCACTTCTCCACCTTTTTGCCTTCCTCCTCCTCCCTTTCTTTCTTTCTTTCTTTCCCAAACTCACCTCACCTCTCCTTCCAGCCTTTATTATACTCTGCTCCATTCTCTCTTTCTCTCTTTCTCTATAAGAATCATTTTTGGTTCACTTTACTCTTCTCCACACTCAGAAAATTTTCTCGGCAAACAAACAGAGCATCTCGAATCACTCCTTTCTTTCTTTCTTTCTTTCTTTTTCCGTCAAAAAGAAATTTGGTTCTCGTGTAATAAACACATATGTGTGTATATATATATGTAGGAATATAGTTTTGGTTTTCTAAATAATAATAGTATTATTACTTTGATTCTTTAATTTTTGATAATTTTTTGATGGTCACGTCGTCTCTGATTCTCATCTGCCAAGTCTAAGGGGGTAAATGGGGCACAGGTTGCTTCTTCTCTTCTCTCTCGTCTTTCCTCTTCTCCTTCTCCTCATCACTTCCTCCACTGCTCAGACTCCAGGTTCCTTTCTCTCTCTCTCTCTCTATCTATATACTTCATGTATCTATAAATCTATATATCAGTCTATAAATTTATAATCATTTATTTCAGCTCCATAGTCCAATTCTTTGTTCGAAGTTCAAAACTCTTATGCTGTAATTTTTTATTTTTCTTTTTCAAGAAGCTATAATATTGCATAAAATTTAGTTTTTTTTTTTTTTTTTTTTTTTTTTTTTTTTTTTTTTTTTTTTTTTTTTTTTTTTTTTTTTTTTTTTCTTGTTTTTTTTTTTTTTTTTTTTTTTATTTTTTTTTTTTTTTTTTTTTTTTTTTTTTTTTTATTCAATTTTTTTTTTCTCTGTTGTTGGTCTTGGTCTTGGTCTAGGTTTTGTGAGTTTGGATTGTGGAGGTACGGACTCTTACAAGGATGAGATTGGGCTTCAGTGGAGTCCTGACCGGGTTACTTACGGTGAGACCGCCAGTATATCGGTTGCGAACGAGACGAGGCGGCAGTACCAGACTCTGAGGCACTTCCCCGCTGATTCAAGGAAGTATTGTTACACACTCAACGTCACGCCCAGGACTAGGTACCTTATAAGGGCGTCGTTCCTGTACGGCAACTTTGACGACAACAATGTCTACCCCAAGTTCGATATCTCTCTTGGGGCGACGCATTGGGCCACCATTGTTATTTCGGATGCCAATCTCATTGAGACCAGGGAGCTCATATTCCTGGCTTCAACTCCTACTGTTAGTGTGTGCTTATCCAATGCCACAACCGGGCAGCCGTTTATATCGACCCTCGAGCTTCGACAGTTCAATGGCTCGGTTTACTACACCGAGTATGAAGAGGAGTACTACCTTAGTGTCTCCGCGAGGATAAACTTCGGGGCGGATAGTGAGGCGCCAATTCGGTATGCTAACAATTTGTCTGGTTTGAATGTGTTTTTTTAGTGGATGCTGTACCGTGCTTTATGACAAGAGAAACTTAGAATTTTGATACTTGAAATGTTCTTGTTCTTTAGCTGAACTGGGAAGGGAGGTTTGTGGAGAAAGAATAGGCAGATACAGATTTAATCTAATTTGAATGCTTGTTGTGTTATTGGGGTGGTGAAATTGGTTTCTGAAGGTCTGTGTGTGTCAATTCTCAGGTATCCTGATGACCCTTTTGATAGACTGTGGGAGTCGGACTCTATCAAGAAAGCAAATTACCTTGTTGATGTTGCAGCTGGCACCAAGAAAGTGTCGACAAAAAAGCCAATTGATGTTAACAGGGATGAGAGGCCACCTGAAAGAGTTATGCAGACGGCTGTAGTTGGTACCAATGGGTCGTTGACGTACCGGTTGAACTTGGATGGGTTTCCTGGTAGTGGATGGGCAATGACCTACTTCGCAGAAATTGAAGATCTTGCTTCTGATGAGTCTAGAAAATTTAGGCTAGTGCTTCCGGACCATCCTGATATCAGCAAAGCTATTGTTAATATTGAAGAAAATGCGCAAGGGAAGTACCGTCTCTACGAGCCAGGATTTACCAATATTTCTTTTCCCTTTGTATTGTCTTTTAGATTTGGTAAAACATCAGACTCTTCCCAGGGGCCTTTACTGAATGCGATGGAAATTAACAAGTATTTGGAGAAAAATGAAGGTTCTCTAGATGGTAAGTGCACTGATGGAAGCTGAAACCTTGATCTTGTTGTCTTGGATTCTTTTGCTTATCAAGTTTAGGCTCCTCAGCATCCTTTTTTGTAAATTTTTTTTTTAAAGCTTTACAGCTACAGGTATATCTGATCCTTGAGTTTTTATGACTTTCAGGGCCTATTGTTGGTAATTTAGTCTCGCACTACTCATTCGACTCGGCACAAGAAGGAGGTGATCCATGCCTTCCAGTTCCATGGTCTTGGGTTCACTGTAACTCAGATCCACAACCAAGAATAGTTTCAATGTAAAGCTCAATTCTTTTTGTAGGTTTAATTGGTTTTTAATTATGGCTTGTACCTACTCCTATGACTCTCCGAGGAAAAAATGTTTCCAGTCTAATCACTACCACTCTTGTGTTTCTCCTAAATGACAGTATGTTGTCTGGTAAAAACTTGACTGGGAATATCCCCTCAGAATTGGCAAAATTGAGTGGACTAAGCGAGTTGTAAGTATTGACTGCATTATTATATTTTTGGGTGGTGACAGTCATTTTGAATTTTAGTCCCATATATTCTCTTATTCTTTGTCTTTCTAACGTTGTCCATTTGTCTTGTAATTGCCAGATGGCTTGACGGGAATTCATTGACTGGTTCAATACCCGATTTCACCGGATGCGTTGACTTGAAGATAATGTAATCTGAGATGACTTTTCCTCGTAGTCATTATCATGTTTAAAGATATGAGCTAACTTATGTCTTTGCTTTGTACAGTCATCTTGAAAACAACCAATTGACAGGTCCGCTACCTTCCTCTTTAACAAACCTACCCAATTTGAAAGAACTGTAAGTTTTCTGCAACTCATATAGCAGTTACTTTGACCTAAGAAATGGTACGGGCATAGTTTGATGAAGTAGCTACTTGGTCATTTTGATGACTGTAGGTATGTGCAAAACAACATGCTATCCGGGACAGTGCCAAAGGGTCTTGTCAACAAAAATTTGGTTTTAAAGTGAGTATTCTTTTCCATGCATGTAACTAGATAAACCTTAAAAGTGAAAAGGAAAAAAAAATTAGATTGTGCAAAATTTCTTAACTTTTATCTTTTTAGTGGTGAAGTGATTCCTCTAGAACCTTTTGAATGGTCCAATAATTTCTTATGGATATATTACGGCCTGCCTTCTTTGGTTCTGTACAGCTATTCGGGAAACATAGATCTTCGTAAAGGGAGCACAACTGGAAGCCATTTGAACATTATCATTGGTGCATCAGTTGGTGCTGCTGTTCTGCTTATAGCTACTATTGTGTCTTGCTTGTGGTTGCGCAACGGCAAGAAAACAACTCATGATAAAGGTACAATATTAGAAATATTGGATACTATATGTAGTTTCCCTTAGAAAAGTGCAGGGGAAAGAAACAGAATGCAAGGTTCAATTGCCTCTAATGTGATGAAGCTGTTTGTATTTGTTACAGAGCAACTTGGACATTCTCTCCCCGTACAAAAGCCAGTAGCTTCTAAAAGTGAGGCTCCAACAGAAGCGGCACATTACTTTGCACTTTCAGAGATTGAAGTCGCTACGAAAAAGTTCGAGAAAAAGATTGGTTCTGGAGGTTTTGGAGTTGTATACTATGGGAAATTGAAAGATGAAAAAGAAATTGCAGTCAAGGTCTTGACAAGTAACTCCTACCAGGGAAAGCGAGAGTTTTCTAATGAGGTATACTCTTCCTATCATTGATTGATCCTCCTCCCTATTATAACATTGTAATTATCTCCCATACCTTTTCTAATGGGTTTGATTAGTAACATTGTAACTATCTTCCCTACCCTTTCTCAAAGGATTGATCCTAGCTTTTCTTTGGAACAGGTAACTCTTCTTTCAAGGATACACCACCGGAATCTGGTACAATTTCTTGGGTATTGCCAAGAAGATGAAAGGAGTATGCTTGTATATGAGTTCATGCATAATGGAACTCTCAAGGAACATCTTTATGGTAAGCTCACGTGTAAATTCGAAAGAATCTGCATAAATTTTGAATCTTCGATGGCCAACAATTTTACGTACTGTTTGTAGGGCCACTAACACGTGGACGAAGTATCAACTGGATCAAGCGCCTTGAGATTGCTGAAGATGCAGCAAAAGGTTTCTTAAGCACCCTCTTTTTTTTTTTTTCTTTTTTTTTCCTTTTTTTTTTCCCCCAAATTTACTGCCATGGCAGGCTAGCTCTTAGCCTCTTCAAGTTTAGTGATCAATTGATTCATTTTTTTTCCTTTACTTTTCTGATGCTTTTTTCAGGGATTGAATACCTTCACACAGGCTGTATCCCAGCCATTATTCATCGAGACTTGAAGACCAGTAATATTCTTCTTGACAAACACATGAGAGCAAAGGTTTCAGACTTTGGTCTTTCCAAACTTGCAGTGGATGGAGTGTCTCATGTGTCGAGCATAGTTCGGGGAACTGTAGGATATTTGGATCCTGAGTAAGGCCATTTCCGCCTTTCATTCAGAATTAATTTTTGAACCATTTTAGGCATCATACCTTGAGATAAGTTGAAAAAATTGCATTGAATGCCATTCCCTGGTCGAATAATGTTGGATTTTTACTGTGTTTAACTAGACTTTTATGGTTATGATATACATAAAACTTTAAGGATAAAACAAATTGTCTGAGATGCTTTTACCTAATGGAAATTTGTTTAAGATTAGCAAACATCTCTGCATAAAGTGTTTCATTTCTGCTAAATCTCTTCACATTGATATGCTGCAGGTATTACATCTCTCAACAATTGACTGATAAAAGTGACGTTTATAGTTTTGGCGTTATTCTTCTTGAGTTGATATCTGGTCAAGAAGCAATATCTAATGAAAGTTTTGGTGTTAATTGCCGTAACATTGTCCAGTGGGTAAGTCTAGTTTAGGTCTTCGAGGGCCCAACACCTAAAACTTTAGAAAACAAAGTTTTCCCTTCCACCATTTGTTTAATTCTCTTCCTTGTGTACCACAGGCAAAGCAACACATCGAGAGTGGCGACATTCAAGGCATCATTGATCCCGCCTTGCGCAACGAGTATGACATCCAATCGATGTGGAAGATAGCGGAAAAAGCTTTGATGTGTGTTCAACCGCATGGATACATGAGGCCATCTATTTCCGAAGTTCTCAAGGAGGTCCAAGATGCCATCTCCATGGAAAGAGAAGCAGCAACACTGAGAGAAGGTAACTCGGATGATACATCAAGAAATTCTGCTCATTCTTCCCTCAACTTGGGTAACCTTGACATTATTGGAACTGATAATTTCTTGTCCATTGACGAGTCTATTGCACGTCCGAGTGCTCGATAGTATTTTGGGTTGGTTGGTTGGTGAACAAGTAAATATGATATCTTTTTTATATCTTTTTTTTTCTTATCTATTTATTCTTCTTTTTCTTTTTTCAAGCTTTTTGTTTGGTTGCTTCATTCATACTCCACTATCTAGGTTAGTTGGTTTGGTAACTATTTCCCTTCAAAGGGGAAGAAAGCAGAAATCGTCAATTTGTTATAATCAAGTTGTAAATCTTGATTTTGAAAAAGCTTTTGCCTGATGGAACTGTCATATTTGAGTTATGGCAAGCTTGAATCAGTGTAAGTTGAAAGGCTGTTTAAGCCGGTATATATTTTTCTCTATGATTCACATTCCTATGTGTTCCGGTCAAAGATTACCTTATGTCAAAGAAGATTAGAGAAGTTGTTTTTCGTTAAAAAAATCAGCCTAAAAATTAATGAAGCTGATAGAGTGAGCTAAAGTGTTCATAATGTATGCAAGTTTATTGATAAATACGCGAGATTAATGTAATTCCGTATTTTGTTTATTTTTGATATGTTGTTATAGCTATCATTATAATTAAAGTACATATATCAAATTTGGATAGTTATCTATCTTTATTATATTGGTTTTAATTTTAGCCACTTGAATAAATTAATTTAAATATAAAATCTAACTCTATTTTTGGCTAAAAGATAAGAATAGAGTTTTTTATCACGAGCCACGAGCTTAATATGAATTATATAGTTGTTGGCTCGTTAATCTGAATTATATAGTTGAATGACAGTTTTTTACCGTTGTGTGTGACCCTAATAGATGTGATCAAACTGATCACAAGAGTTACCTTTGTGTTACTTTTGTGTGTGGTCCTAATAGATATGATCAAACCTATCACAAGAGGTCTTCTGTCTCATGATAAGCTTAGGACTTGTGATAAATAGCAGTGCTCAAAGAAAATGCTAAATAATTTCTATCTTTTTACATGTGATTCTTAACGTTTAAGAAATGTCAAGAGCAACAATGAGGAACGGCAATAAAAGATTAAACGACAAAAAAATATAAAACCACAACAAAAATAAAACACGACTTAAGTGAATAACGAGAACAAATGCTAACGTTAATGTATTATGTATACGATTAAACGATAGCAAAAACGAAAGCAACTAAATTAGTAACCCTTAGGAGAAACGACATACAAAGAGAATGGGACAAAGTAATAAGTAGCAACGATTATATCATAATACTTTAAAAAGGGGCCCAAAAGACAAAGTAATAAGTAGTAACGATTATATCATAATACTTTAAAAAGGGACCCAAAAGGAAAAAAGGGAGAAACGACAACATAAAAGATAAACGACAACAAGAAGGAAAAACAACAACGAAATGGAAAACGACGAAAAGGAAGAAACGACTAGAGGTAAAGAAAGACAACATATACACAAACGAGAAAGACTAAGTAAATGACAAGATATATTGAAACGACAACAACATAAAAATGACAAAATCCGCATTATGTAACAAGGAGGAGAAACGACAATGAATCGGAAAATCGACAAGTAAGATCACAAAGGGCAGAAAGTCAGAAACAACGATAATATGAAATAATAACATGGATTTGTGAAGACAACACATAAAGTAGGCAACAAACGGAAATTCGAAAATATAGAGAACAAAAAAAAAAAATGAAGAAACCGATGAAGATAATGCATGAAAAGAACGACAAGTAATGATAGAAACGACAAAGAGTAAGATGAACGACAGAAACGACAACAAAACAAATATGAGGCCCCCAAAAAGAATAAGACAACCACGGAAAACGACACGTATGAGTAAAACGACAATGGAGGAGAAAACGACAACAAAATTGAAAAAGGAGAGAAGCTCAAAGCTGGAGACTTTCAAGATCAAGACGCCATGGCTATCACCCCCAAGAGCCAAAAATTCCCAGTCTTTTGATTCTTTTTCACCTTCGATCATATTTTCTCGGGAAACAAACGGAGCATTCAGACAAGGCCGTAAAGATACGATCTTTCTTTCCTCACGAATGGTCCGGAACGATCCGTTTTGAGCTTACCCGTTGCTGGACAGGTGTCAGTCTCTGGCTTCGATGGGCCCCCCGGCCCAGTAGGCATGTCACGTGCAAACCACGCTTTCCTGACATATTACAATTCATATATTCATTCGCTTTGGCTTACTTCTTCTACTGCTACCAGAAAGAACAAAAAAAACGGTGAAAATGGAATTGAAACTGCAAATTCAGCTCTCACCTGCTCCGATTCGACTCCGTAGCTCATAAATATTTCTGGGTTTTTTCTGAATCACACCACTTTTTGTATTTTTGTTATTTTCTGTATTTTTTTTTCTTTGGTTTTTAGCGGAAGAAACTCAAGCTTTTGAGGCTGGAAAAGCTCTTGATGCAAGAGGTACAGGTTTCTCTTTTTTTTAAAAAAAAAAGAAAAAAAATTTTGTCTCTCTTGTTCTTGTTGGAGCTAATTTTCTGCAATTTAATTATATTTTAGTATTATTATTATTTTTAATTTTACAGGTAATTGAAGCTAAGATAGAGAAAAAATGAGGGGTGCTTTGGTTGGATTTGTGATGGTGTTTGCTTTTAATGCTGTGTATTTAGCTTCTTCTACCATCCTTCTGAGATCCTTATCCATGTCCTTCACTGATCTTCCCGCCAAATTTGGTAATTTTTCTCTCCCTCTCATTATGGTGTTTGGTTGCTGAGAAATTATAGAGAAAACCCAATAGAAATTGTATACTACCATGTTAACTTAACAAGGCTGTTCATTTTTTCTTGACCCATTTTCTATTTTTCCTATTTTTTGTTTTCTGTACATAAAATAGCTAAACATGTAGATAAACTGAGACAAAAATTTATCTAACTCTTTCACTTGGTAATTAGTCCTAAACTGATATGTTATTATCTTTGTTTTCTGGGGCACCCCTGTTAATAGCTGCTGGTATCAATAGTTCTGGTGTATGTGGAGCTCTACATATAACAGACCCTTTAAACGCTTGCAGCCCATTAAGCAATAATCAGCGGTCAAACAAAACCAATGGAATAATGATTGCACTGATAGTAAGGGGTGAATGTGCTTTTGAAGACAAAGTTCGAAATGCTCAAAATGCTGGATTTCGCGCTGCAATTGTTTATGACAATCAAGACAAAGGGAATTTGGTTTACAGTGAGTTCTGATAATCCTTCAAATTTATGTTTATTGCAGTTGTTATCTTCCTTTCTTGCTATATAGTTTGATTTGTCCTTACGTATTTTGTGAACTCTGCTACCTGCGAATAAGGTATCGTAAATTTTCTTGGACAACAGCGTAATACATAAAACAAGATAAAGAATTTTGAAAACAATGCCTGGATATATTTTGGTTCAATCTTTGATAGTAATTAACAGAAAACGGTAGTATCTGAGGTCTTGGGTATCGGTTCTTTTCTGTTTGCAGTGATGATAAATCGCGAGAATGTTTCGGTTCATGCAGTTTTTACTTCTAAGAAAGCTGGTGAAATTCTGAAGGAACATGCTGGAGAAGGCGAATGCTGCATCTTCCCGTATAATAATGAAACAGCCTGGACTGTTCTCGCGATATCTTTTATCTCATTTCTTGTCATATTAGCTATTTTGCTCGTAGCAATCTTTACCCCAAGACAGTGGTTGACTTCAAGGGCAAGAAGTAATCTCCCTAAAAATGTAGACGCAAAATTGGTTGAAGCCCTGCCTTGCTTTACATTTAGCTCTGCTCATTTGAATGATTGCCATGCTGGAGAAACTTGTGCCATCTGCCTTGAGGATTACAAAGATGGAGAAACCCTCAAAGTTCTCCCTTGCCGACACGGTAGGTCTCCGTTCTCATGATTATGTTAGGTTGGTTTCATTTTCATCAATCACACTGCCAGTTCATACAGGAGTACCATGTACATACAGAATGCACTGATTTTTTCCTTTTACTGTTCCACTCCATGTGTCCATGCACAAGTGATTTATATCTTTTTCAAATGATATATCAGTTGTTGTCAGGTTATTAGTTAATTACAGTGTTAGGACTAGGGATGGCTATCACATTGTTAAACATTTAATCTTGACCTTAATTGAACTTTGGAACTTAACGAGTGTTATATTCTCTCATCCTGATATCTAAATTCGAAGTTGTTTATTAATCACTTCAAGGCACTTGCAGAATTTCATACAAGCTGTGTTGACTCATGGCTGACTAAATGGGGGACATTCTGCCCTGTATGCAAGCGTGACATGAGAACCAAATCAGAAAATTCTGAGGTAAGCAATTCTAGAGCAACGACTGTAGTGTTTTTTTCCTCCTAACAATGAAATTTTTGTGTACAACTTTCTTCTAACGATAGGTATGCGATTATCAATTTGGTAGATCTTGAAGTTAGATTTATTAATTTTTATTGCTGAATTATTTTCTGTTATGTTTTAGACTATGAATAAGTGAGGAAAGTATCTTTTGTGGTTCATTCATATCTAATTTTTTTCTTCTTTCAGGTAAAGGGGAGAACCTGGCTATAGAAAATCAGTTGATCGAAATGAGGATTCATCTAACTGAGGTGAGGAGATGAATTATCCTCATAACCTAAATTTCAATTTGCTTCTACTTTCAGGAGCTGAAGTTAAATTTACCGTAACGATATGTGATTCTTGAATTCTTAACCGCAATGATCACCTCTTTTTTTTTTTCATATCAGGGTTCTAGACGTCCATCAGTGTAATTTACTTCAACTACACCAGATTGTCTTGTAATTTTCTTCTTATTTCTCGTAAGATTTACCAAGACTTCAGGATGATACAAGTACAGATTTTCATTAAGATCTCAGTAGAGCTGAGCCGCTGCTAGCGTGAGCATTTTCAAAGCATCTTCACTAATTCAATTGAATCCACCGCGTTCTTGTTGGTTTCTTCAACTTTTAATATCCCAGGGGACGTCCTTTAGATATATTACCGGCTGTTCACAGGGTCAAATTTTTGGCCGTGTAAAGTGTTATAGATGTTGAGCTCAAACCCTGTTAGAATTACCAACTTATTGAGACTAGATGGCCCCACTGTTAGGAAATTTGCCCCCTTTCTTGCTCAAGTTCTTGGTCTATTATGTGCTGCTTTCTTCCATTCTGTAATGCGTTTTGAGACTCAAATGGAACAAGGAAAAGAAGGCCTTGTTATAGTGACTCTGCCACATGTTATATTGTGTGGGGGGTTAAAAAAAAAAAAATCCAAGCCTTTAGGAGAAGGGCTGATTTTCTGAACTGAGTAGACAACATTATCCCTTTTAT
Source organism: Trema orientale (assembly GCA_002914845.1). Taxonomy (NCBI): domain Eukaryota; kingdom Viridiplantae; phylum Streptophyta; class Magnoliopsida; order Rosales; family Cannabaceae; genus Trema; species Trema orientale. The sequence goes on from JXTC01000007.1 coordinate 407,930, forward strand.
TTTTTTCTCCTTTAAGTGATGTTTGAGTATTTATCAACGGGGGGTAAAATAGTTTACATATCTAGTTTATTTTAGTGATGATTGAGCTGTTGAGCAGGGGCATATCGATTATTTGTGAAATAAACAGTAGAGTAGTACGTGCCTCAGTTCGTCCGACGTTGGACGTGTATTCGCGAAGTGTGTTCTTTGGTGACTCTCTGCAGAAACAAACACAATCCTTAAGCTGTACATTCAAAAGACAATACAATACAATAATATTATTATTCCACGATAATAATATTTTATAATTAAAAACCTATTTAGATTGAAAAAGGGATTAACTTAACTGGATTTAACATAACAAGTACCTGAAGAACGATCTGGTAGTTTAGGTAAACGGGTTCGAGAGGTCTTGTTTTTGTGCATCGTGGCAGCAGCCAGAGCTAGAGCTATCTTTTTGAGAATTTGAGAATGAGAGAATGAGAATTTTGAATTTGGAGAAAGATGAAGTAGAGGGGCTTTATATATGAGTAGGAGGAATAGATTTTAGGCCGAAAAAAAGTGCCTTTCCTAAAATACAAAAATTAATAATAAACTTGTTTGTTTGCTTGTTTTTTTTTTTTTTTGAATTTTTTTTGTTTCTTTGGAAATAATGATTCTGTAAACCCAAGTGCAAGAAATAACTTGGTATGACGTATGAATGTGCGTTGTTTGAGGACCGTGATCTAATGCCATGGTTTGCATTCACCTATTATTGAATAGGAAATTTTAATTTTCTTCTGAAATTAATATTTGGAGTGTAAAAGCTAAATGATGCTTGTCTTCCAAATTGTTCTTTTCTAGTAATGTAATTCACATATAATTCAATCCAGGAATTATTAAAAATGAAAATATAAATAAAGCACTAGACATTTAACTAGACATCCGAAAATAGGAAAAATAGATGAGTACATTATTATTGTTATTATTATTGTTATTGTAGTAGTAGTAGTGAATGATTTAGTCCAAATACACACAAACCAAATCCCAAACACACTAAAAGGATCATTAGCATATATAGTTGTATATTATCTCATTAGAACAAAGGAAAAAAACCTAAATTTGCGGTACCAAATGTGTTCAGATGATCTATTTAGAACACAATCAAACAAACGAGAGAGAAGGAGAGCAAACCTGCGCATTACGAGCTTCTGTTCAGATGATCCCTTTAGAACACAATCAAACAAACGAGAAACTGGCTGAAAAGAGGAGGGAGACGGGTTTATATAGGATAATAAGAGCCAACTAAAATTTTCCACTTGCCCTTTTCATTTTTATGTTTTTTTTAAAATTTTTTTTGGTGTGGTTGATCCATATTTTCTGGGGCAGTGAGGATAGTCCAGTAAACAAGTTTGGGCTTCTTTTAGAGCCCTAACAATTTTAAGATAAAAGCTTTTTTTTTTATTGTTTGCAAAATAGCCGAGTTTTAGGTCCTATTTAATAAATATCTCTTTTTCAAACACTATAGCAAAATAGTTGAATACATAATCCGACAGGGTAGGTCTCCATTTTCATAACTATGTTAGGTTGGACTCCTTTTTCGTCAATTATACTGCAAGTTCCTACAGGAATACCATGCACATAAAGGATTCATAAGTGTTTTCCTTGTTTACTGTTCGACTCCTCCTGATCATGGGCAAGTGAAATATATCATTTCAAAATGGTATCATCAGTTGCAGTCAGGTTATCAGTTGATTACAGTGTTAGGAGTAGGAATGGCCATCATTTTGATAAACATTTAATCTTGACCTTAATTGAACATTGGAACTTAATTCAATTGTTATATATTCCCTCATCCGGTATCTAAATTCCAAGTTGTTTATTAATCACTTAAAGAACTTGCAGAATTTCATACAAGCTTTGTCGACTCATGGCTGACTACATGGGGGACGTTCTGCCTTGTATGCAAATGTGACATGTGAACTTTTGAGGTAAACAATTCGAGAGCACAACTGTAGCAGTTTTAATTACTCAGTAGTCTGGATTCCTACAAACTTGAATGGGTTTGCGCATGCTTCGGCCTCTTGGCCTAAATAGTTCAGGGACTTTTACCTGATGGGAGGTTATTCCTAACGTGACAACCACTTTACTTGTTGATCTTGAATAAAGGAATTTTTTAGAGAAGGGAAAAAAAAACCAATTATTTGGCGCCTCCTAACAATGATTTTTATTTTTTTTTTCCTTATGGACGATCTATTTGGTGGATCATGAAGTTGGATATATTAATTTAACCAAGTTTTTCTTATTTCAGGTAAAGAAAAAAACCTAGACACCCATGATAGACAAAATTTATACGTTAAAATATAAAACAAAAATATTTGTTATCAGTGAGTCATGACCATTTAACCAAAATACGAGAAATCGTGACAGTATACCAATGTTGCAAATTCAATGATTATATCCACGTTTAATTATGGATAGATATTCTTCCAAAAGAAAAAAAATTACTGATAGGCGTAAATGAAACTACCTAACACACAATGACAGCGTTTGTTTTTTTTTTCCTGAAAAAAATAGCTTACAAACAATTATAAACTTTCAAATAATAGGATTATAAAGAAAAAATATTAGCTTATGATTATCATCTTGNCTCTTAAAAATAATAAGTCTTTTTGTCTAACAAAATTGATAAAATATATTCTTTCTAAAAAATTAGAAAATATATACTTTAAGAAAACGTTCTTTAGGTGAATCCATGGTTGACATACCACAAGTCTTACGATCACTAACAGGCCTTATGCAGTCCATGGAGTGAGCTATCCTATTAGCAAAACAACTCTTAGACACAACTGACTCGACTCACCTCTTCCAAATCTACTCCCCTCTCCACCAAACTCACAACCACCTCTTCATCTTTCTCTCCAAGCCCAATTGACCCAACCCCGTTTTCCCACCCTGCTGAGAATTCCCTGTCTTCGGCTATCTACACCACTACTGATGTTAATGACAACGAGTCGATACAAGTCAGTGACGACGATGTCATGAAACAAGAGTATTCTAGGGGAACGAAAATTTTCGGAGTCCAATGGCTATAAGGACCTCTTTGGAATTAGTCTAAATAATTTTGCAGACTGATCTTATAAATGCCACATGAGGCTTTGGAAGAGGAGGAAAGACATAGTAGAAGTCTTAAAGTATAAATCAAATGCGTCCAATATTTCAAGAATAAATCAAATGCTTCTCAATACCAAAAAAAAAAAAAAAAAACAACTCAGTGTTGAATACCAAAAAAAAAAATCAACGCTGTGCACCAAAAAAATATTATAAATCAGGTTCAAAACCACAAATCAAAACGGAAAAAAAAAACTACAAATCATTTTTCGAAATAAAAAATAGTATCACAAATAAAAAATCAAGGCAGAGTTGAGCTTACCTTCTGCAATGAGAGTGATAGATGAAAGAGTGCCATGACATAGGTGAGAACAACAATACACACGGCTGAAGCAAACCCCAAAAAAAAATTGAAAAATGAAAAATCACTAAGTTTTAGAGAAAGAACTGGGGAGCAATTTCTTAAAATTTATAGAGAATGATGAAAAGAAATTGTACCTATGAGAGAGAGAGCCACGACCTAGCAGGTGAGAGGATCGGTGAGAGAGACAGAGAGAGAGGGAGAGAGAGAGAGAGAGAGAACATGTGTGAGTGTGTATGAGGGTCAATGAGTGAGAGATCCGGTGAGAGAAAGGTCACCATGGGTGAGATTGAGAAAAGAGGGAGAGGCGGCTGCTCTTGTTGTTGTTATAGGGAACGAAAATTTTCGGAGTCCAATGGCTATAAGGACAATAATAAGAGCCAACTAAAATTTTCCACTTGCACTGTGGACAATGTGGAGGATAAAATGAGGGATTGTTTCATTAAAAATATGTGGCTAAAGGGGCCGTTTTCGCCTTTAGTGGTGGCCTTAGCGAAGAAAATAAGCTTGAATAATAATGAGTTTTATAGAGTCGTTGAGGGTTTTGATTTTATGCCACAAGGTTGAGAGTTATGGACCTTGTGTATCA
>JXTC01000007.1:412143-716276 GCA_002914845.1 Trema orientale
ATAATATACATTACTTGTGTCTTCAAAATTGTCCCTACAGTCCATTTCTTGAAAAAACAAATGAAAGACAACATATATTTCAAATTTACCTAAATAATTTGGTAGCCATACTAGCTTTTTATTTTGGCATACATTAATTTTTATAAAAGCTAATAACCAGCTCTTTGTATAAAGATGAGAAATTCACACATTCTCATCGATCACTTTTTCTTTCCTCTGCCATTTTTCACCATATTCATCACCAAAAATACCAAATTAATATTAAGATTTAAACCTTAATAACAATCTTACTTTTTCTTCAATACTCCATTTTCTTGTTAGAGGAGTATTCGTAAACTTATTCAAATTTTCAACCTCATAATATTCCTTTATTTAAAGGTAATTAAAAAAAAAGAAAAAGATATCGTCTAAAACATATGTTTAAGAACAAAACTAAATTCGAATGTAATTATAAGTAATATTATTAAAATAAAACTCTTAAAAGTAATAAGTTTTTTTGTTTAAAAAATTTGATAAAATATAGGGCCCGTTTGGTATCAAATCCGGATTCACTTTTTTAAACCCAAAAACTTTAAAAACACGGAGTCCAATAAATACTTGTTTGGTGGGCTTGTATCACAAAACTGTTTCCAAGCCCAACTCAGAAAATAGGCTAAAATTGAGAAAACGATTTTTTTTTCATTTTGGGATATTACTTAAAACGCAGACCGTGCTCTTTGCTCCCCTGTGCAGCCATTGACGATGCTTGACCCAATCAGCTCTGCTAATCATTGACGAACTCCAGCCATGGACGAAGCTTGAAGCTGACTCAATCCGAACTCCAGTAAGTCATGACCATTTAACCAAAATACGAGAAATCGTGACGGTATACTAATGTTGCAAATTCAATGATTATATCCACGTTTAGTTATGGATAGATGTTCTTCCAAAAGAAAAAAAATTACTGATAGGCGTAAATGAAACTACCTAACAGACAATGACAGCATTTGTTTTTTTTTCCTGAAAAAAATAGCTTACAAACAATTATAAACTTTCAAATAATAGGATTATAAAGAAAAAATATTAGCTTATGATTATCATCTTGATGCTATGCTATATTGGAATGTAGTAATAAGTAAGATTACTAAAATGAAACTCTTAAAAATAATAAGTCTTTTTGTCTAACAAAATTGATAAAATATATTCTTTCTAAAAAATTAGAAAATATATACTTTAAGAAAACGTTCTTTGGGGGAATCCATGGTTGACATACCACAAGTCTTACGATTCGATCACTAACAGACCTTATGCAGTCCATGGAGTGAGCTATCCTAGTAGCAAAATAACTCTTAGACATAACTCACTTGACTCACCTCTTCCAAATCTACTCCCCTCTCCACCAAACTCACAACCATCTCTTCATCTTTCTCTCCAAGCCCAATTGACCCAACCCCGTTTCGCCACCCTGCTGAGAATTCCCTGTCTTCGGCTATCTACACCACTACTGATATTAATGACAACGAGTCGATACAAGTTAGTGACGACGATGTCATCAAAAAAGAGTATTCTAGGGGCACTGTGGACAATGTGGAGGATAAAATGAGGGATTGTTTCATTAAAAATATGTGGCTAAATGGGCCATTTTCGCCTTTAGTGGTGGTCTTAGTGAAGAAAATAAGCTTGAATAATAATGAGTTTTATAGAGTCGTTGAGGGTTTTGATTTTATGCCACAAGGTTGAGAGTTATGGACCTTGTGTATCAGTTTCATGGATGAGAGATGGAGGAAAACTAAAGTAGGAATAGAGCAAAGAACATAGTGAGTTTTCTGAATTTTAGAGTGAGTTTTCTTGATATTGAATGTTTCACTTATTTTTTTTGTTAACAGAGTTGACTAGGAGAGTGATGTAGTCGATTTGGTATCACGCGCCTTATTTTATCTAATTAAAGCCCTACAATTAGCACCGTTGATTTATAATCGGATAGCCGAGGTTGAATGGCTTTATATGTGGCTATATAATGGCAACCCTACTATTTACACGCTAAAAAAAATCATCTAAAAAATAAAAATATATTGGTGTGTAACAATAAGATTACTAAAATGAAACCCTTAAAAATAATATCTTTTTGTCTAATAAAATTTTATAAAATATATTCTTTCTAAAAAAGTTAGAAAATATTTACATATAATATATAGAAAAATAAATAAAACATAGAAAACATAATATACATTACTTGTGTCTTCAAAATTGTCCCTACAGTCCATTTCTTGAAAAAACAAATGAAAGACAACATATATTTCAAATTTACCTAAATGATTTGGTAGCCATACTAGCTTTTTGTTTTGGCATACATTAATTTTTATAAAAACTAATAACCAGCTTTTTGGATAAAGATGAGAAATTCACACATTCTCATCGATCACTTTTTCTTTCCTCTGCCATTTTTCACCATATTCATCGCCAAAAATACCAAATTAATATTAAGATTTAAACCTTAATAACAATCTTACCTTTTCTTCAATACTCCATTTTCTTGTTGGAGGAGTATTCGTAAACTTATTCAAATTTTCAACCTCATAATATTCCTTTATTTAAAGGTAATTAAAAAAAAAGAAAAAAATATCGTCTAAAACATATGTCTAAGAACAAAACTAAATTCGAATGTAATTATAAGTAATATTATTAAAATGAAACTCTTAAAAGTAATAAGTTTTTTTGTTTAAAAAATTTGATAAAATATTATTCTTCTTAAAAAATTAGAAAAAATTTACATATAATATATATAAAAATAAATAACACATAGAAAACATAATATTTGTCACTTACGTTTTTAAAATTGTGATAGCTATTTATTTCTTGAAAAATGAAAATATAAGAAACTAAAATCAACAAATACTTCAAGTTCACATAAATGTTTTGGTGACCAAGCCCAAACAAGTTGACGAGGTTGTGAATGAGGAAGCTGTGATAACTTGCTCCTCTGAGCTTGCTGTGGAGGTGAAGGATAATATTCTGGTCGCAGCCTTATCGAGGAACTTCACGTTTCGTGACGTCTAAGAGCATCTCTAGTAAATCTCTATTCTGTTCTGTTTTGTTTTTACTATGGGATTGCTTTGTTGGTTTTGCTTCGGTCTCTGTTTCGTTTTGTTAAGGGTTCGTTTGTTTTGGTCTCTGTTTTACTTATGTTTTCAAAATTATCATAACTGTTTATTTCTTGAAAAATGAAAAAGAAAGAAAATAAAATCAAAAAATATTTCAAGTTCACCTAAATGTTTTGGTATTTATACCGGTCATTTCACTTGGCATATTTTATTGTTTACATAAGCCAACAACCACCTCTTCGGACAGAGAGGAAAAGTTCACATATATTAACAGCTAACTTTTCCCTCATCTACCACTTTTTAACATATTTATCACCAAAAATATCAAATTAATAATTGTTCATATATATATCACAATACATAAATTTGCTACTTAAACTTTAATAACAACCTTATCTATCTTCAAGATTCCTTTGCCCGGAGATGTCTCCATAAACTTTATCGAATTTTTAGCCTCATAGCAATAAATCTTCGTTTAAAAGTAACCAAACAACAAAAAGTAAAAAAAAAAAAAATCATCTAAAGAACAAAGCAAAACAAAAAAATGTAAAATCTTTTTGCAATAAAAATTGAAATTATTTATCTGAGTTGTCTTATAATGTAACCAACTAACCTTAAGACACAAGAGTTATTGAATCACAAGTTAATGTCAACATATCAATATTTTTTTTAACCCAATTTACCAAGCTCATATGAGTCATATCTTGTTGGAGATTTGGTGTATGTTTCATTTCACCTACATTCTCTATGTGCATCTACGTATGATTTTTTTTTTATGTGCTAATATTATTGATTGTATACATTATTTATTTACTTTAAAATAAATTCCAATGTAATTAAAAAGTTTTTCCTAATAAAAAAAGAAATAAAATTTATTGTCAACCCCACTTAGATAAAATGGAAATGTGATGTACGCTATCTTGAGAAGATTTCCGTATTTCATTTTATCTATACAAATCCTAATTGTGTGATAATAAACAAAAATACGAGAAATATTCAATGGCTCTTAATTGAAATATTAAAAACCTAATATGACTATAGATAATCTCAATGGAAGGTAAGATTACGATACATTAGGGTTAGACATAACAAAAATATAATAACTTATTTCATTTATATAGTATTATCATCATTCTATTTTTTTTTTTTTTGAAAAAGAAAGAGTTAATCATCTTATTAACCCTTATACATCTAGTGATGTAAATGAGGCTCAACAAGACCAGAGAGTACCTCCCAGCCACCGATCTTTGCCCTCATTTTAATCCCTATCCTCGGCTCCGTCCTCATTTAAATGGGGACAAGGCGAGAAATACATGGGTACAAGTTTCCGCTTTAAAACCTATTTATTAAAAAATAAGTTAAAAAATTAAGAAAAAGACTAAGTAAATGTTTTTAAAATATTCTTTTTAATGTTTCTAAATATAAATATCATGAGATTTGTGTGTACACCATTATAATCTTAGGAACGAAAAAACAATAATATCCTCCATTAAAACTAGATTAATCTATATTATTCATCTTAATTTTGAGAATATTATTGCATTTTATCAATTAAAATTATTCAAAAAGTCAATCCAGGGTATTAATTTTCAGAATTTCTTAATCTCAGGGTATCATTTTATTGAGTCCAAACTTCGGGATTTAAATTGCAGAACATCCAAACCTCAAGGTATTTTTTTGAAATTATCCTTTATTATATTCAACGAGTTTTAAAAATACATATAATATATAAAGGCATATATGTATAACGGGGCGGGCGTTGGAGTGGGGAATACAATCCGAACATACTCCGGTCCCATTTTTAACATCCTTGTATGCTTACATTTTAGTTCTTAAAAAATGGTATAAATTTGGCACCCATGCTAAGTTTTTCACTTAGTTTTATCCATTAAATTTTCAAATATCCAATACACTACTCAAAATATGAGAACACGTCATAATATGACTTCGTATTTAAATTTTTTATTTTCTTTCTCTTTTTTAAAAAAGAAATCTTATGTGTTTTAAGAAATATGAGAAAACCCCCTAAATTTAATTTTTTTAATTACAGAACGCCCTATAATTTGACTATTTTTGAAATCCAACATTTTCATATAAACCAAATTAGGTAAAATAAGAAACAGCAAAATTACCTTTAATGGACGGTAGATTTAGATTTATATATTATGGCTGGAAACAAGATTCTAAGTCATAGAATTAATTGATGTCCAATTATATGCTTTGTCTATGACTATTTTATATTGAAAAATTAACAGTTCATGTGTAATAATTGTATTAACTCAAGGATCATTATTATGTAAGTTGAAAATTCTGTGGGTAAAGAAATACTGATATAGTGGGTATAATTCAGGACAAATATAAAGATGTCAATTTCACCGAATAAGGTAGTGCACCGGTCCGAATGGGGCAGACTTTCATCATTATAAATGGTACAGGGCATGGAGCGGGGATTTTTCGTTTAATATTTAGCGGGGTGGGGTGGGCTTGGGATTGAGTATCCCGCACTGACCCCGCCCCGATTATATATAAGTTAATTTCTATTTTTTTATATAATAGTGATTCAAGTAAATGTTTTTTAAAAAGAAAAAAAATCTAATAATATAAAGTCATATACTAATATTTTTTGAGTTATTTGGGATTGTGTTAGCTTTATGAATGAATGATATACTATATGATTTTGGTATTAAATATTTTATATTTGACAATTCTAACATGTTAAAGTTTTATTTGAATGTGTTTTTTAGTTATTTAGGTCTAAAATTGGAATTTTCAATGAAGTTAACTTTAATTTTCATTATTTTTTGATGTATTTAAACTTTTAAAATATTTGAACTAACATAGAATTGTTTAATTTATTCAAGATGACTATTCCAAATGAGGATCCTAATATACTAATGAGGAAATCGACCACCAATGGAGATTCCCGGAAATCGTCCTGCACTAAATAAAATGGTGAATGATGCGGGAATGATATAGTATAATAATAATAGAGACGGAAATAATAAACACAAAACTGGTCCGTTCTGCCCCGCCCTATTTTGTCCTGTATTCAACCCTTTAACATTATTATCTCAAACGCCGTCGTTTTAGGACCAGATGCACAACGAACGAAAGGGCCGGGGAGAAACACGTGGTGGAATCAGACTTAAGAGACCACGGGAGAAGAGTAGACGGTAGAAAAACAGGGAAATCATTTAAAGGATTATATTAATGGAAAATCCAACCAGAAATAATAGAGACAGAAGATAATATATTTAATTAATAAAAATATATAAAAAAAATAAAAATAAAATAAAAAGTAAAAACGAACGGTGTTGATAAAGCTCATTCTCTAATCTGAGTCGTCTCCTACCTCCTCTCTTCTCCAGCGTCCGATTCCATTCCCACCGATCTAAAGCCCTCTCCCACTCTCGCGCCCATTTTTACAAACAAACCAATCACTGGTAGTAACTTACAAATACGCACACAACACCTCTCTTTTTCTCTCTCTTATTACTCGCTTTCTCTCTCTATATCTATATCTATATCTATATCTATATGTGTGTGTATATATGTATATTTATATCTATCTAGTTTCTTTGTGTGTCACTTTCGCTCAATTATGGCGGAGCTAGGGTTTGCGTTTTTGTTTCTGATGATGATGATGATGATGATGATGATGATCGTGTTGTTGTTCCGTGGTTGTTGGGTTAGGGTTTCGGGTGTGCAGCAGCAGCAGCAGCAGCGGCAGCGATGGCGGAAGCTCCGGTGAGCCCAGGTGGAGGGAGTCACGAGAGCGGTGACCAGAGCCCTCGCTCCAATGTTCGCGAGCAGGATCGGTACCTTCCCATAGCCAATATTAGCCGGATCATGAAGAAGGCCCTTCCTGCCAATGGAAAGATCGCTAAAGATGCTAAGGAGACCGTACAGGAGTGCGTCTCTGAGTTCATTAGCTTCATCACCAGCGAGTATGGAGAGATCGAATTTCACTTCAATTTTTATTGTTGTTATCGTTTCTCTGTTTTGAATTTGGCTTAAATTGTTGGGCTTGTTTTTTAATTTGAGTTATGGTTTAGGGCGAGTGATAAATGTCAGAGAGAAAAGAGGAAGACAATTAATGGTGATGACTTGCTTTGGGCTATGGCCACTTTAGGGTTTGAAGACTATATAGATCCCCTTAAGATTTATCTTACCAGATACAGAGAGGTAATTCCCAATACCCTTATGCTCTTTTGTGCTTTATCTTCATATCTAATTGATTGCTCAGTCTTATTACTTGGGTTCCTAACACTGAATTTTATACATGTTTTTTTGCCAATTTCATTTTGGTTATTACTATCCTTTAACAAGTTTCTCTACAAGCTCAAACTAACTCACTCTTTTGCTTGGTTTGCTTTTGGTGTCCCATTTGGATGTTGCAGATGGAGGTAAGTTATGACTCTTTATATTCTGTTACATTTTCATTTTTTGAATTTTTTTTCCTTGAATTGATGTGTTTTTGGAGTTAATTCTTTCCTATTTTGCGAATTCTGATATCTGACAGGGTGACACCAAGGGATCAGCTAAAGGTGGAGATGCTTCTGCTAAGAAGGATATTCAACCTAGTCAAAATGCTCAGGTTGATTATTATCTATGTTTTTAAATTTTTAATTTCAAATTTTATTAATGAGGGTATTTATATATGGTTGCCAATCCAGTAGGTATTTTTCCTTTTTTTACCTATGTGTAGTTATTTTTTTTTAGCCGTTGGATCATTAATCATTAATGTTATTTCTCTCTCCTACTTTTTATAATAAAAAAATGTGCATGATAAATTTTCATTGGCCAAATTGATACCTATGCATAGGTAAAAAAAAAAATACCTACTGGATTGGTGCCCTTTATATATTATATATATATATGCAGCAAAGTTCATAAAGTTTTAATGTCTATTATGAATCTTTCAGCTTGCCCATCAAGGTTCTTTCTCGCAAGGTGCTAATTATACAAATTCTCAGGTAGAATCTCTCTCCCTCTCCTAGTAATTATCATTATTGTTGTTACCATTGATATTGCCCTCATAAGGTCAAAACTCACTGGTGTTAAGAGTGTAAATAGGACTTTTCCATTTCTTATACACATTATGGCCAAAAAATTATTTAGCCTCAAGTTAGTGCAGCAATTTCTTCCACTTTACTTTATTTTATGTTTTGTCTGAACCAAATTGCTTTTACGATTGATGTACATACTGTGTAATACATGTTGCATGCATACACTTGTATGTACTTAGTAACTTTCCGATAAAATGGTATTGGTTCCTTCTCTATTTCCTTGTTGTAATAGCAAAGTGATTATAGGGAGTAGTTTTCTGCTCAAACAGGGGTTTTTATTAGTGCTTAATGGGGGAAAATGTTATTTTAGGTAGCCATTCAGTAAGTATGATGCTAGTTTTTGTGATATACTTTTTAAGGGATTTTTTTTTTCTCTCCTTTTAATGCACTCATTGAATTTGATTTCACAACTTAAATGAGGGGAGACAAAAATTTTTCTACTTGCCAAAACTTCCTTCATTTTGGTGGTTTTAATGGAGAACCTTCAATAGAATGATAGGGAAGGAAGGGGGAAATTGAACTTGTATGATGGACATTTTTCTGTGGATGTTTCGAGTAATGATTCTAAGATATGATAGTTGCTTTAACATATAGGAGAAAGACATGTATATATGATATTATTATTAGATAGTTTTTTTAACAAGAAGCCGACATAAAAGACAAGAGCACCAGGAAGCTTATTGTACTTGCATATAGAACTTTAAATGATGAGAAGTGAAAAAGGGAAGCTTATTCTTTGGGCTAGGATTTTTCGTATGGGTAGGTTAATTGCACTGATCTGACTCTTGGTACTTGCACTGAATTACCATATAGCATGTTTAACTCTCAGTAACGCTTTTAGCTGGATTGGAAAAAGATTATCCTAAATCATCTAAGGGGGACAATGAGGAATTCACTAGGTAGCAACTTACTGAATTAAGATTCGCCTTGATAATTGCATTCTTGTTCTGAAATGTGTATTGTCTTCCCTTTGCTATGCAATCAGTTTCTTCCCTTTTATCTTTGTTTGCAAGTTGTGAATGAATTTGTTTGCTGGTTCTAATACTTCCTATATCCGTCTAATGAATGTAGTCACAGGCTCAACATATGATGGTTCCTATGCAAGGCACAGAGTAGAGATTGGTACTTCTTCAATCAGTGCCATAAATGGAGCTTCCCATTGAAGAAGATCTCGGTCCTTGCCCACAACAAATTCATAATAAGTTATTTCTCTAATGTGAACACTGACATGTTTGGGTGGTTTTGGTGCCCCATGTCTATTATATTGTGGTAATGTTTGTATATTGAGAAGTCATTTGGGTAGATTGACTATTTAAGGAGTGTGCTGTAAATCTTGGGAGCATCTAGTATTCTGTCATTTGTGTAACTGTTAATTTCTAGGACTATTGGTATGGAATTGGTTTGGAAATTCATGCTATTTCAATATTTGCAAGGGAAATGTAGTTTTACATACAAGATATGACATTTTTGCATCTTAATAATTGAGGTTTATTCCAGTAGATACCAAGCAAGAAGAAGGAATATTGTACAGGTAATTTTTGTGATTGAAATCGCATGCCGTAGAAAATTTACAATATCTTTAAATTGTGTAAATTCTAGACTCCCCACAGAGCTGAAATCATGCAGAATTGATTCATTGATATAACAAATTGGCAATGTTTTATTAAAAAGCTAATTGACCTGCAATTGTTTTTGAAATTAAAGTCCTGGCAAATTTTTGACTTTTGAGTAGCAACATATAAGATTTTCGAATGCTATTTGTTGTGGTTTGGCTTTTTGAATGTTTTTAACGTGTAGATAGAGATGCTTGAAACTTTATGGTCAATGCTGGAGTCTCTGTCGATTTGGAATAAGAAAAAGGCTAGATATTTGTTTTGCTACATATGATGAAGTAATTTTCTTGTTGACACGTTGTCCTTGGTGCTGGTGCTAGTAACTTCTTTCGTTATTTCCACTTTTCTTGTCAAAAAGACAAATTTGTGTTCTATTATCAAAGTAAAAACGTAAACATCGGTTATAACAATGATGTTCAAGTATTTTAAATCATCTTGATTTTTGACCTCTCCATAGGAAAAGACTCGGGAGATTGTGAATAATTTTTCAATGTAGACAATGATGTTCGTTTATTTTTAGGATAGCAAGGAAACTTTCGTGAAATTTCCTAGTATCAACGTCTGATAATGTAGAGGTGGGGATTTCTATTTGACCCTTTTATACAATTATTTTTTTAGCTACTGTTGTGTTTTTCCGTCATTGAAGAGACTAGACTGGTATGAAAAAGTGTTGGTGTTGATATGGACGTTTCTTATTATAAGGCACAGTTAAGTGTCCCATATTAAATATCTCCACCTTCAACGATTGCCCTTAAACATGGCTTTTGACTAAAGTAGGACTCAAGGACATTTCTTTATATAGTTTTCATATAACAACAAATATGTATTTCATTAAAAAACTTTCTGTGGGCAATGCAATATACAAATATGAAATCTAATATAACTGAGTAAACACGCCGAGAAATATGATCTTTTTTGGTTGTGAAGACCAAATTCCACGTCAAGACTTTACTTTGGCGTGGCCATAAACAACTCCATACTTTCAACAAAGTCTGCTTTTATTACGAACCAATCCCACAAGTTCCTTCCCCTCTACGTAGTGGATTTGTAGCTCAATACACCTTGAGAATCAGCATAATTTGTTCTTTGTTAAAAGCAACATACAAGGAAGAAAAATTCCGCCCGGCTAAACTGGAGTATACCACTCAAAAGAAGAAACCCAAGTAATGCATAAATATATCATCTATATATTATTGATGGTATTTATATTTAAAGTAAAAAAAAAAAAGGAAAGAAATTAACATATATAATGGTAGAAATCTACAAATTTTTTTTTTTTCGATATAGAAATATACGTTATAAAAGTTTTTATGAGTTCCATAGAGAACGTTGTTTTCTAAACTACTCACTTTCCTATATAATACACTGTCTAACAACACAAATTACTATTTGGAAAAGGTTAAAACTCTTCGATCAAAGGATAAAAGCGTTAAGTTTGAGATATAACAAAATCAGGGTTGTTCTTTTACCATATAATTGGATTGGCCATCGAAAAAGCGGGAAAAAACAGATTTTTTCTAGGGAAAAAAAAGTTCATATAAACTTGTTATAGTATTAGGTGATTACGGTGGTCAGTCGAAATGACTCAAAATAATAAATCAAGGCCAAATTCTACTAATAAATTATACATTTTTTTAATTAGGTGATTACGGTGGTCACTCAAGGCGACTCACATTCGTAATGCGAGCCAAATTCCAACGATAAACTTATAGATTTTTCAATTCCAAAAATGTAATTCTCTTTACATCCAAACGTAATACCTCAATTCCCCATTTCTAAACTTAACACTTTTACATATAAAAAATCAAAAGAATTACAAAAATATGGAAGTCAAGCTTTTTCAAATTTTCGTACTAGTTTTATCATAAAAATATCACTTTTAAAAAAAATTTAGAAAGATATAATTTTTAAAATGGTTACTGGTTAATAATTTCTGAAAATTGGTTACCGATTACTGGTTATCAGTTATATACTAGTTATAAATACTTTTAGTTACTAGTTACCAGTTTTCAGAAAATAGTTACTAATTATTATTTTAAAAAATGGTATGTTTCTAATTTTTTTTTAAAATAATATTTTTATAATAAAAATAGTACCGCATCTTAAAAAAAATGTTAACCACCGTATTTTTTAAATTTTTTCCGGAAAATACCGTATGTCTAATTTTCCCAACTTATTTATACCTAAGGGGCTGTTTGGCATCATAACTAAAAAAATAGTTTTTTGTTTTTAAAAGCAGAAAACTATTTTCTGAGAATAAGTAAGGGTATTTGGCATTGTGCTCTGAGAACAGTTTTTGAAAACAGAGTTAAATAAAACAGAAAATTCATATAACAACAAAATATTGTTTTTAATGTGTTTTCTTAACTTTTTATTTTTCTAAAAAATAAAAATAAAAATTCTCTTTATATGACATTCATATACACATTTTCTTATAATTTTCTCTCTCATAATTTTTTCTCATCACTTTCTCTAACCACTTTCTCTCTCATAACTTTCTCTCTCTTCATTCTCTTAATCCTCATTCCCTCTCATCATTTTCTCTATCCTCATTTTACTCTATCATTATCTCTCTCGTCATTTTCTATTCCTTCATTTTTTAATCAAATTATCTCTTCTCGTGCTTTATTGCTATTTTGTTTTTTATTATTTTTTTATCTTCATGCATTTTTATCACTTTTTCTCTCTTGTGTGTTTTCATTAGTTTTTTTTTCTTATACCTTTCTCAACACTTTTTATTTCTATATTCTCTCTTATCATTTTTTTTCTCATTATTATCTTTCATCATCTTTTCCTTTGCAACTTTTTCTCTTCTCATTCCCTTATTTGAATTTATCTCTGGTCACTCTCTCTTAACTTTTTTTTTCTAAATATTTTTTTATAATACAAATATGATTTTTTATATTCATATAATTTTTTTCCTTTAAAAATATTTTTAAAAAATATTTGCCAAACGCCCATTATTTTATGAAAACATTATAAAACAGTTTCTCTTCTAAACACATCTCTGAAAATAAAAAACAAAAAACAATACCAAACAGGCTTAAATTTCTCTCTATTTAATTTCACTTGGGTCTAACCGTCTAAGTTGAGGCATCCCCAGGGCCTAATAAACACCAAAAAATGGGCTGGGCCCGATGTCGAAAACGACGTGAACATAAAAAGGCGGTGCCACATCATCTATCTAATCCAACGGCGGAAAAATCTCATCACATTCAACAAAACTTTCTCTGTTTCTCACAATCTTCTCCCTGCCACGTCAACCATTTTTCCAATCCCATACCTAATCAGACCCAATCAACCAATCAAGCCCCGACGTCTCAGGTGTACCACATTATTTACCATGCACCTGAAGCACACCAAATCAATCAGCCTAAGCTTTTGATAGAATCAAATTAAAATCTGAACCAGTAATAAAAACATATAAATATTCAAAAATAATGATATATATATATATCAAGCTTTGGTAGTAAAAAACTTGCGCCGTGTTGTCTCTATAAACCTTTTCATCACCATCATCATCATCATCATCATCACCGCCATCGCAGTCCGTAATTTGATCTTTCAGAGCAAGCATCTGCTTTAGAACAACAGGACGACTTCGTTTCGGCCCCCAGAAAAACCCTGATAAAGAACAATTCTTAATTATTTTTTTGGAGGTCTTCGACTCCTTCGAAGACCGATTACGGCAATTAGGTACCCCGAAAAAGAAAATTTTGGGTGGAATTTTATATTTTGGTCATAATTTTTCCGATTGATTTTCCTGTGTTGATATATTGCTCCCTTTGTTTTTGGCTATTGTTACTGCACATGCACTTGTATGTTGGAGAAACCGGAATGAGTATTCGAGTGTATATGTATAAATATATATAATATATATATATGCATATAAAGTTTGCATTACCCTGGTCGTGTGTCCCTGATGAGTCTGTTGATATGTGAATAAGCGAGACTCTAAAGTTTGGTTGTTTTCCTAGTTGGCGGTGCGGTGCTTTGTTTTGGCCATCCCTTATTTGGTTTCAAGTATGAAACTGATCACAACGAGTTCTTTTTGGGTGCTTAATTGCGTCTGGTGCTGGTCATTAGATAAATTTTGATTCAGGGTTTTTGGGTTGGAGAAAAATTGGTCATTTAATAGAAAAAAGTTTCAGTTATAGCATTGTAACCTTTTTATGTTCTTTTTCCCTGTACTTTCTTAATTGGATTTCTGGGTTATTCGCGTTTTGATGATTTGTTCGTGATATTGCCTGCAATATTTGAGGTGTTGATTTTAGCTTAGTTTCAACCATTGACTGTGTTTTTCTCTGATCATGGATGTGGGTATTTATTGGATTTTCTTTTGGTTTCAGATTGAGTAGTAAATGGGGAATCGTGGGCAGAAGCGTGCTGAAACAGTTGAAAACTTGCCCGCCGATAAGCGGGCGTGCAACTCTCTGGAGTTTAGACCGAGTTCATCAAACTCATCGGTTCAAACACATCTGAATTCTACTAATTCGACAGCTGAAACCAATGATCATGATATGGATACTTCATCATCTGCCTCGGCCTCTAGTCGGTCAGAGGGAGAACCCGAAAAGGATTCAGCATATGGGTCTTGTGATTCTGATGATGCAGAGCAAAGACACTCTGATCTACGAGACTATCAGAGGAGGAGATCCTCTGGTGATCATGGCAAATTTAAGAGGATCTTAGCCACTCTGGGTGAAGAAACAGAGGATTCTGGGCAGTTAGCTGTGCTTACTGAGCTATGTGAAGTATTATCATTCTGTACAGAGAATTCGCTCTCAAGCATGACATCGGACTCCTTGTCTCCTCATCTTGTAAAGCTTGCAAGACATGAGACTAACCCGGATATAATGCTATTGGCTATAAGGGCTATAACTTATCTATGTGATGTTTATCCTCGATCATCAGCTTTCCTTGTCCGACATGATGCAGTTCCTGCTCTTTGCCAAAGATTAATGGCTATTGAATACTTGGATGTAGCAGAGCAGGTAAAGTGGGCGTTTCACCTTAGTTTTGTACAAGGAAAGCATGCTATTTTGTGTGGTGTTAAATTGTTAATACCTTGCTTATGTACATGTAGTGTCTGCAAGCATTGGAGAAAATATCGCGGGAGCAACCACTTGCATGTTTGCAGGCTGGTGCAATAATGGCTGTCCTGAACTTTATCGATTTCTTCTCAACAAGCATACAGGTAACATAATAGGTAACATAATGGCTATTCTAAAATGTGTCTGTGAGCTTTGAAAATTTTGATTATGCAGTGCTCGAATTCATTTGTACCCTGTCTTTTTGGAGGCGTGAGGAATTTCTTTAAATCCTTTGTTTTTTCTGCATCAGAGAGTTGCTCTTTCCACCGTGATGAATGTATGTAAGAAACTTCCTTCTGAATGTCCCTCTCCTTTCATGGAGGCTGTTCCAATATTATGCAATCTTCTTCAGTATGAAGATAAACAGGTAATTGAATTGTTCAGGATTACAGTGCAAACTTTTCTTGTTTTGAGATCTTTATTGACCTCGTACGTCTGGTTTAATTCTCAGCTTGTGGAAAATGTAGCTATCTGCTTGATTAGAATTGCTGAGAGAGTTAGTCAGTCTTCTGAGATGCTGGATGAACTTTGTAAGCATGGGTTAATTCAGCAAACTACTCATCTTATAAAGTCAAATAGCCGAACTACTCTGTCACTACCAGTTTATAATGTAGGTACTTTTTGTTACTCATGTCGTTAGGGATTGGTTTTATGTCATTTGGATTACTCACTTTAAGTGATGGTCTGAATATTCTGTTTTGGATTGCAGGGGTTGCTAGGGGTACTGGTCAAGCTTTGTTCTGGTTCAACTCTAGCCTTCAGGACTCTGTTTGAGCTAAATATAAGCGGCATATTGAAGGATATATTGTCTAATTATGACCTCTCACATGGAGTTTCTCCTCCTCATATAGTTGATGGGCAAGGAAATCAGGTTCACATCTTAACCTGTTGGTCATGCTTTGCCCTCAGTGGTGATGACCGTTGTGTTTATTTTCAATTTCATTATCTGGAGAATGAAAAGTGTGTTTTGCCTTCCACTACTTTGTATGGAAAAACATGCAAGATATTAATCTAGTTATTTATTTTTCTTTCTTTGAGGAGATGATATTGGTATCTCGTCTGTTCAATATGATTTGCACTGAGAGTATGACTACAATGAATTCAGCTTAGAGTTCGTTCTTGTACTAGGTTGGGCTTTGAATTCATCGATGTTATGCTGCTACTCTTTGATTAGTTTTTCTTTTCACTTATAGATTTTTAGTTCTTTTAGTAATTATAATAAAAGTGGTTTATAATAATTAAGGAAGGAGTGATGGTATGAAAATTCCAACGCTTCTTACTGCAGGTATATGAAGTGCTAAAGTTACTTGATGAGCTTCTTCCTACTTCAACTGGTCAAGATGCACCAGAGTTGTTCAATAAGGATTCTTTTCTGAAAAATCAACCTGAACTTCTTCAAAAGTTTGGGGTGGATGTTCTTCCTTTGTTGATCCAGGTTCGTATCTGATAGATTATGGTTGAATTCTGATTTTTACCACCGTATACTGATAAGGCTTGACTCCTTGTATAGGTGGTTAATTCTGGTGCAAATTTATATATTTGCTATGGCTGCCTTTCTGTTATCAACAAGTTGATTCAATTGAGCACAGCTGACATGCTTGTTGAATTGCTTAAGAATGCTAACTTTTCAAGGTGATTCTGTTATTTCTAAACTAGCATACATGAATAACATTTCATTACTGCTTACAGCTTCTCTTTTTATAACATTTCATTACTGCTTACAGCTTCTCTTTTTATCTGGCAGTTTCTTGGCTGGTGTATTTACTAGAAAGGATCCCCATGTTTTGATATTGGCGCTGCAGATAGCTGAATTGATCCTCCAAAAGCTTTCTAATCTTTTCTTGAACTCTTTTGTAAAAGAAGGTGTATTTTTTGCCATTGATGCTCTGTTAACACCAGAAAAGTGTCCAGTATTAAACCCAGAGAAATCTTCGCAATTGATGGTCCCCGTGGTTTGTGGGACACAATTCTCATTTGATATGAGTCAAAAGTCAGCGTCCAGGGAGGTCCTTACGTGCTTATGTTACACTTTTGCTTCTGGTCGTTCAGTTCCAGTGTCCGAAAGAAATAGCTGCAAGCTTGGAAAAGATTCTGTTTACAATCTCGCTAAGCATATAAGAACCACTTACTTCTCATCAGAATTATTTGACTCTGACAAAACATTGACCGATGTTCTTCAGTCGCTCAGAACTTTTTCTGCAGTATTAAGTGACATGTCAAACGTCTCCATGAAAAGTGAAGGTTTTGATCAGTATGAAGAGAAATTCTTTGGTATATTGCGTCAACTGATCACAGAGCTTAATGGAAAGGAGCCCATCTCCACGTTTGAGTTTATTGAAAGTGGAATTGTCAAATCATTGGTTAATTACCTGTCGGATGGTCAGCATTTGAGAAAACAAAGGGAATGCTGTGCTAATCACAGTAATGTTGATGCCATAGAGAACAGATTTGAAGTGTTCGCAAAATTATTCGTACTTTCATTAGACACGCTGTCTCAGGACTTGCCCATATTGGCATTAGTACGAAAATTACAAAATGGACTATCTTCTTTGGAAACTTTTCCTGTTATTTTGAGTAATACCAAGATGAGGAATTCATTTGCTGCTGTTCCCAGTGGACGTTGTACAATGTATCCTTCATTTAGAGTTAAGTTTGTGAGAGGGGAAGGAGAGACATGCCTTAATGAGTATGCTGAAGATTATGTGACTGTTGATCCCTTCTCTTCAGTGGATGCCATTGAAGGATTTCTGTGGCCTAAAGTCAAGAGTGAAGCACTGAAGCACATTACCAAACCACTGATGCAAGATTTGGGCCAAGTAGAAAAACTTCCACTTCAACCACCAGCAGCTGCAAGTTCTAGCCCAGATGGAAGTCTAGATGACAGGGGATTTGATAGCATGTTGACGGATTTGCCGGAGATGCAGGTACCATTCTTGTATTTGTTTAAGTTTTCAAGAAATAATTCAACAATGGCCTTCTTTTCTTCGTCTGACTGTATGCTAGTTTTATTCTATCTTTTCTTTCTTTCTTTCCTTTATTAATTTTCCTTCTCTTGCAGGGGCCCTGAGTGGGGTTTGGGGTGAAGGGTTGGTTGGGTGGGGTGTTTCTCATTTTCGTTTGAGTTAATGTTGGTTGCATATCTTTAATCTCAGTTACATATTTTGCAGGAGGTTCAGGCTGATTTGTCACAGTCTGCTGCACCTGAGCAAGCAGTCAATTCAGGAGAGATAACTCCTGGAGCAATGTCTCAGGAATTTGTAGATGAAGAATTTCAATTATCTTCAGAGGCAGATACTAACATGAAAAGGGACTCTTCTGCATCTTGTAGCAGCAGTGAAGCTGCTTCGCCAAAATTGTTGTTTTATCTTGAAGGGGAACAGCTAGAGCGGGACTTGACATTATACCAGGCAATAATGCGAAAACAAATCAAAGAACATGAAACTGTTGCCAGCACAAGATTGTGGAGTCAAGTGTACACCTTAACATATAAAAAGTCTGTAAATCAACCGGAAAATCTTAAAGAATGCTCTTGTTCCGTTCAAAAGTCTGGTATATCTGATAAAATTGGGAAACATTTGCTCCGAACTTCATTTTTCTCCAGCATGTTTGCTTCTGATCTTGCTTCTGACTTGGAGAAATCAAGTCCTACTTATGATATATTATATCTGCTGAAATGCTTGGAAAGGATGAACAGGTTTATATGTCATCTTATATCTCATGGAAGAGTGGGTGCTTTTGCTGAAGGAACCCTTGACGACTTGGATAATTTAAAGATAGCTGTACCTTCAGTGCCACAGAATGAGTTTGTAAGTAGTAAGCTGACAGAAAAACTGGAACAGCAGATGCGGGACTCTATGGCAGTGTCCATTGGTGGTTTGCCTTCTTGGTGCAATCAGATAATGGCTTCATGTCCCTTTTTATTTAGTTTTGATGCAAGATGTAAATACTTTCGGTTGGGAGCATTTGGTCAGTTGCCACTATCTCACGGTGATTCCAGTGAGAGGCGACTAAGTTCTAATGGCTTGCCTCGTAAGAAATTTTTAGTTTCCCGTGACAATATTCTGGAAGCTGCTAAGCAAATGATGGAACTGCATGCCCGCCATAAGGGTCTTCTTGAGGTGGTATTTAATGAAGAAGTTGGTACCGGTATTGGTCCAACATTGGAATTCTTTACCCTGGTTAGTCATGAATTTCAGAAGACTGGACTGGGCATGTGGAGGGGTGATCATGGATCTTCCACCTCTAGTACTAGCTTGCAGCCTGAGAGTGGAGAGTTTGTGATTTGTCCTTTTGGTCTATTTCCTCGCCCATGGTCATCTTCTAGTGATGCATCTGACGGGATTCAGTTTAGTGAAGTAATCAAAAAGTTTGTCCTCTTAGGGCAAATTGTAGCAAAGGCCCTTCAAAATGGAAGAGTTCTGGATCTGCACTTCTCAAAAGCCTTTTATAAACTTATTCTTGGGCAGGTAGTCAACTATTTTTTTTTACTATTTAATGTGCTTGCATTGCATGTGAGCTTTACTCTACTTTCTATGCTTGCATTTTATTATTCTGGCTTTTTGAAGTTTATGTTTATTTTGTTTGTTTATTATTCTCTAGGAACTTGGTATGTTTGACATGCTGTCATTTGAACCGGAGCTTGGTAGGACGTTGCTAGAGTTCAAGGCACTTGCAGATAGAAAACTCTTTCTGGAATCTACAGGTGGAGAAATTTCCTCATTTAAATTTGATTCATGCTTCCGGAATACAAGAATTGAGGATCTTTGCCTCGATTTTACACTTCCTGGGTATCCTGATTTTCTTCTTGCTTCTGGACCTGATCACGAAATTGTAAGCTTTCATCTGTTATGATCTTGTTCATTTTTTTAATGTCGTTAATTTTGCTAAACTGATACCTTCACTTTGTCCATGTTTTCTTAGGTAACTATGAGAAGCCTGGAGGACTATGTTTCACTTATTGTAGATTCAACTATAAGTGCTGGAATATCGAGACAAGTGGAAGCATTTAAATCTGGATTTAATCAGGTATTAGCATCGTGCACTTTCTTTACCGGCATAGAGTGGATTGTAAAATCATTTGATTCATTGCAGTATATGAAACTGAGTGTGGAATAAGCATGTGAGAGTTTTTTTTTTTCCGTTTAATTTATATTTTCTTTTATAGAAAAATCTATTACCACATCTTTCTTCACCGCATTCTAATAACTCTAAACTTTAGTTTCCCGTGAACAGAAAATAATTGCTTTGTTCATGATAAATACAAAGAAGTATATGGAAGAGAATCTTAGAGGGACATGGAGGAGAATCGGCCATACTTATTTAAGGGATAGGATCAATGGAATTAAACCATTGAGATAGAGATTTTAGTCTATCTTTTTTCTCTTGTTGCTTTTACTTCTGTTGCCTTTAAAGTACAATATTAAGACACTAGTATTCCTGCACAAATGTAGGGCTCTAAATTACATGGTCTCTCTTCCCTCCCCCTTTCCAGTTAGATATCAAGTGATTTTTGTTATCTTTGATTCTTCAGGTTTTCCCTATTGAGCAACTTCAGATCTTTACTGAAGAGGAATTGGAACGCTTATTGTGTGGAGAAAATGATTCTTGGGCTGTATGTTATTACTCACTTTAGTTGATCAAATTGCACCAAAGGATATAGATTGACCTCACTAAGTTTGTCTTCTTTTATCATTTATATACTTTTTTGATAGGTTGATGAGCTCGTTGATCATGTCAAGTTTGATCATGGATACACTGCTAGCAGTCCTCCTGTGGTTAATGTTAGTATTGTTGCGCCTTTTGTTTTTGTTTTTGGTTTATTTATTTATTTTTATTTTTCATTTATTTAATTAATTGTATTTCTGTCTGTTTAACTTACATGGTTTCAAATTCTCAAAATTTCAGTTGCTGGAAATCATACAAGAGTTTGACAAGAAACAGCGAAGAGCGTTCTTGCAATTTGTGACTGGGTCACCTCGCCTACCTCCAGGAGGTCTGGCATCTCTTAATCCGAAGTTGACTATTGTTCGAAAGGTTAGTACTTTTAGTATTTATCATCCATTCCATTCCGTGTTTTGGTCATCATTTAATCTTCTCATCATCTGTTGGGTGTTTTCTGCAGCATTCTAGCAGCTGGGTAGACACAGACCTCCCGAGCGTGATGACTTGTGCCAACTACCTTAAACTGCCGCCTTACTCCTCAAAAGTGACAATTTTGTGCCTTTATACCCTGTTCTAATTCAAACTCCTCATAGAGAAACATAGAACAGATTTGTTTAACTCATAATGTTTCTTTTCTGTTTTGTTCAGGAGAGGATGAAAGAGAAGCTCTTGTATGCGATAACCGAAGGGCAAGGATCATTCCACCTCTCGTAGGCAAATTTGTGTGGCTTAGAACTGTGAATTTGTAAGTACTAGTGTAGGTGCTGATTACGGGCGGTGTAGATAAAAATGGTGGCCGGTGATGACTGAGGAGGGAGCTGACTTGCCTTGGAACAAGAGGAGGCTCTTTTCTTCACTGACTATAACTGGTTGGAATTGGTTAATAGCAAGTCAATGTAGATAAGTTTGATTTAGTTTTATAGGGTAAGTTGGTATAGATGGTTTGCAGTCTCAGGATTTGGTTTACAAAGCTGTACAGGATCTTTCATCGTAACATCAAAAGAAGTTTCAGAAGTAAAATTTGCTCTTTATATTTTGCTATTAATTTGGCAAATGGCTTGTTAGTTTATACACTTCCAGGGAATGATAATTTATCAAAATGTCCTTGTACATATATTATATATTTTTCCAAACATTTATGTTACATGTGAAAAGATGGATATGTTGTGATTATAATAAAGAGAATAGGGCAACTAATGTCGTTTTGATGATTAAACGTCCTCATAAGAAGAAATTTCAATTGCCATTTCATTTATATGAAATTACATATCCAAAGAGAGATTATGTCCCAATATTGTGTCCTACTCCGATCAAACACATTCGACCATTGGTTGCGTGTAAAATCAGGAAAATGGAAACTAAAAACTAAAAAGCCACTTCGTAGTATTGTTCTCTATGGTGTAATGTGTGCGACACAAACTCTGTCATCATTTACTATCACAAATTCTGTTATCAATAACAATGGAGTAAGCTGTTTTATTTATTTTACATGAGTGATATTACGTCCCTATAACAAAATTGCAATTCTGAATTAGCAAATAAAATCAAGCACGCAAAAAGTGAAAAAAAAAAAGAGAAAAAAAAAAAAAGAAGAACTTGCTTATGTGAAGCATATATTTTAAAATATTACAGAATCCTTGTCAAGATGATGGATTTAAAAAAAGGAAGGAAGAAAAAAAAGAGAGAGAAAAATTAGAAAAAGAGGAGCCAAAAACCATCAAGGTTATAACCTTCCAGTTATAACTAAATAAACTGTGACGATATAGTAATAGTGGAGTAGAGTAACCAATAAGATGGTGACAAGTGACAAACAAGAGGACAGCATATACTCGACGTAGTACGTCTCACTTCCACTCACTAATTTCACTTCCCATTATCTTCTTCTTCTTCTTCTTCTTCAAAGCTAAGTAGCTAAAGCTCTCTCAGTCCCAATAGATGGACCAGTCATGAACGCCAAGCCACCACCTCCATCACCCTTAACCCCACCATCACCATCATCGTCACGCTCCTCCTCTTCGTCTTTAACCTCAAACCCATTTCCATTAGCCCACTGGGCTTCTCCCCCAACCTTCTCTTCCGCCATAACCACCTCCTCCACCACCACCACCACCACTTCCTCCTCCTCCTCATCCTCCAACCATATTCGTCATTTTCGTGTTCACGTCACCGCCGGCCAAGCTAAGCCCTCGGACCTCTTTCTCGCCTCATCCTCGTCCTCCTCCGCCGCCGCCGAACCGGCTGCGTCCCGAGACCAAAGACTTCTATTGCTTCTCCGCCAGAGGAAGACAGAGGAGGCCTGGGTCGCCTACACTGAATGCCCCCATCTCCCGAGCTCCACGTGTCTCAGCCGGTTGGTCGCGCAGTTGTCGTACCAGAACTCGAATGCCGGCCTCACGCGCGCCCAATCCATCATCACGCGCCTCCGCCGGGAGCGCCAGCTCCACCGTCTCGACGCCAATTCTCTCGGGCTACTCGCGGTGGCGGCTGCCAAGGCTGGCCACACCCGTTACGCCACCTCGCTTGTCAAGTCCATGCTGCGGTCTGGCTATCTCCCCCATGTTAAGTCCTGGAGCGCGGTCGTCAGCCGTCTAGCCAATTCCGGTGATGATGGGCCTGTCGAAGCGCTGAAGCTCTTCCGCTCGGTGACTCGCCGTGTTCGCCAGTTCCCGGACCCCGAATTGGTTGACAACTCGAGGCCGGACACGGGTGCTTACAACGCTGCTCTGAACGCCTGTGCTAATCTGGGGGACACCAAGAAGTTCCTCCAACTGTTCGATGAAATGTCCGAGTACCGTGCCGAGCCTGATGTGCTGACTTACAACGTTATGATTAAGCTTTGCGCCAGGGTTGGTAGGAAAGACCTCCTGGTTTTCGTATTGGAGAGGATTCTTGAGAAGGAAATTCCCTTGTGTATGACAACATTGCAATCTCTTGTCGCGGCTTATGTTGGTTTTGATGAGTTGGAAACTGCGGAGAAGATGGTTCAAGCCATGAGGGAAGGAAGGAAAGACCTTTGCAAGATTTTAAGGGATTCGAAATTAGAACATTCGAGCAGAAATGGGCAGGAAGTGTTTGAGAAGTTGCTTCCGAATTCGGTGACAACAAGTGATTCTGAGCCACCATTGCTGCCAAAATTATTTGTTCCCAACACTAGAATGTATACAACGCTTATGAAAGGTTATATGAAGGTAGGCCGAGTTATGGACACGGTTCGGATGCTAGAGGCAATGAGGCACCAGGAGGACACCGCCAGCCATCCTGACCATGTGACATACACTACTGTTGTCTCTGCGTTTGTGAATTCTGGGTCAATGGACCGTGCTCGTCAAGTGCTCGCTGAGATGGTGAGGATTAGTGTGCCTGCAAATCGGATCACTTACAATATACTTCTCAAGGGTTATTGCAAGCAGTTGCAGATAGATAAGGCAAAGGAGCTGCTTGAGGATATGATTAAAGACGCAGGGATTGAGCCTGACGTGGTTTCCTATAACATCTTAATTGATGGGTGTATTCTAGTTGATGACAGTGCCGGGGCTCTTGCATTCTTCAATGAAATGAGGTCGAAAGGAATCGCCCCAACCAAGATAAGCTACACAACTTTGATGAAAGCTTTTGCCTTGTCAGGTCAACCAAAGCTGGCTCACAAGGTGTTTGATGAAATGCTCAATGACCCTCGGGTGAAGGCAGATATTATTGCGTGGAATATGCTGGTTGAAGGGTATTGTCGACTTGGATTAGTTGAAGAAGCTAAGAAGATAATTGAGAGAATTAAAGAGAATGGTTTTTACCCTAATGTTGCCACATATGGAAGTCTAGCTAATGGGATTGCATTGGCTAGAAAACCAGGAGAGGCACTTCTGCTTTGGAATGAAGTGAAGGAAAGGTTTGATGCGAAGAATAATGGAGAAAATCCTGATCCTTCGTCTCCTCCGCCATTGAAACCAGACGAAGGGCTGTTGGATACACTGGCTGATATCTGCGTTAGGGCTGCTTTCTTCAAGAAAGCTTTGGAAATTGTGGCTTGTATGGAAGAGAACGGTATACCTCCAAATAAGACCAAATACACCCGAATTTATGTGGAGATGCATTCAAGGATGTTTACCAGTAAGCATGCCTCACAAGCCAGGCAAGATAGGAGGAGAGAAAGGAAGAGAGCTGCTGAGGCTTTCAAATTTTGGTTGGGTTTGCCTAATTCTTATTATGGGAGTGAATGGCGATTAGAACCTATAGACGGAAATGAGTATTCTTCTGACTCTGCGTAATCAACGACCCTGCCTTTGTATACTACACTACAGGAAATAAAAATTCCTTGTATAGCATTGTTGAATATTAAGAAGAGGACACCTAAGTTATTGCATCTTTACAATAGTGGGATTTTTGTTCTTTAGATTAATATAACGCCTGTGATCATCTGATAATAAAATATTGATTCACGTTGAATATACCATCCAGTCTACATCATTTTACGTGTTTGGATGACTTGGATACAGAACACAAGAAACTTGACTTCTTTTAATTGATAATGTACATGAGATACAGCAGAGTTATGTATTGTGGCAAAAGCCAATCAAGACGTTTTCTCCATCATCAGGTCTAGTCAGTGATGAATGTTATAAGCAATCACTAGATTCAAAAGTAAACTTTTTCAACAGAACCCTGCCACAAATATCTTGAAAGATCTCTTGCTTTCTGATGCTGTATTAGTTTTAGCCCCTCAACGTTGATGATTGGCTCCGTGAATAAGATGATGATAGTACCTGCGTGGAAATTTATATCAGAAGTTGCAAATCATAGAATTATAGATAATATTTATGAGTTCACCAGAAACGTGCAAATTTATCACTACAAAGTGATTGAACTGCATATTGCATATAAGCAGCCAAAAGGCATTCTGTCACTACAAAGTGATTGAACTGCATAATTTATATAAAGTAGTAAGGGGCACTTTACTGCCACATAAAGTAGAAGGATCTTTTTTTTTTATAGTTAAAAAATTATAATAATGTTCATGAGTTCACCAGAAACGTGCAATTTTGTTATCTTAACTATTGTCTAAATGGTAGGCAAATGGTTCGCCTGCACTGAAGTCTCGGTTTGCTAGTTCATAGTACCTGATATGTCTTTGGCCCTTTCTTGAGTAGATAGCCGACATTGTTTAAATTATCAACAAATGCGTCGATATCAGGAACTCTTAGTTCAATCCGATCGGCTAAACTGTATATTTCCTGAAAAACAAGAGTGTAATTAGAGAATAATGATTTGAGGAGCCTAAATTATCACTGAAATTGAAAGAAAAAGCAAGTGGCACTCACAGAAATGGAAAAGCAATCTTTCTGCTGTAACTCTGACTGCTTGTTGAGGGCGCTTAAAAATCTTTTTGCCTCTTTTTGTTGACTCATACCTCCACTCCGACCAAAGTCCACAAAACCATTCTCATCGACATACTTATCATACAGGGACTCTCTCATAATTTCAACTACTTCCTGCAAAATAAACATCATAAATACAAGAACCACCAAGAAATTTTATGAGGAATCCTTTGTTAAAAACTTTCACATCACATCAAATGAGGAATGGTTGATTTGCAAATCTATTAAGCTAAAAATGAGGACAGTAAGAAAGCTTCTTCATTATTCCAGATTCGTACAACTCTGTTTTATATACATGTGTTGATAAATAGGATAGCTAAGCAACAGCAAATCCATAACTAACTAAGCTAACTAATTAACAAATTAACTAATATTTACAGAGCTAATACTCCTCCTCAAGATGGGCTGTAAATGTTATGAACAGCCATCTTGGACAACAGTGGAAATAAAAGTGAAGAAGGAAAAACTTTAGTAAAAATGTCAGCAAGCTGGTGGTGAGACCGAATAGGAAGCAGCTTAATGAATTTATGACCAACCTTATCACGAACAAAATGACAATCAAGCTCGATATGTTTAGTCCGTTCATGAAAAGTAGGATTGCTGGCAATATAAACAGCAGCCTGGTTGTCACAGAATAGAAGAGCAGGACCGGAAGAGGAAATCTGGAAATCACGAAGAAGATTCTGAAGTCACACAATCTCGCTAGTGGTGGCAGCTAAGGCACGGTACTCTGCCTCAGCAGAGGAACGAGAAACAGTGGACCATTTCTTGGCCTTCCAAGAAATTAAGGAATCACCAAGAAAAATACAGAAATCAGTAATAGACTTCCGAGTATCAACACGTGAGCCCCAGTCGGCATCAGAGAATGCTTTGAGCCGAAGAGATGAGGTATTAGAAAAAAGCAACCCTTGACCAGGACAATGCTTAAGATAACGAAGAACATGATGAGTAGCTTTGAGGTAGGGCAGACGAGGATGTGCTAAAAATTGGCTAAGCTTATGAATAGCAAAAGTTATGTCGGGACGGGAAAGAGTCAAGTATAAGAGTCGATCAATGTGAGACGTCGATAGAGAGAAGCATCAGGAAGTAAATCACCTTCAGAATCACTAAGCTTAAGCTTAGGATCCATAGGAATTGTAACGGGCTGACAAGCAAGATAACCAGTATCTTCAAGTAACTGTAACGTATAATGACGTTGAGAAAGAAAAATACATTTATCAGATGAAGCAATTTCAAGGCCCAGAAAATATTTCAGCTTTCCCAAATCCTTAAGCTTGAACCGACTATGAAGAAAAGCCTTTAAAGAATCAATAACCTGAGAATTAGACCAGTGATGATAATGTCATCAACATAGACATGAAGAGCAACAAAAGATGAGCCAGATCTTTTAGTGAAGAGAGAATAATCGGACTTTGATTGAATAAATCCGAAAGAGAAGAGAGCACTAGAAAACTTGGAATTCCATTGCCGAGAAGCCTGTTTAAGTCCATAAATAGACTTATGAAGGCGGCAAACTAAAGGAGCACCAGTGGAAGAAAACTCCCCCTGTCGAGCAAAACCAAGAGGAATATCCATATACACTTCCACAAACAAATCGCCATTTAAGAAAGCATTATTGACATCTAGCTGAACAAGATGCCAACGTTGACTAGCAGCTAAAGCCAAAAGAACCTTGACAGTAACCAATTTTGCCACAGGCGAAAAAGTTTCAAGAAAATCCAAACCTTCTTGTTGAGTGTACCCTTTAGCTACGAGAGGAGCCTTGTGCCGATCGACAGACCCATCTGCCTAATATTTAATCTTGTAAATCCACTTGCAGCAATGGAATGTTTGCCTTGGGGTAAACGAACAATGGACCAAGTGTGATTAGCAGCCATGGCTTCTAATTCAGCTTGCATAGTCTCTCTCCAATGAGGAAATTGGATAGCTTGATAATAAAACTGAGGCTCAAATTGAGCAGAGACAATAAGGACCAAAGTTTGAAAAGATGGAGAGAGAGAATCATACGACAAGCAACGACGTAAAGGATACTTAGTAGAACAGGCAAGCAAAGAAGAATGATTGAATAGATTACAGTGATAGTCTCGAAAATATGAAGAATGGTGTCTGACCCTGGAAGATCAGCGAAGAGTGAAAGCTGGACACGAGACAACATCAGAACAAGAAGAAGTACTAGTAACATCAGCTGGAGATGCACAACGAGTGACTGGAGGATCAACTGAGAGAGAAATAGCAGAACTAGAAAGGGGTAAAACAAGATCTGGAAATAGATCAACAAGATTGTCTCGAGAAGTCACAGTATGAAAAGGAAAACATCCCTGGAAACAAAAACCTGTTTTGTTTGAACGTCATAAAGTTTATAGCCCTTCATACCTAGTGGATAACCAAGGAAAACACATATTCTGGCACAAGGCTGAAACTTTGTACGATGAGAGGGAAGTGTAGAGGCAAAAACTAAGCAACCAAACACTCGAAAGAAATCATAAGATACAGGACAACCATATAACAGTTCATAAGGTGTTTTGTTACGAAGCAATGGAGAAGGAGTCCTCTTAATGAGAAAAACAGCTGGAAGCACACACACACACTCCAAAGATATAGCACTAACAATACAAACCATCAGCTGAAAGATGGCAACAATCAGGTAGAAGAAGAACTAACCATTGCATCTTGGGCTGTTATTTCTTCTCTTAAATCTAGCCTAGCTCTAGCCTCTGCCAGCCTCACCAGACTCTCAAGTTGTCTGGCTGTTATTGGTGTACTGTCAGCTGATGTAGCATGGTCTCTTAGTTGTAAGTAAAACTTCTGCAGGATTTCAGCTGCTGCCTTTGACATCCTAATTTAGCCAAATATGAAAATAAGCAGAAAATGGACCATTGTCAGAGAAAAAAATAACTCAAAAGAGAAACTACATAACAAAATTTACAATTTGCATGAGCAAATTTTTGCAATAGTTGAGAATTAGTGATCACATCCAATTACCTAGGAAAAATGAAAGTTCTTGCATAAGCAATATATTTGCGGAGAAGTTGAACTGGTAATGGAGCAAAATCATTATCTTTCTTCGAGTCTAGTCTCAACCTTGAAATTAACGAACCACCAGCTGCTTTCATATCTATGCCTCCAGCATTCTGTGATGCTGCATTTTTTAAAGCAAAAGTCACAACCTGAGGACAATCTTTCTTAAGCTGAACTGTATTGATTACTACACAACGGCATTCCCTTGCTAACTCAAGTAGCATCAAGTCTTCGTGTGTAATGTTTTATGAGTAGAAGAGGAGTACCTCCTCTTCGTAGCTTTTTTGCTGCGGGTGCATGCACTCCGTACCCTGTATGAAGCTGCATAATAGAAACCCAATTAATTCATATCCTTCAGTTGCGTGGTGAACAAAGGTAACCACACTGAAGCCATCCATTATCTTAGAACTAACACGAACTATTCCAAAATTAGAGGGAAAAAAAAAAAAAAAAAAAAAAAGGAACTGCTCTAAGTTGTCGCCATAACTTATTTAATGAAATAGCTGATGCTCT
Organism: Trema orientale; assembly: GCA_002914845.1. Taxonomy (NCBI): domain Eukaryota; kingdom Viridiplantae; phylum Streptophyta; class Magnoliopsida; order Rosales; family Cannabaceae; genus Trema; species Trema orientale. Next base: position 441,560 of record JXTC01000007.1, read on the forward strand.
GATTTTGAAAGGATTACTTACTGACATGATGTGCTCTGAGAGCCGCTTATCCAGAAGTTCATCAGGTTTGTCTAGCAATATGAAAACCAAATCGAATCGTGACAGCAAAGCGGAACTAATTTTCAGATTTTCATTCACTGTTTTTGCACGGCTGTAATTTGAACCTTAGATATCAAATACTTGAAAAGCTGAAAACAAGTCAAAGCATAATTTGCAGCAAGTACTGCAAATATTGTTCTACTAGACTAGATGTGGAAAATGGCCCAGAGAAGAAAAAATTCAGAACAAGACCTTGAAAGTGGTAGATGGTAGTGTAATATATACAAAGATAGAGAAAAAATTCTGCACGTCACTGAGAATTCATTTACATGAAAGTACAGGATATAAATTAAGAAGTTGAAATAAGTATTACTCCTAAAATAAACTAGATTTTATCAAATGGACCACAACCGATAAGAATTTAATTGAAAGACAAGATTACTTATAATGACCACCAACGGGGTTTGCTGCCGCTAAGACGGAAGTACGTGCTGACAAACTTGCTACAAGCCCAGCCTTTGCTATTGAAACACACTGCTGTTCCATGGCTTCAAGTAAGGCCTATAATAAATCCAGTTTGAGTTTAACACCTTTTGATGCTTAGAGGAGTTTATACCCAGATCTGACAAACCTGATGCTCTGAAGACATTTTATCGAACTCATCAATACAGCACAATCCACTGTCTGCGAGTACCATGGCACCTATTGGAAAAGATGATTGTTACATATGGAGACAATTAGGATTACAAGAAGTGTAAATTTTGTTTTCTCGTTCAACATAAAAGAAATGGTTCGAAATGTTCTCTAATCAATGTAATCTCCAACACTAGGGATTTATGCTCGTCGACAGGCCTTAATTGTTTTTATATTACACGAGAACCAGAAAGGCGATGCACATAGAAGGAACAGTCTTACCAGCTTCAAAACCATAATCACTTGTCATTGGATCCTTTACGACGGCTACAGTAAGGCCAGCTTTCGTTGTAGCATTGCCACACACATAAATGCCTCTTGGAGAAACAGCTGCTGCTGCTTGCAGGAGTTGGCTCTTCCCTAGTCCAGGATCACCTAGCAGAATGACAAGTAGCCACATATAAATTCCTCCTTTTCTCCTTAGTTATGAATCATTTTTCGTACTCCACTTCCAGTTGATCGATTTTCTTTTCCTTTTTTTCCCCTTTGAAGAAAAGATCCATCCTTATTTGAAGAAATAACTGTCCAGATTTATTTCCACTAAGCAAGCAAAGGAAGAGTTTGACCCATGGCGTACCAACAATTATGACATGGATGTCTCCTCTAACAGGAACCTTGTTGTTATCATTTGAATGCTTTCTTACACCTCCAAACAGTGCTAATGTTATTCCCGCTACAGAGAGGGAGAAAAAAAAGCCGTAAACTAGTATCGTTTCATTATCAACCTCACTTAAAAGACATTTAACATGAAAATATAACCCGGAAGATCACCTTTAACAAGTTCATGACCATAGATAGATGGACAAATAGATTGAAGTAGTTGTCGGAAGGTATCTGAACCATGTTCCTCTGAAAACCTCACAATAAATTCCAAATCCCTTGAAGAAAATGAAAATAAGTCAAAAAGTTCCGTTGGTCTGGCATGAGAATTAGAATCCACAGAATCGTCAGATGTAGAATGCGACTTGGAGTTTTTAACTGAAATGGCTTCTAGATACAAATAGTAGAATCCTTGACTTTTTCCTTTCGATTTCCCTGCAACAGAGTCGAAAGCCGCACTTTAAATGGAAAATACTTATAAAAGAATAGTAAAACAACCACAGGTAAAATGAGCAGCACATGGAGACAATGCTCTGTTCTGGCGTAATATTAACCACAATAGTGAAGTGGGGAGAATATGTAACGCCTGAATAGTAAATGCCATGCTAGAATATACTACATCTAGCAACAGCAGTATCCATTTACCTCCTCCAATATCCATGTAATTGTTAATTACTCTTATAATTCCAGTAACAGTCACCACATCTCCAGGGATGCAAGCATCAACAAGATCTTCAGTCAATTCACATTCCACAGTACGGGGCACCCGGCCCTCTTCGTGATCCTCAGGCTTTAGCAACTCCTGTATTCTGGGTTGATACCCAAATCCAAAATAATACAATAAGTCGATAGCAACGCTAGATAGTGACACTGCCATCTTGATAACGATGACAACGGTTGATTGTGATGATAGTAAGTCAAAGTTAAATATACAATCAATGAACCAACCTTATTTTTTGAAAATCTATCGCCTCAGCAGTAGATCGAATTGGAATAAAAGTTTTGCTCTTGCACCCATCCAAGTTGCAGATTGTTGGTGATGAGAATTTCCCATCAGGAAATATTCGTAAAATCTTTGTCTTACACTTAGCACAGTCAAAACTCATTTGCATCACTAGAGGCCTCACAGTGCTAACTTTTACTACAGAACCGCGGACAGATACAAGCTTGTCTGTTATGCCAACGAGTTGAGAGTATCACAAATTAGTATCCAGTCCTAAACATAGAATCTAAGAAGCGGCTAAATAAGAATTACCAATATATGCAGCTTTTAGATTCTTCAAGGCAATCATAGATTGAGGGTAGTCATGCAAGCGAATGTTTACTTTGGTACCATCCTCCAACTGGTTTTTCTCCCATTTGTTCAACAGGACCTGCTCCAAGTGCATTAGAAATTGACTCTACCATTGGCAAAAAATGTTTTTTTTTTTGGGGGGGGAGGTGGGTGTGGTTCTTCAACCAGAAAAAATTGCAGAATGCAAAAAAGAACACAGAGAAATTCCCAACCGCCATAGCCATGTACCTTGTGCACTGAAGCACTCATGCATAAGAGAGCAATCTTCGGTTTATCCTCCAACAATTCATAAAATTCACGAACATCACAATCCTTTTGAAACCGTTGGAAATCGATCGATAAAATGAAAATGCCATTATCATCCTTAACCTACATTCACTTACACACATAAGAGAACAAAATCCAATTTAGAAAACGAGTTCATGCAGCTCCGAATCAAAACCCTAATCCTAATTTCTAAATCAAATTAAACGAGAGAGAGAGACCTGAGAAAGGAGAGTTTGGCCTGGTTCGGAGGAAAAGAAGCAAATGAGCAGAGAAACGAGTTTGAACGCAGCTTTTTCATCGCAAAGCTCAACCTGAGAGAAGTACTTAGACCAAACGTCCCCAAGGTCTCCGCCATAAATGGACCCGTACTCCACTTCCGATCTCTTCCCCGGATTTCCGTACATCTCCTCCGTCGCCGACGATCAATCTCTGCGACTGTACTTTCCGATTTTGAAAACCCGGTAGCGAATTTTGGCGGGAAAAAGAAGAAATAGAGACGAAATGTGGGGTTTTGGCGGAGCACTAAGCAATCCTATACACCCCAGCCTATATGATGTCGTTTTATGGATGGCAATTTTGCCCGTCAATCTATCTATCCGCGTGTACCAACCTTAGTAGACCGAATAATACTGACTATTCAAATTAGGAATGTAAATTTTAGTGCACCGGCTCGGACGAAGTGAACTTTCATCGTTATAAATAGTTTGTCGAAGATTTTTCGTTAAATATTTAGCATGGCGAGACGGATTTGAGATTGAGCGCCCACACCGATCTAGCCTCGATTATATATAAATTAATTTTTATTTTTTTATAATAATAATTAAATTAGATTTTTTTAAAAAAAAATAAAAATATAATAATATGTAGTCATATACTAATATTGTTTGAGTTATTTAGGATTGTATAAGTTTTATAAATGAATGATATGCTATATGATTTTAGTATTAAATATTTTATATTTCACAATTTTAACATGTTAAAGCTTTAATTATTTGAATATGTCTTTTAGTTATTTAAATTTAAAATTAGAATTTTCAATGAAGTTAACTTTAATATTAATTTTTTTCGATGTATTTATACTTTTAAAAGATTTGGACTAACGTAGGATTGTTTGATTAATTCAAGATAATAATTCCAAACGGAACCCCGATTTACCAATGGGAAAACCGATTCTGGATGAGAATTCTCTGAAATTGTCCCGCACCAAATTAAATAATAAATGATACGAGAATTGTATAGTAAAACAAAAACGGAACAAGGGATGGTAAACACGAAACCGGTCTCGCCTCGCTCCATTGACATCCTTAATTCGAATAAACGAGACAGATATAAGTACTAAGTGAAAAACCCGATCCGGTACAAGACGGGTATAGAGGTACTTGCCTAGTGTACCCGACCTAATTAATTATATATATAAATAAAATATATATATTAAGTATACGTATAATTTATATAAAATATACATAAATAAATATGCGTATATATATATATAAATTAGGTTATATAATTGAAGTATTACTAATTTTAGCATATAATAATGTCATTATATTTTTTTTCTCTTTAAGTTTTTTAACTTTTCAAACTATTCAAATAATATATATTTTTTTTTAACTTTTTACTACGTTTGGGTATCGTGGGTACTCGCTTACCCATGTAAGGAATACTCAAACCTGTCCCGCCAACTTAAACAAGTAAATAGGGAGGGTACAGATTTAGTTTTTCTCCACAAATACGAGGCTGGATAGCTAGGGTCGGCAATTTAGGTCACGACACGATAACTCGACTCGAAACCAGCACGAAGTTAGTATGTTTGGGCTTGTCTTAAATATGTACATGTCAAAATATATTAAAACCCAAGTAAACACGATTAACTAGCATATCGAAGGCATGTTAATACACAATTAAGATTTGTGTCTTAAGACTTAGAACTTCCTTTTAGGTTTTATGTACAAAAACTTGAAAGTTTATTTTAGTTTAAACTTTAGATTGTGTATTATATTTATTTGATTCATTATGATTAATTGGTTTTATTGGAAATATTTAATAAGTTAACAGATTGTATCAAGTTATATTGGAAATGTGAAATAGATTAATATGTTAAATTTAATATTTTCTTAGATTATGTCATGTTGAACTAAATACAACATATTTAACATTAACATATTAAATTTAGTTCAATTAATGAGATAAATAATACATAAGTTAGCATGTTGTGTTAGGTTGGACATGACTTGAATACGATATGTTTAAATAACGTATTAAATGTGTCATTCACAGATTAACAAATTTATTTAACGTATTGGATGTAAATTTATAAATGATAATACGAATAATAAACGTGTCGGATTTGAGTCTGAATTTGGTAGTTACTCGTTATATATATACCTCGATACGATACGAATACGACACAACAACACGAATTGCCACCATTAGAAATAGCCATATCAGCCTCGAACTTAGACCCATTGTCATCCTTGTGTCGTTTTCGACTCACGAAATCAAGCCACGTGACCACGTCGAATCAAAGCCTTTTCCACAGCATTCTAGTGCGCTGGTTAGACACAGACAGCCCGACAAGTAAAGTTTTTTCTTTTTATTTCGTATTAATTTGGCAAATGCCTTGTTTAGTTTTTTTTTTTGTCTTTTTTTTTTTCACTTTAAGGGAATTAAGATTTACGAAAAAAAGTCCTTGTTAAATTTTTTTCCAAACATTTGTATATATTTATATATAAGCACTAATTCAGTAAGTTTTGTATATATTTATATATAAGCACTAATTCAGTAAGTATTTTTTTTTACCTATGCATAGATATTAATTTGGCCAGTAAAAATTTATCATGTATATTTTTTTTATAGTAAAAAATAAGAAATAAAAAAAATATTAATGACGCACGTCTTTTTATGTACTTCATTATAGATGGTGATCCAACAGCTAAAAAAAAATACTCGCACATAGATAAAAAAAATTACCTACTGAATTGGCAACCTTATATATATATATATATATGATACACACCCCTTAAAACACAAGACCCAAAATATTTTTCCACTTTTCAAGGGCACCCTTTTTATGTTTAACACACTGGTATCTATAGAAAAACATATCATGCCTTTGGAAATAGAGTCCGACTTATTTTCTAATTGAAGTACCCATGTAGACGTGATCAGTTACGTATAAGGGGAAAAAGATAGGAAAAAAACATATTTGAGTCATTCACTATTATCATCTTGTAGCTACTTTGGATCTGTATGATTATCTAAATTAAATTAGGAGTAACATTGGTATGGTGTCACAGTTGCATGGGTATTCAACATTTTTTTTAAGCTTTTGGATATAGCATATATGTTGCTCAAGGACGTTGGAAATACCAGTTCCGAATGAAAATCGCGTCGCCTACTTACCGTACACATACTGTTTGTCGTATTGCCAAACAGAGAACTTGACATTCCTTCTGTGGATTTGAAAACAAGTGTTCTAATATCATATTTGTCAAACCATTTGGCTTAAAAAAAGAATTTATCCGGTCGTCATAGCCACTGCGATTACAAAATCAACTAACGGATATAAAGAGAAAATGAAATAGAGATCACGTATTCGCAGAAGTTACTTGTTGGAAGGTTTAAATTGTAACTAAAATGGTTTTAATCCCCAAGCATCACGTTATGGTAAGCTATACAAGCATCTCATGCTTCCAATTATTAATAACCTACGTTTATAAATATAATTTCGTGCAAATTATTGATTAATACAATCAGCTATTTGCCTAATGGAGGGTTAACCGGCGTAACTTCGTATATCGCCAAACATTACGATGTTACAATCTTGCTACCAAGTAGTAGTATTTCTAGTATCACATAGAAAAGAATGATTTTGTGACTATGAATGATACTGTGACATCACTTGTCTTGAACTTGCATAAAAAAGTTGATTTTGTGAGAGTGGTTGGTCTCCACAGACACTGGCAACCTGGCCAGTAACTGGTACCAATAAGTAGATAGGCTCGTGAACATAGTAAGTGATAACCAAAAACAAGAAACTAATCTGAGCATAATAAACCAATTGAAAACCAGAAACAACCTAAGTCCACTTAGACTACCTAAGTACCTGCAGCATATTATCTCACATCCTAATCCCGCTCATTATAGTACTTGGCGTGCCCAAAACTATTCAGCACCGGAATCTCATCACCACCAGAACCGGTCCGATCGTAAAAAACCTCAGCTTCGTAGACGCATTTGTCTGTGGCCCGCAATGTTATGTAATAAACTCGTCCACTGATAAACATCTTATTAGCTCTCAGAACCTTTTCCAGCGTGAGACTATGATGACCACAAGCACGATGAGTAATCTGACAGAATACAAAACAGAAATCATAAACAGAGTCAATCATCACAGAAACGCAACACAACCGATGCAAAAGCTAGTTATTAGTGAAAATTAAGGGAAGCAAAACTAACCTTTTCATTGTTATACTCATCAACGGCAAATTCAGCAGCAGCAACAACATCATCACGATCAGGTTCGAGTTTATAAATGCAAAACCCTACATTTATAAACTTAAAATCCAGAGGCCATGGAGGAACATAAAATCCCTGTTTTTTTTTTTTTTTTTTTAATTAAAAGAAAAGGAAAATTAGGAATTACATATTATAAGAGTAACTAATAATTAAAAAAATAAAAATTAAATAACAAACAGTACCTTGCAATCTTCAATTGTCCGGTAGTAGTTATGCATAATTTGTTCCTCCTCCTCTGCAAGACAAATATCAAAATTTCAATAAAATCGAAGACAAGCCTTCCTTGTTTGTAAAATCACAAAACCAAAAACCTAAACAGTAAAAAAGAGAATCATCACTATATACGAACATACATACCAGTCAAATCGCGAGCAGAATCAGCCTCAATGATAGGATTTACTTTAATGGGGCTGGAGAGTTTGGAAAAGAATTCCTTCATCTTTATCATCTCCTCCATTGAGATCGACATCGTGCGACTGCTTTTGATGATATATATAGCTTCAGATCTCAAAAACCCTAGCTTCAGAAAATTAATCAAAGAAAACAACTTCAGATATCGGAAAACCCTAGCCCCAAGATTAATCAAAGAAAACAAGGTTAAGATCTCAGACAAACCCTAGCCTCAGAAATTAATCAAAGAAAACAACTTCAGATATCGGAAAACCCTAGCCCCAAGATTAATCAAAGAAAACAAGGTTAAGATCTCAGACAAACCCTAGCCTCAGAAATTAATCAAAGAAAACAACTTCAGATATCGGAAAACCCTAGCCTCGGAAATTAATCAAAGAAAACAAGGTTCAGATCTCAAAAACCCCTATTCTTAGAAATTAATCAAAGAAAAATTCAGAAAACCCTAACTTCAGAAGCTTCATATATATATATATTTGTATCAATCAAAATAACGAAAACCATATTAAAGACTGTTAGGTATCATCGATTACGTACCGGGAATACGATTTTTCACGCGCAAGTCTCTGAGAGTGGGGATCCGGAAGAGCAGAGTTTGAGAGAGAATCGATAGGCGTGGACAGACGACGGGTAGATATAACCGCCTCTATAACCCCTATTTATACATTTCTATGTAGATCAGGTCTTTCGGGTTAACGCACCGCATGCGAGTAAATAATATTACCATTATCGATTTCTCAAAAAAAAAAAAAAAAACCATCATTATCGCTTGGTGGAGATGCTGTCGTTTTTCAATGGTGACATTATTACGTCGTTTCCCATGCGAGTAAATAATAATACTTAGAGTGGCTCTATTGCTAATTTTTTTTTTTTCCTTTCTCTACCTCTCTTCTAAACATATCTCACTAATATTTAAAATTTTTTTTTCTTATACCTTATAAATTTATGTTATGTACAAAAATACCTCTTATTAAATATTTCTCCGAATATTTCTTTTTCCACCCCAAATACTTTATAATAAATTAATTTTAAAATTTTTTTCTCCTTTTAGAAATAACAACAGTAGAAATTGAGAAAACTAATAATCTTTTGTTTTCTTACAACTACACAACTTGTTGGTTCCTAAACCCCAAAAAAAAGAGTTCATGAACGATGATTCGCCCACCAAAAAAAAAAAAAAAAAAACATAGTTGGTTCCAATACTAAAAAGAAAAGAAAAACTTATAAGAAAAAAAACGCAGTTGGTTCCCAAACTAGAAAAGAAAAAAAAAAGAAAAATTTATAAGAAAGAGTTCTAGAACAGTTAATTCCCAACCCCTTCTTACCTCTCCTCCCCTCCCCTCCCCTCCCAAAAAAAAAAAATAAAATAAAAAAACAAACAAAGAAAACGTTAACTATTGATTCACCCAAAAAAAAACTAAAAAAAAAACATAAAGTCCTGATTTTCTTTTAAAAAACAATTTGAGCAAAGTATCATATGACTATTGTACGTATAAAAACCCAGATTTTCAAGGGGCATATTGGTCATTTTGCTAATTTTCAGGATAGATTAATGGAGGGACTAAATGGCAAAGATTTTATAAAGTGGGAGTTAAAGTACAAATTCTAGAGGGGCTTGATTAAAAGAGTTTTAAAATTTTGGGGGTCAAATTGTAATTTTGAAAAATTGCACAGTGACCATAACAAGTAGGCCACGTGGCGGGTCCCTATTTCCCTCTTCCTCTTTCTCTCTCTTCACTCAACTATCTCCATGTGCTCTTTTGATGGAAAACCGTCGAAAACATGGCAGCCCCGCCATTTTCCCCTTCCCGCCGTCATCAGCTCGCGCAACCGGTCAACATCGAACGACCGTCATCCTAGGAGGCCCTTGCCGTAGTTTTATGGTAGTTGGAGCAGTGTGCTGCCGGCGAGGAGCTAAAAAGCACTGTTTGTGTTTTTTATCACCGACGTGTTTTCCGACCACCATTTGAGTAGTTTGAGCTTAGAGTTGACTTTTTTATCAGATAGTTGGATTGTGATTTTAATGTCTTTTTTAGAATATACTCGTGAAATGATGAAGATTGATATATATTGACTATTTTTAGTGATGGACAAGGAAAACGAGATCAAACAGCCTGGATCTTGCCTCGTTTTGCATGCTAGAGGCCAGGAACAGAAATGGGTTATTTGAGGCTTTAAGCCCCCTTTTTAGGCTTAAAATCTAGTATGGTTACGCCATTTGTATGGGTTTTATGGAGGGTAATCCACAGTATCATGCCTAGGGTGTTCAGGCATCACTAGACACTTAATTGGTGGTTAATCCCCACCGTTAGTGTAAAGTCCATAGATCTACGTAGGATCATCTAGTTGGTAAGATACGCACCCTAGATCATCGGTGCAAAGTCTGTAGACCTACGTAGAGGTCCAAGTTACATGGCCATGTGTAGGTTTGAACTCAGGATTTGAGTTCAGGGTGTCGGTCCCCATTGGTGTGGGTTATTCTTGGATATGATAGGCAAGGTAAGTTCAGGGTGACCAAACCAATATTCGTTATCTGTATATCATATTGATTGTTATTATATTATCTTTGCACATACTTTGATGATTATCTAAAATATAACTAATCATGCAGGCTTTCATGAACATATTTGTTTTCAGAAAGGTAGTTGAGTTTCCTACTGAGCTTTGTGTGCTCACTCCTTATCTTCTCCCCTTCAAGTGGTGTCCAGTTCGATCTTGGTGACCAAGAGGATTAGAGGTCATCTATTGAGAGTAGTTCATGGTCTTAAGAATGCTAGAACTTTGGATCCAAGCTTGTTGGTTTTGTTGTCATTTTGGATTAAGTAGACTGAGGCAGAAGAGGCAGTGATCATTGCCCTAAAGGATCTGAATTTGAGGCAAAAGAGGTGGATTGAGTATATGGAAGATTATGATTTTGACTTACAGTATCACCCCGTCAAGGCCAATGTGGTTACTGATGTGTTGAGTAGGAAACCTCATAGTTCACTAGCGACAATGGTATTTGAGGATTGGAAGAACTCAGTTACCATTGGCGACTACAACCGGCAATACCTTGAGGTGAAGAAACTGTTTGTCTCAGCAACCTTATGATCGTACCATCACTCCTCAAGACTGTACAACAGAGTCAGTGGCAATATAGGGAATTGAGGACGATCTAGAACCAGCTTCAAAATGGTAAATAATTAAATGATTGGAGTACCAACAGAGAAAGGTTCTTGTTTTTCAATAGGAAATTGGATATGGCTAATGACCCTAATCTTCGGAAAATCATTCTAAATGAGGCTCACAAATCAAGGTTCACAATTTGTCCTGGTAGTAATAAGATATACCGAGACTTGAAGAGGCAATACTGATGGAAAGGCATGAAGAAAGATGTGGCTACCTTTGTAGCCAAGTGTTTGATTTGTCAATAAGTCAAAGCAGAATACCAGAGGCCTGCTGGATTACTTCAGTTGTTACCCATTCTAGAGTGGAAGTAGGAAAAGATCACGATGGACTTCGTGACTGGGTTGCCAAGGACCTTGAGGAAGAACAATGTGGTTTAGGTGGTAGTCGATCGGTTGACTAAGAGTGTTCACTTCGTACCGATCAGGACTGACTACTCATTTACCAAGCTCAGTAGACTGTATATGGAGAATGTCGTATGCTTGCATGATATGCCATCAGCTATAGTTTCAGACAGGGACCTAAGGTTTGCTTTTAAGTTATGGAGAGCCTTGCAAAAAGTGTTTGGTACGCAATTAGATCTCATTGCAGCTCACCATATTGGGACATATAGCTAATCTGAGAAGACCATCCAGATTCTTGAGGACATACTTCATTGTTGTATACTGAATTTTAGTGGGAACTAGGATGACCATCTCTCTTTGATGGAATTTGCTTATAACAATGGTTACCAATCTAGTGTGGGTACGGCCTCATATGAAGTACTATATAGGAGGCCATATAAATCGCCATTGTGTTGGGTAGAACCTGAAGAGCATGTTACTCTTGGACCTGAATTGATTGAGAAAATTACTGAGAAGATTAAAGACATTCAAGAGAGGCTCAAGGAAGTCCAGAGTCACCAGAAAAGTTATGCAGACCCAAAAGAGGCATGAGGTAGAATTCCAGATGGGCGATTATGTGTTCCTAAAAGTGACTCCAAGGCGTAATGTTACAAGATTTGAAGTTAATGGTAAGCTTGCTCCAAGGTACATTGGTCCCATTGAGATCATAGAGAGGATTAGGCCAGTGGCATATTGCTTAAATCTACCTGCACAATTGGGCTACATACATAATGTGTTCTACATTTCGATGTTGAAAAATTATACACCGGACTCATCTTATATTATTCAGTAAGTGTATTTGCCGGTCCAAGAAGATGTGTCCTGCAAAGAGCAGCTTGTTTGCATGCATACTGTCAAGAGAGCTCAGTGTGCTTCGGAACAGAGAGATACAGCTGGTCAAGGTACTTTGGGAACATCACAAGGAAGACGAGGCTACTTAGGAACTCAAGACGGAGATGTACTAGAAGTACCCTTATAGAAGTACCCATTGGTCAAGGTACTTTGGGAACATTACAAGGAAGACGAGACTACATAGAACTCAAGTCGGAGATATACTTGGAAGTTGTATTGTGATTTTCTTGTTATAATGTAAACCTTGACTTATATTTGAATTTCGGGATGAAATTTCTTTTAAGGAGGAAAGGGTGTAAAAATCCAAATTTTCAAGGGGCATATTGGTGATTTTGCTAATTTTTGGGATAGATTAATAGATGGACTAAATGGCAAAGATTTTATAAGGCAAGGGCTAAAGTGTAAATTCTGGAAGGGCATGATTGAAAGAGTTCTGAAATTTTGGGGTCCAAGTATAATTTTAAAAAATTGCACAGTGCCTATAAGGAGAAGGGCCGCGTGGCGGGACCCCATTTCTTACTCCCACTTTCTCTCTCATCACTCAACTATATCTCTGTGCTCTCTCAACGGAAAACTGCCAAAAACATGGAAGCCCGGTTGTTTGCCCCTTCACGTCATCGTTAGCCCACACAACTGGTCGGTGTTGAACAACCGTTGTCCCAAGAGGCCCTTGTTGTAGTTTCACAGCCGTCAGAGTAATATGCCACCGCGAGAAGCTAAAAGCACTGCGGGTGCTTTTGATCACCGACAAGTTTTCCGACTGCCAGTGGACCTCAAACTGGGCTCAACAGATTCGTCTCATTGCAAGGATCATCAAAGTATGTGTTTCGTGATCCCATTTTACCCAGATTGAAAGTTGTCATTTTTGATTAGTTTGATCTCAGAGTTGACTTTTTGATCAGACCATTGGATTGTGATTTTAATGTCATTTTTGGAATATACTCATGAAATAGTGAAGATTGATATATATATATATACATATTAACTATGTTTGGTGACGGACACGGAAAACGAGATCAAACAACCTAGATCTTGCCTTATTTTGCGTGTCGAGGGCTTCGTTCTGGACCCAAATTGGACGAATTGTATATCTAATCTAGCTATTTTGCCTTATTTACTTCGTTTTCTCCTGTTAAAAGCAAGAGATATACAAATTAAAACAATGTATCACATAGTTTATCTGCACCATTTGGTGTCCTCCAAGTCAGGAGTCAAGACAAGTTGTCTAGAGACCAGTTGGCAAAGAAAAATTAATGTTGGTCAGTTGAAACCATCCAGCATTACAAAAAGTAAGACTATTATATCATGCTTTCAAAAATCAAAGCAACAAAACTTAAAGTCCATAGTTTTAAATGTTCTGCACTTTTCTTTATAGGTTTTTAGGGATATTGAAAAACACATCACCTGTCCAAATGGAAAACACTAGCTAATATAAAAAGCCCAATGTATAAAAGGAGATGGATGCACGTATAGTCAAAGTTCGCGTCATCTTGAGCATAATACAAAATTACAGCCATGATAATTTATGTGAAGATTTCTTTACTTACACCGTGCAAAAAGAACCCTTTATGTCATGATGGTGAGACTAGGCTGTTCCTCCATGGCACTAGTACATCTATACTTCACACTCACAAACATGCCTTTACATAGACATATTTTCTGTATGTATCTTATCCACATATTACCCATAATGCAGGACAACCAATATAGACCATTGTTTTCCTTTACCGAGTCCTAAAAATCATTAAAAAAAACAAAAGTTGTTGCATACCAAAACTTCAAAGAAATTTGAAACTAATGCCTATGAGTTCTTCTCTACATGCGAATTGTTTTATTTTATTGACATCGTTAAGCAAAACCCAATAAGCTTCCAAACCTCCTCATATCAAATATAGAAAATGAACCAAAAAAGAAAGACAAAGACCATTCCCCTTGGATTAAAGTAAAAAAGCACAACAGATTAAAGACAAAGCCAACTCATTCAACCCTCTAACATGAATAAACAACACAATACCATTTCTATTTCTAGACACTAAACAAGCAAAAATGCAGAGAAGATTGACCTTGAGAAGATTAATCTAATATGAGACAGAGAAAGAGCGATCCCCCATCAGGAGAGAGAGGATTAACCTTGTCCGAGCAAAAATGGAGGCGAGGGAGGCTAGGCTAGGGAGGTTGAAGAGAGAAAGGGGCCAGGGAGATTATAGAGAGAGAGGGCCATGAGAAACAAACTGAATGGAAATAGAGAGAAGCCATGGGAAGTGAAGAAAATGAATTGAAAAAATGTATTAAAAAAATTCAAAAAATAAGAATTTTTAGTACAAAGAAATACGTACTGCGTGGCCCTTGATCTTTGATAGCTGTCATATAGTGTCGGCCACAGTGGCTGAATTCAGACTGTAAAGAAATGTATAATATAAGTTAATATATAAATAAATAATATATATATATATATTTCATCGAAAAAATATATACTCATATAAATATAAACATAATAAGTATATTTTTTTTTTTGATAACTAAAACATTCATTAAAGACCAACAGCCCAAAAAGGAGGAGAGTTTACAACCACTGAGTTGTGTCCTGGTACACACTAGGAGGGACATCAGTAATTCTTACTATACCAAAAGCATGAGAAACATAGGCCCAAGCAGCTAGATTTGGGGAAAGAAGTTACAAGTTCTCGGTACAAAAGTAATATAAATGGAAGGAATTTCAGCCATTAAACTCCTCATCTGGTCCAGGGTATGTTTTACCATCCAATTCTCTGTACCTCTGTCGTTCCACATATTGACCAACTGCAGGCAATCTAATTCAATAATCACCTGAGGCCAGTGTTGTTCTCGTGCTAGATGAATTCCAAGTAACATTGCTACCGCATCCGCAGCAAGAGAATTGGTGAGCTGGACAACGGAATTGCGAGCATCAAGGACTGTACCCTGGTCATCCCGAGCCACCGCTGCAGCAATAGCCATATTATTCCTGACGGTTGCGTCAACATTGATTTTGATCCAGGGAGAAGGAGGAGGTAGCCAGCACGTAGGATGGGCACTGAGTTGATCATGTTCGTGGTCACTTGACAATACCTGCCTATAGTTCTGCAATTGCACGGAGAGAGAGCAGATGATAGTCATAACACCCCTACCTCCATTATCATGAGAGATCAGATTGCGTTCCAACCACAATGCTTCCACACACAGTGAGGCAAATAGCAAAAATTCATTATAGACTGGGTCGTGGTTAGGCACCGCTTTTCCAGTAAACAGCTTCAAGCACCAATCTTTAACATCCATAAAGCGAAATTGTTCAGTCCTGATTCCCCATGAAGAAGCGAACCAAATTTGCCTAGCGAATTCACATTCCCAGAAAACATGAAACACTGTTTCTGGTTCTGAGTGGCATAAGGGACAGTTGTTGTCCTGAAGATCAAACACTTCATTAAGCCTCTGCCTTGTTGGTAAGATATTGTTGCAAATTCGCCACCACAACAGTTTGTGCCGTGGATGTAACTTAGACGTCCAAAGAGCTTTCCACAGGTGGGCGTCCGGGCTAGGTTCTACGTTAGAGGAGGTAAGAGCTTGGTATAGGCTCTTCACCGAGAAGGAACCTGTGTTAGTCAGAGGCCATAACCATTTGTTGGAACTAGTACTCTCGTAACCCAGTATTGGAATTCTCAGGATAGCTCTAGCTGAAGTATGATCAAAGAGATGCTGGATTAAAGGAAGGTTCCATTCTCCAGAGTCGGTGAGGATATTGTTGAGTAGAACTCTATTTAGGGGGCCTTAAACTCTAGGCAGCGGTCTAAATCCAGGGATGGTGGGTACCCAAGGATCATTCCAGACATCAATAATTGCACCCCGGTATGGATGAAGGCATGCACTAGTCATTAGAATGTCCCTCTTTTTCAGAATGGCCTTCCAAACCCAAGAGTCTCCTCTGGTAAGTTGGATAAAACGAAATTCACTTCCTCGTAAGTACTTCGCTCGGACCATATCCAACCACAGCGAAGGTTCTTCTGTCAAAGCTTTCCATCCCCATTTAGCTAGATATACATCATTGATTGTGCTCATATGTCGAAAGCCCAGTCCTCCCAAGCTTTTTGGCTTACAACAAGATTCCCAAGCTTTTAGGTAGAGGTTCCGTTTGTCCCTCTCTACTCCCCACCAGAAATCCCCGAATAACAGCATCAATTTTAGAGCAAATAGTTCTTGGAACCGGTAGAGACATAAGAGTATATGCCGGAACAATTTTTCTAAATACTTTTAAAAGTGTTATTTTCTAATTAAATTTGAATTTTTCAAACAATTTCAAAATTCGAGATTTTTCAATTTTTTTGAAAAATTACCATAAAAAAATCAAATTTCCTCTAAAAACAATGACAAAAATATGTTGCTTTTTTGTACGACTCAACAAAGGTTTTTTAATTGTAAAATCACAATTAAAAAACCTTTCTTGAGTCTTAGAATAAAAGCAATTATATGGTTGGCTTAGAATAAAGCCCAAGATCAAGACCTATGTTCAAATCCCTTCATTTTCACTTTTTTATTTTAAGTCTTTTTTCCTTCTTTCATTTTTTTAAAACCTTATTTTTTTTTGTTAAACCTTATTACTCGGTTGTTTTTTTTTATTCTCTACTCTCATTCCACCATTGAATTTTTATGAGGTTCACCTTATCTTCTTTCTTGTTATTTTTATTTTTACAGTGAACCTTAATACACTTTTCTTTTTAGCATTTGTTTTTTTTCCTATTATTTTTAGCATTTTGTTTTTCATTTTTAATCTATCATTTAAGCTTCTCTGGTTACCGTTATGGTTGTCGAAAACTATTTACTAATTAATATTAGAAATTAGCTATTTTTCTTACTCGTTTCCAGCTATTTGGTTTAGTTGTCAGAATCCAATAGTGAATTAAGAAGTATAAACCAAAAACCAATTAGTTTCTAGTTCAAACTAATTTAATTTCCTAAAAATAAATTGGTTATTGCTATTCTTGAAACCAAAAACTAAATTGGTTTTCAAGTTGATGCCAAATTAGTTTATAGTAGTAAGTAGAATCTAATTTGGTTAATCAATCTCTGCAACTGATTAATATGGAACTAGAAATACTAAATTGGTATTGAATAGTTTTGAGTAGAAATTAAATTGGTATCTCAGATAAATGATAAGAAACCAAAGGTAATTGAGAAACTAATTAATAAAAAAACAAATTGGTTTCTGACTTTTTTTTTTCCTTTTTCTTTTATTTAAGAAAAAATTAGAAAGCAAATAAACCATATAGTTACCATATGTCATGTTTATTTTTGTTAAGATAATTGCTAGTAATAACCAAGGAAAAAAAGAATAATGTCTTATGTCTCTAAGAAAAAGGACGAAAAAAGTAGTTTTTTTATTTTTCAGAGAAAAAATAAGAAAAAATAAATATTTTCTTCTAAAAAGTTATAAAAAAAACTTGTGTGGGATTAACAAAGAAAACGAAAAAAAGGAAATAAAAAAAATTAGTAAAACCCATAGTTTAACAATATGTAGCTCTAAAAAAGTGATGAAAGAAATCATGTTAAAATGATAAAGAAGAAGAAAAAGAAGGGAAAAAAAGTAAAGAAAAAAAAAAGGGAAAAAAAAAAAGAAGAAAACACGGAGTCTAAAAAAAGGAGAAGGAAAGTTCAATTATTAGATCTTGAACCCTTTTGACCCCAAGAAGGAAACAAGAAAGAACAGCCACTAGGCCAACTTTTAGTTGGTGTTTTAATGGACCTTTTTTTCAAAAAAAAAAAAAATAAATATCAGCTTTTTAAAAGTGCATGCTATATTTATAAAAATAACACCATCATTTTTGGACTAAAACTATTTATGTAAGAATTCTCGCAAAAACAAGATTTACTCGCATGAATTAGGAGATAATGAAACATTTTACAGGAATCTTTAACAAAATTATTAACTAATTAGAACAAACAGTTCGTTATTAGACCGTGGTATTTGGCGCGTTAAATATATTATTATTCTATATTCTTTCGTATATATGACGCAACTTAATCTTGTTTTTTCAAGTTTCTAATCTCTTATCCTTTTTATAGGGTAAATTATTAAAAAAAAAAATTACTGTGAAGTTTGGCTATTCTGCAATTTATATCCTTAAATTTGGACCTTGTAAAGTAATACATTGAGATTAAGAATGTTTAAAAACTGATAACTTGAATTAACTTTTCGAATATCTTTAACAAGTAAAAGATAATATTAACCTCAAAATTAAGGAGATTAATAAGGATTAATCTAATTTTGATGGAGGATATTATTATCTTTTTGTCACTAAAATTGGTCAAAAAGTAAGTCTAGCATATCCATTTTTGCAAATTCATAATCTTAGGGTTTTATTTTGCAGATTTCAAACTTAAGGGTTTAAATTATAGAATACACATATCTCATGATATTTTTTTGCAATTCACCTTTATAGTCTTATAGAAATACCAATAATAGGCCATACAAAAAAGTAATAGCATTAGGGAGATCATACACGTGGAATTATTTTTTAAAATTTAAGTATTTTTGTCCAAAACTCTTGAAATTCTAAGTCCAAAGAGAGACAAAAGTAGTATTTTCTAAATAAATTTAAGGAATAAAATAATTTTTATACCTTGCATTTTAAGTGTTTGTTCAATTCATACATTTTAAATAATATCAATATTGTCCTTTAGATTCACAATATGTGATAAATTTATATCTTTTTTTATTTAAACACCAATTTTGATTACTTAATTCACCAAAATACTCTTACAAATTTAAATTTTATATTTAAATGTTTTAAATTAGAATTTAAAAAAATAAAAAACAGATGTTAAAATATTATTTTAAAAAGAAATTCATCCTCTTCCTCGCCTTTATTCTCTCCCATTTTTTCTTCTAGTATCAAGACAAAAAAAAAAGATTATAAAAAAAATTACAATATAGTTTGTGCAAAAGGTGTAAAAAAGAAAATTACGCCCATTGACAAAATGCCCAAAAGCCCTAGATGTTAAGTCATCGCGGAGTGTTTCCCCATAAAGCAATACCATGGTGCCCACCAGCGACATGTTGGTTATAATTTACAACAAACGTGACAAAGTCAAAGATAAGCAGAAGCATAGAAAATAATTTATTTTTTTTCCAGATTATAGTTTTTCATAAAAACTTTTTACGAACTTTGTTATGGTCTAAATACATACAATAGAATAGGTATCTCAACCAGTGATTCTTTCTTCTTATACACCAAGCTTGAAACTGCAGATTTATGGGCATCTTGATTTTGATCAACTCCAAGTGGGAATCTAAGAACTCCAATAGTCTCTAATAGTGGCTCTAAGAATTTATCTCTCTCACTTTTCTCTCAGTTTTTTGTGACAGCCGCCAAATTAATATTTTCAGCAACTGAACGTATCACACAAAAGAGGGGAGGAGCCTTAACAAAATTCGACTAGCCCTAGTGGGCCAGGGCTGGCCAAAAAAAAAATGCCCTAAGGGGCATGATAATGGGCACTAAAGGCTCATTACCTTTTTCAGCATATTACTTCTTTTGTGTAATTGTCCAGAATAATGACTTGTATCTATGCTAGCCTTATATCTAGGAAAAATAATTTTGAAGTTACAACAGAACTTATCTCTAAAAGAGATAATAACAAAAAGCTGCTACGTTATCTCTAAATACAAGGCGAAAAATATTTCTTTAAATACAAATTAAATTTAAACAGGATTATGATTATCACGCCTCCGCAAGATGATGTTCAAATCAAAAATACCAATCCTGCTTTGAAGTAAAGTAAAGTGCAATCTGGGTAGCGACTTGGTTAAGGAGTCAGCTAATTAATCGGAGGAAGACACATGAGAAACTCATAGTTGACCCCGTTGAACCCGATCACGAACAAAGTGAAAATCAATAGCAACATATTTCATTTGGGGTGAAAAACCGGATTAGAACAAAGATAAATTATACAAACATTGTCACAATAAATCACCAGAGAGGATGTTGTGGGAACCGAGAGCTCATGCAAAAGAAAAGAAATGTATATAACTTCTGAGGCATCAAGAGCGACAGCTTTGTATTCAACTTTGGTAGACGATCGAGCCACAAAACGTTGCTTATGGGAGCACCAGGATATAGCATTGGAACCAACAAAAATGACATAGGCACTTGTTGAAGTTCTTTCATTAGGATTTCTAGCATAGTCATTGTCAGAAAAGGCATGCAAACAAAGTAGTGAGTCACGACATAGTAGGAGACCATGATCGAGTGTACCACATAAAGGTGGCAAAATGGGCTGGTCTACCTGCCAAAAATTTTAAAAATGGAGTCCGTCCCAGCCTGTAGGCCCGTCGGACTCTTAGGCGGGTCGGACCCAACCCGAAATGGGCCAAAACAGGCTAGCCCGTTCTTGGTCCAATTTAGAAAAATTAAAAAAATCTAAAAAATTAAGAATATTATTTGTATAATTAGTTAAAAATATTAGAAATTTAAAAATAAAATTTATGAAAAAATAAATAATGTGTTATATTTTTTTTCCTATTAATAAAAATTTAAAACTAATTAAATAAGCTAAAAAGTATATAAGTCGAATAGTTGAGAAAAAAAAATTTAAAACAAAAATTTTAAGAAAATTATTTGGAATTAGATTGAAATTTGAAAGTGTAAAAAAAAAAAAAAAAGAGAATGTGTATTTATAAGTATGGGGATGGCTACGGTAGGGGCGCCTTTACGTAGGGTCATGCCTTAATTATCGTTGGATGGGAATCTGTGGGGAATAACGGGAATCTGTGGAGAATCTATTTATATACAGATTCCCATCCAACGGTGAATAGACAGAGCCCAAAAAAAAAAAAAAAAAAAGAGAATGTGTATTTATAAGTATGGGGATGGCTACGGTAGGGGCGCCTTTACGTAGGGTCATGCCTTAATTATCGTTGGATGGGAATCTGTGGGGAATAACGGGAATCTGTGGAGAATCTATTTATATACAGATTCCCATCCAACGGTGAATAGACAGAGCCCTACGTAGGGGCGCCCCTACTGTAGACGCGCCCTATAAGTATTGGAAAAAATTTTATATTTAAATTTATTTAAAAATTAAAAAAAAAAAATTATTTTGGCAGACTAGGCTAGCCCATGCGAGTTAGATTGGCGGGCCTAAATATATAGGCCCAATCCGACCGAAATTAACCCGTTCTAATGCGGGCCGAGCCATTTGGCCCGACTTATGTTGACACTTTTAGTACAACATAAGTGCCGAAAAACTCTCTTGGCAAGTGACCAACGACCAGTCTTAGTTAATGCATGAATTGTGCAAGTTTGTTGACAACAAATACAATATCGGGTCAAGTTAAGGACAAATATTTAAGAGCACCAATAACCCGACGAAACTCAGTGGCATCAGTAAGGGAGGTGCCATCATAAAGCTTAAAAGTATGATCCATAAATAGAGGGGTAGAATTCGGTTTAGACGCAGAATTCGGTTTAGACTGAAACATCCTAGTGCGAACCAAAATCAGTAACATACTTTTGTTATGAAGAAAGAGACCATGAGGAGAGTAAAGAACTTCGACCCCAAGAAAATAGGATAGAGGACCTAAATCTTTTATGGAAAATCGATGTGCAAGCTGATAGACAAACTTGTCACGCAGTCCAGCATCACAACTTGTGATAATAATATCAGTTACATACATCAAGAGATAGAGAACACAACCATTAGCAGTAAAAATAAAAAGGGAAGTGTCGGACTGATAGTTGACAAACCTAGTCTGAAGAAGATAGTGATAAGCTCATTATACCATGCTCGAGGTGCCTGTTTAAGACTATAGATAACCTTTTTGAGACCAAATACATGAGTAGATAAACAGGATCAGTGAAACCTAATGGTTGAGATATAAACACATCTTCAAAAAAATGCCCTTGATGAAAAGCATTGTTCATGTCAAGTTGACGAAGAGACCACCCTCGTGTAATGGCAATACTCAAGATAACCCGAATAGTAGTTGTTTTGACCACAGGACTTAAAGTCTCATTATAATCAAGACCAGGTCATTGATAAAAACCCTTTGTAATAAAACGAGCTTTATATCTGGATATGGAACCATCTGGAGAGCATTTAATGAGAAACACCCACTTGTATCCTATAACATTCTAAGATAAGTGTGATAGGAGTGTGATAGGACCATGTCTAATGTGCCATTGCGAATGAGTGTATCAAACTCATCATACATAACATGCCTTTATTATGGGACTTTTAGTGCTTACGAAACATAAGTAGGTTCATGGGCTCATTGGAACTGGCAACATTGCTGAGGAAAATTTTAGTGAGGGGTTTATGGATATTATTTTTGGCTTTTATGATCATGGGATGTGTACTAAAAAAGGGTTGAGGATGGAGTAGGGTTGGGTTGGACTTGGGTTATGTTCTGTGTCGAAGGAGTAGGGGGCGCAGCTTATGAGCCAGAGGTAAGAGTCGAATGAAAGTCCTTATGCAAAATTGAACTAGAATTTGGATTGCTAGATGACGAGTGGACATGAAAGGTGGGAACAAAGAATAAGGAATAAGAATTAGGAGGCCAACTTGTACAAAATCGGAAGTAGGACGAGGAAGATTTTGGTGTAGAGAAGCGTAAGGAAAAATGGACTCCACAAAGTGACCGTGACGTGAGACAAAAATCCTATCAATTTTAAGATCTAAACAGTGATATGCACTTTGTGATGGTGAGTAACCAATGAAAATATAAGCGGTGTACCGAGGCTTAAGCTTATGTTGATTATATGGTTTAATCCAAGGATAACATAAACAACCAAAGACTCGTAGTTTAGCGTAGTTGGAAGAAGAGTGAAATATTTTTTCAATAGGAGACATCATGTTTAAGGTTGGAGTGGGCATTTTGTTTATTGGGTAGACTATAGTGGTGAAGGCATGTGACCAAAACATAAGAGGGAGAGAGGCATGAGTGAGAAGTGAAAGACCCGTTTCAACTATGTGACGATGACAGTATTCAGAGAATCCATTATGCTCAGATGTGTGTGGAGGGGTTGTAAAGTGAGAGATGTCGTGAGAGCCTTAAGATTGTTTCAAAACTAAATACTCAACACCATTGTCATTATAGAATGAAACAATAGGGTGATTAAAAATTGTTCCACAAGAAGCTTGAAACGTTAAAAAAAATTATGAACAACTGATTTATTTTTTAAGAGATAAAATCATATGTATCTAGTAAAGTGATCGACAAAAAATCACACAATATTTAAATCCATCACGAGAAATAATTAGAGAGCTCCAAATATTTAAATATGTTGTTCCAAGGGTTTTGAACTAGAAACAATGGACATAGAAAAAGGCAACTTATGTGTCTTATTACACTTGAAAAAATTACAAGAAAAACTAGATTTATTAGTAGAAGAAATGAACAAAGCATTGGAGGACACAAGCTTTTAATGATTTTGGATGACGGATGACTTAAAACGATGGTGCCAGTTGAGGAGAGATGCTTTTACACTAAAAAAAGGCAACCATTCCTAAACTCCATTCTTAGTCTTTCTGTCCATTAAGTGCACCCCCTGCGAAGATCCCTTACCATAAAAGAAGGTGAAAATTTAATTGAGACTTGGTTGGATAAACAAAACTTAGAAACTGAGATTAGATTTTGTTTCATATCAGAAACACATAAAACATTAGATAATAAAACAAAGTTGGAATGAGAGGGTAAATGGATGGAACCAGTGTGCGTAATATTCAGTCCAAAGCCATTACCAATCATAATGCCACCGGTCCCTTCAATAAGGAGAGTGAAGAGACAAATTATTGAGATCAGTTGTAACATGGTGGAGGCAGCAGAGTCGATAAGGTATTCAAAAGCAGAATTGGAACGTAGTGCAGCAAAGTTGGCATGGGGTTATGACTATTGATTAGGTAGAACATGCAGTGATTAAGGAATGAATTTGAACATGGTGTATCATTTTGCAGTATGGCCTTGCTCACCGCATAATTGGCAATGTCCCCTGTCGGGTTTGGGAGGGTTGGTGCGATTTGGGGAAGGTTTGGAGTTTTGGGACTGATACTCCGAGGGTTTGAATGAGGAGTATTTCGGAGTAGATTTGTGAAGACAAGGAGAACTATTGTTATGGCCACCCGAGAATGGCTTGGTGGCAGTATTTGCAGTGATGGATAAGCATTGGTTTTTCACAGCTTTTTGGTGGAGCTAAACTTTAAAGTCAAGTAGTTTTCCATGGAGTTCGTCAAAAGAGATGGGAGAATCTCGAGTCTGAACAATAGAGAAGATATCCTTGAACTCTAAGACCATTCAAAATTTTCACGGTTAGATCTTCAGCATTTTCAAGGGTATCAAGCATAGCTAATTCGTCAGCAAGACTTTTAATATGTTGCATATACTTATTACCAGACTGAGTTCCCTCCATGAGATTAGTAAGAAGGCCTTTGAGGTGTATGATGTGTTCTCAAGACAATTTGGCATATGTATTGGCTAGAGTAGTCAATGCATCGATAACTGTTTGAGTAGAAGCTATGAATGGAATAATGGTAGGAGAGAGAGAACGGATGATAGCATTGAGAATAAGTTGATCCTAGCGAACTCATAGAGAATGGGCGGGATTCGAGATGACAGAGTTGTTAACGTGAATAGTAAAAGGAGGGCATGGTTTCTGACCATTGACAAAACCCATAAGGTCATACCCAACAAGTATGATATGTGAAGCAAAAGACGCAATGATTTGTAGTTTATCACTGTGAGTTTTAGGGGTGCTTGTGCAACAATGTTGATACATATGATGGTATTTTGGTTAGACGATGTGGTATTATTAAGAGGGTTAACCACGAACGCTATCATTATTAGGACTCGTTTGAGTACATGGGCTTTGTGATACCATAAAGAAAAAATATTTGATGGATGATGATATTTGAATTATCATTAAATATGATATCAATACATACAGAAAAGAGAATAAGGACTTGTATCTATGCTATCTTTATATCTAGGAAAAATAATTTTGAAGCTACAACAGATTTTATAAGGAGCATAGGAAGCCAAGAAGTATACACCGGCAACTCAGTCTAAGCACAACAAATCATAATTTTCATCAATATTTAGGTCTTCTATCTGAACTTTTTTCTATTTTTTAAATATTTTGTTTTTTTATAACTCAATTAAATATGATTAAATTTTATAAGAGTATTTTGGTAAACTTAGTGATTAAAATTAGTATTTAAATCAATGAAGGTATAAATTTAAATTTGTCACAAATATATAAAAATGCTTTTATCCCTAAATTTAAAAAGTGATCTTTTTTATTCAAAAAAAGTAGCCTTTTACCTTTATGGGTTTTTGGCATGTATTCCTCTTAAATTTTACTTGTATCAGCAATTTGGCCCTTGATTTTTATTTTATTTTATTATTATTATTATTTTGCAATTAGATACTTAAATTCACAAATCACGAGCAATCAACTCCAATAGGCTAATTGCTATTAACGTTTGGACGGATTTAACATGTGCAAGTCATGTGCATCCTTTTCTAAGGGTACAAATGTGATTTCACAAATAAAAATTGATTTGGAAGATAAATATAAAAAAAATAAAGATATTGGGGGAAATGAAAAACATTTTAAAATTCATGGACCCAAACTCCACCTCCGATCTCGTCCCCGGATTTCCGTACATCTCCTTCCTCGCAGATGATCAATCCCGGCGACTGTACTTTCGGGTTTTGAAAACCCAGTCACGAATTTTGGAGGGCAAAGGGTGGGGGGGGAAAAAAAAAAGAGAGAAAAAAATGTGAGGTTTTGGGTCTTGGCGGAGAAATAAAGATATATAATATATGATAATATATATATCGCATCTATACGGTGTCGTATCACCATTTCTGAAAAAATTGGATTTGACACGTAGGAAGTCACGAATTTAAGCCACGTCTAATCACAGCCGTTGATCTTTCATGGAATCAGTAACCCCTTAGATATCGACCACGTGTCCACTGCGAAAAACCATTTCTGGTACGAAATGTAAAATGCCGTCTTCTTCTTCTTCTTCTTCTTCTTCTTCTTGACTCTCTTTACTTTTCTTCTGTAAAACTCATAGAAACCCTCAAAAATATTTGATTCGTTTCACTATATCTTCTTCCAGAAGCTCAAGAACTCAAACTAAAGCTCTCTATACCATTAAAGGAAGACCCTTTGAAGCTACCCAAGTATAAGAAAAAGAGGTATTTTCTTAGTTCATTTTTGTAGTTTTTTTTTTTGGTCTGCCATTTTTAGGGTTTATTTATGTATTTTTAAGTAGAATATAATATATTCGTTTTGGTTTCTAGGGTTTTTTAATGACTGAAAAATCTGAGACTGAGCATATTGACCTAAACTCCGATGTGGTTCTGGGTGAACCGGAAACGAACGAGGTTAATGGAGTTAAAAATGACTCAGAAGAAGCTGTAATGGAGGTGAACCGTTTGAATGGCCAGAATGGGGATATGGGTTCTTTAGTTGATGGAGAAATGAGCAAGGTCGAGGATGGTGGTGTTGGGAAGGAGAGTTTGGAAAGTGAAGTTGGGGATAGAGTGAATGGTGGTGAAGATGAGAAAATGGGAGATTTTTCTTCGAAGGAAGGTGGGGAAGAGAGGATTAAGGGTCGGGGTTGTGCTGGAAAAGATGGGGTTTCATTGGATTGTACGGAAGGTGGAGTTGCCACTGCGGTAAGTGAAGCGGTGTCGCCAAGTGTAGAGGCGGGTGTAGATAAAGAAATTCCTAAAGGAGGTGATTTGGTGGGAAATGATAAAGAGGAGGAAGTTGCTTTTGAAGCGGAAAAGGTAAAAGCTTTTGATAAGATGGAAAGGGGTGAACATGTGGAGAAGGGCCTAGTTGATGAAAGTTTGGATAAACTTGAGGCTCCGTGTTCTGTATCTGATGTACTTAAGCCTGAATCTACGGGAACTACTGAAGCTGGAAGGTGTCTGAGGGAAGATGTCCCGGTTGTTGAAGTGGAGGAGAATGTCGACCGTGGTGAGTCTTTGGCCGAAAGAGACAGTGAGACTGAACCTTCTGATGGAAGACAAAATGTGGCATTGAATTTGAAAGTTGATTTAGATGCACAGACTAGTGAGA
Organism: Trema orientale; assembly: GCA_002914845.1. NCBI lineage: Eukaryota > Viridiplantae > Streptophyta > Magnoliopsida > Rosales > Cannabaceae > Trema > Trema orientale. The sequence continues at coordinate 468,886 of JXTC01000007.1, forward strand.
GAGCTTCGTTCAATATAGTCATTGATTTAAGTCCACGTATGGGCACGGAACGGAAGGTTAAATCAGCTGCCTTAAAACCGGAGTTCGCTATCGGTGATTTGATTTGGGGAAAAGTGAGGAGTCATCCTTGGTGGCCTGGACAGATTTGTGACCCTTCTACTGCATCGCGAAAGGCAAAGAAGTACTTTAAGAGAGACGGTTATCTAATAGCCTATTTTGGAGATCATACATTTGCCTGGAATGATGCATCGTGGATAAAGCCCTTTTTAACACAGTTCTCACAAATGGAGAAGCAGAGCAATACTGAAGATTTCCATTATGCAATGGCTTGTGTTTTGGAGGAGGTTTCGAGACGTGTCGAGTTCGGACTGGCTTGTTCTTGCGTTTCTGAAGAAGTATATGCCAAACTTAAAAGTCAAATAATTATCAATGCTGGTATCCGGGAAGATTCCAGTAGAAGAGATGGTGGAGATAGATCTTTAACGGTAGCTTCATTTGAACCTATTAAGCTTATCGAGTATGTCAAAGAGTTGGCGCAAGTCCCATATGATGAAACTGACAAACTACAACTCACCATTGCACGGTCACAGTTATTGGCCTTCAATCGTAGGAAGGGTTATTCGCTGCTGCCGGAGTTCAATTTGCTTGGTGGGCTCTTGGAGAATGATGCTGACATTTGTCCATCTGGGGAGAAGAAGCATTGCAATGAAGTGAGTGGGGCTGTTGATCCAGAACAAAAGGATGATGTATCGGTGTCCGAACAAGGAAAATCTAAAAGTCCACATAGTTCTTCCCTTAAGCGTAAGCTAACCTCCGAGGATAATGCACTTCCAAGGAAAAAAGACAAAATTTTGAAAGATTTGATTGAGGAGAAGCAGGAGAAGACTCCCAAAAGTAAAAACGGTTCAGAAAGCAAAGTTAATAGTAAGAAACGTAAAGCAGGCAAAGTATTGTCTGATGATTTGCCTCTGAAAGAAAAGAAAAGCACGACAACTGGGGTTGATAATAAGTCGTCTCAGCTCAAGCCGACTTTTAGAGTGGGAGAGAGCATCCGTAGGGTTGCAAGCCAACTAAACGGGTCAAGTCCGATCCTTAAGAATGAAGATGGAATGTCCAAAAGTCCTTTAGTTCAGACAAAAAGCAAAGTGAAAATTATGTCTGAGGAATCAAAAACTGGAAAGCTAGATGTGGAGGGTTCTCCTGATGAAGTACTGGCACAACTCTGTTTGGCTGCTACAGATCCCTTGAGTGCCAACAACTTTTCCATGGTCACCTTTTTCTCAGAGTTCAGGAATACTGTTTCACTGGGCTTGCCCAGTTCAGAAGATGATGAAGAGTCTCTGGAAGACTTGTTCGGTAGTAGGATCGGAAAAAAATCAACCAAGAGTGGAAGAAAATCTAATAAGCCAGGTATCACCGAACTACCTCCGCTGGAGACGATGAAAGAGTCCTACTGGTCTGAAAGAATAGTTCGAAGCATTCCTGACCCTGAAGATCAAAATGAAACGGAGGAACTTCTACCTGGGACAAGCAAAACGGGAAAGGTTGGAAACTCTCCCAGTGAATCACAAAAACCGCTTGAATTGGATTCTGAACAGCAAACTGCTGGTGAGAATCTTGAAACGGAAGCAGAGAAGCCTATGGCTGACTTGAACAACAGTTGCACGGAAGATTTATCGCAAACGGCCCTGATTTTGAATTTTACAGACTTGGATTCAGTTCCCTCAGAAACCAACCTGAATAAGATATTTAGCCGTTATGGACCTTTGAACGAATCGGAGACTGAAGTCTTCAAGAAGAGCAGCCGCGCCAAAGTAGTTTTCAGGAAGCGTTCTGATGCTGAAACAGCTTTCAGTAGTGCAGGCAAATACAGTACATTCGGACCCTCACTTGTGAGTTACCGCCTCAAGTATTTACAATCTACACCAAGTAAAGCTTCTCCAAATCCAAAGCGGAGCAAAACACGGGCCGAATCTGCAGAAGACAATGCAAAGTTATCCACCGAACTCTGAGGAAGCTGTTGAAGATTTAAGAGTTGTACTTGTTAAGATTTAGTCATCTTGGTAATTTTGTTGATTTTGTCTCCGGATGGTTTATTATAAATCGGTCATACCAAGTAGGTTTTTCAGTTGGCCTAGTTAGTTGTGGAATGGGAAAAATACTGACGGAGGGTAAACCAAGACATGTATATCAAGTTCATTGATTTCAATCGATTTTAGGAATTGGCTTATTAGTAACCAATGCCTATTGTGACATTCTTCTCCAAAGATTTGTATACTTTCAATGGAGAAATTCCAACTTTTTGTAGTATGTATGATGCGTTTAATTATCACACAATCACAAGTGATCTGCTATTAGAATGAACTATACGGGCGTATATTACCAACCAATCCAAAGTAACTGTCAGAAGTACTTGGGTTCCGTTTGTTTCGCCTATTTGAATGTGTGTATTTGAATGGAAATTGTGGAATGGGTTATAATTGGAATGAAAGACATTTGAATGGAAAAAATAGTAGAATGAGTTATAATTAGAATGAGAGTATTGGAATGGACCATTCAAAAATACCTCTTCCCCTCCATTCTCATCCAAGACACAAAAATCCATTCAAATAGTTGATGTGACTGATAAACCATTTGAATGGAAAAACTAAATTGTTGAAACAAACACTCATTCTAAAAAACCATTTGAATGGAAAATTTAGAGTTGTTGAAACAAACACCCATTCAAATGAATTTTCTATTCCAATGGAATGGAATGGTCGAACCAAACGGCCCCTTGAATAGTTGAATGTGTGTGTATATAAAATAGCAATAAGTAACTAAGTTGAGCAAGCTCAAAGATTAAATAAACCGATACAGTTCTTTCTTCAATAAGCGATCGAGCAATGTCGTCTAGTAGCAAAGCTAATTGATTCGTGCAACAAAAAAATTTACATAGACACAAATTACAACTGGGAAACTCCATCTTATACAGGCCTAGGCAGAATTTAGTCAGTACATTCTGACTTGGGCATGTCATTCACTGCGTACCAGCAAAATACAAAATGATGAAATCAAAGAAAAGAAAATAAAAATTTCCAGAAAACTTATGAAAGGAAGAGTCTTTCACCCGTTGAATCCACATAAAGCTGCTATATCATCACACTATCTCAGCTAACTGCTCTTCGGAGGAGGGAAGTTGGCTGTTTTTCTCTCCCTCTGACACTGTCAATCCTTTTGAAACATCAAACGACTCACCTATGTTGCACAAGGAATCCTTAACAGAAAATGGTATCCTCTTGCCGGCTGCGTTCTCGTTAGTGGTCGGAAAAAGAGTAGGCTTTGATAAATTAATTAGAGAATCCTCCTGAACACAAACAAGAAGCTCTCGGTGAGAGGATGACTTCGGAGCACAAACATTATCTTCACCATTGAGGTTCTGCTGAGAAGAGAAAGAATCACTAAGGACCATTTCTTGAGTCCCCTTAATGTCCATTGCCTTGGTTTGTCTGGTCAAGCAATCAATCTGGTCTTCAAAATGGGATCTCTCTTTCTCATTGCTTTTCTTGGATGAATGCAAATCATTCATAAAACTAAGTTCTTCCTTCTTTGTATGTTCAGTCACTTCTTGAGGAAGGGTTAGATTTGTTAAATTAGAAATGGAACTTAAATCGCTAATAGCAGTATGCCCTCCAGTAATGGGGCTGATCTTTAGATCCTCCTTGTGAGCACTACATTTATTTTCTGGTGTCATTTCAGCTTTCGGAACATCAACGGTTTCATTATTTTCGGCAAGACCAGTATCTTTATCATGTAAGCCAATGTCGTCTCCACCACTCCCAACTTCCTCAGCTTTCAAGTAATTTTCACTGCCATTTTTAAGTGGAGTGTCGTTTTTGACTTCTGGAGATGTGGCGTGACAACTTTCTACCTTTCTCAAAGCACTAGAGATCCTTGTTGCAGCTTTTGATGCTTCCTGGGAAGTGGAAACTTTAGGTTTTGTATTCGAGGAAGTTCGTTGAGCATCAGGCTTTGTGCTATTTGTCACAGCTCTTTCCGGATTTAACTTTCCAAGTTTTGCCTTAATTTGGCCCCTAGTTTTGCTTCCACCTCCTGCCCCAATTTTAGGTAAATTACTTGGTGCAATAGGATGAGATTGCACACTTCTCTTGGGAGTGCGGACTGCCGATTTTACCTGTAAGATACAGATTCCATGTGATTATACAAAGGAGACTGACAATTTTTGCCAAAACAATTATCACCAGGAACTTTAGTCTATTTGCCTAGAGAACTCACTTGGAAAAGTCCATTCCCACTTAGAATAAGCAATTGAAAATTACAAAGAGAAGGCAAAACTTACCCCATCAAAAAAACCAATTTTTGGAGATGGCAATCGAAGGCCTGAAGGTTTCGAAGCTGAAGGAAGTGTAACCCTTCCTATTGAGCTCCGATCATCCACGTGATTCTCAGAATCCAAAGATTGAGGTGTATCAAAATCTATAGAGACCCTCTTGCAGGAGCTTTGGATACTGTCTCTTGAACTACAAGAAATCTGTTGTAAACTAGAAATTGATGAAACTGATTCCGACGACCAGTCACTAATAGAGCTAGCAGGTGATATGCTGGAAGAAAGTTTGCTGAAAGGCATCAATTGAGAAGAGATATGGGATTTTCCTGGCCCAGTTTTATTTACTGACGAAATTCGTGATGGTGTTTTGGGATTTGAACCAGAGGACCTTGGATTACCAGTCCTAGTATCAGCTTTTCCTCTCATGGAATTGGAAGGAGATTTACCAATCTTGACAGATGTAGTACTCGTGGAACTATCAAAAGAGGAGGAAGTCGCTTCTGTGGTGGTTGCAGTTGAAGAAGCCACAGAGGAAGATTTAAACGATACAGTAGGTCTAGGCACATTTCGCGAACTACCTGGTAATTTTGACACAGGAGCCCCTCTGCCTGCAATGCTTAAATAAGCTTAGAGAGGACTTCAATCGAGAAACAGGTGGGACAAAGGTAAGTTTAAAAACAAGCAGCATATCAAACTAAATGCAAGTTCTTACCAGCAGTTTTCACCTTGTCTTTCTCCATTTTCAGAAGGTTACCACCCAAAGAAGCCCTCTTGGCCAATGTTGTTGAGCTAGGAATAGGCTTGCCCTGTACCTTCGGTCGCTTCATAAGAGATAAAGTTGACTCTCCACTCACCGCAGAAGACTATTTTGTGAAAAAGAAAAAGGAAAGCAACTGTCACAGTTAATCACACGATTTCAAGTAGCACGAATGATTCTTATAAGACAATGGAAGTATGTCAAGTACAATTACCAAATGGCTGGCTACTCTCAGGTTCCAGTTCTACCTCCTAACAGTTTAGGCTAAACTCTCGAATTTAATTCTTAGTCATTTTCAAAGTATGGCATGACGAAGAATCAGTTTTTAACCTTCCACATACCTGTGAGAATTGTGGAGAAGCAGAAACCTGCCTCGCCAGTGTTCCTGGATTTTGCATGCCAATACTTGGCTTCTTGGAAGCAACTTTGGGCTTCATCTGGAATTTTGCAACAACATTATACCAGATAATCCTAAACTGATTTACAAAAGAAAACATGATTTACAACTTCTGGGCATACACTAAATCTTACCTTGGGTTGAGAAGCTAATTCCACTCTTCTTAGAGCTGAAAAGGAAAGGCATGTTTAACTTGATAAGTACTAAACAATATAGAGAGGTAGTAAGTACATTCAATATCTTCAACTTGTAGCTTGTTAGTCAACAAACAGAACTAACTCCATTTATGAAAATTTCCTCCGAAAAAAAACACCCATCGTTTCAGATACAACCAAAGGATAAGCATGAGGAAAATGAAATGGCGCTAAAAGAAGAAATACTACCCCCAGTAAGGAGATTCAGAGTCATTTCTAAAAATGTCATAAATGGTCAAGAAATAAAAACTACTCTGTGAAAACTGACAAGCATGAGTACTTGTGACACATCTCTCCAGTAACAATCCTAACATGCACTACACTTACATAAGTGGTGATGAAGGTAGAGGTGACTTTGTCAGTAAAAGGAAGAAAAGACTTTGTTGATGGCTCCAGAAATGGAAATGAGTAGCAACTAGAGCAAAAAAGCAGTAAAAAGGGGTGGTTCTCGTGAGACAAGTTAAATATATGATGAAAAGGAAAGGTTTCATCAGCGTGGTACAATTTTTTTTAGTTCCCTCATTTGAGGAACTATCAAACACCACTCCAATCTTTAATCTCATTCCCTTCTTCCACAAGAGAGAGAAGGACAGCGAGACACTAAAGCATTGCACATTCTCTTAATTCAGCATGACAATGACCTCAACCCTTCTTTGATCTACTAAAACTAAGATTATTGAATTTTACTCACCGTTGCCAGTTTTGGTTTCTCTCACTCCTGAGCCTACTTTACCACTTTCATCTGCAGTAACAGCTGCTTTACTTGATTTCTGAATTGAAGCTCTTATGTCCTCAAACAGATTAGTTTCATTACTTTCTAGTGTCAACGTATCACTTTCTAATGTGGAAATCGAATCGGTTGATCTATGAACTTCCTCCTCAATTCCAGGTAGCAACTGTTTTTCGCCCTTGTCAACTCCAGTCATGCTTGACAGCTCCTCAGCATCCAAAACACCTGATTTCACAAGATCAATTCCTTTGCTATGAACACGAATAGGAAAAGAAACACAGTGAAACAATACTGAAACACGTCAAATTAAATTTTCAAATTCACATGCACATGGAAACATACCTTCACAGGTGAAAAAGGCACTGTCCCATGCTAAACTTTTACGCAAGTTATACTTGCCATTTCTTCTAACCCTCTCAGGTTCCAAGCATTCAGAAGGTTGGGGCACTAGTTCCTTCTGTCCTGTAACGCCATCGAAATCCACTAATTTGTCATCCCGAACAGACTCAAAAAGCTCAATACTTCTCAGCTCTTGATTCTCTGCACACCATAATAAAGCTAAATTTATATTAAAAAAACTGAAGCCAATCAGAAGATTAGGTACTTTCTTAGTTCTTGAAATCATAATTTGTAGTAAATCCTAAGCATGTGCTCAAAGAGGACCAATTCACATCAAAACTGAGCCTTGAACCCCAAATTAGGTACCTAATTAAGAAATCCAGACAACCCCATTACATAATCAGAGAACAAATTTGCCTCAGAAAACCCAGAAAAATGCAAGCCACAATCAAAGAAGAAAAATCCACAACCCCATTTCAAAAAATTCCAATAAATTAACATCTTCAGATTCGTACGGACAACAAGAACATCATCAACCAGTTCCACATTGCTAGAACAAAAAGACTAAATCTTTTCAAACAAAAAAAAAAAAAAAAAAAAAAATTGAAGGTTGAAGGGTCACCTTGGGGAAATCCTGAGGGCAAACCTAAGAGAGAATCGTCTTCGGAGGAGAAATCGATGATGCTAAGGCGTCTGACTTGGACATCGTCCTTCTTGGACCCGGATTCCTCCATTTTCAGAAACCGTGAAACCAGATCTTAGAAAATTCCGAAGCCCTGCCTAGCCTTGCAGCTATGGAGAGAATATATATTATATATATATATATATGAAGATTTTCAGAACTGGAGTGATCAATTTACAGTAAAGATGGTGTTTTTGAGAGTTTTTTTTTTTTTTTTTTTGGGATATGGATAGCATATTGGTTAAATGAACCCAATATATGAGTCATAGTAGCAATATTTATTAAATGTGTGAAACCTTAATTATAACTAGTCGTTATTTCATATTTTGCACAGGTTGGTATTAATATTGNGTGTAAATGATTAAGCCCATTGGTTTAGTGGGCTGTGGCCCCAAGCGAATGATCAAACGGATTGCATTGGATGAAGGAAATTTGACATAGATAGTAACAATTTAGACTAAATGACTTTTTAGGGGTGTTTACAGGAATTTTTTTAGTAGTATCACATATTTTTTTAGTAGTATCATAGTGTGATACGACGAAGGGTGTTTACATGAATATTTTTTGGTAGTATCATAGTATTATACGATGAAGATCGCATCATTAGTAACTACGAAATTATGACCTTTTTATGATTGATCAATGATCACAAATTGTTTGACACTATCACAGGACAATACTAGAAAAGTCATTTTCCAAAAAACTACTGGAAAAGTCATTTTAATCCAAATTACTACTAGTCAGGTCCATTTCCCTGACGTTTGGTCCATGGAATAGAAATAGAATAGTAATGGAAATAGTAATAGAATGGAATTGAAAAAGGAATATGAATGATAATACATTGTTTGGTTAAAATTGGAATCAACAGTGAAATAGAATGAAATATATTGTGTATTGACAAAATTACCCTTACTTTTAAATATTTTAGTAGGACAAAGAGGAAAAAACTAGTTTTACTAAAATTTGAAAGAGATTGGAACTTTTATAGAGGAGTAGAATAGCAATTCCATCATTTAATGGAATTATAATTCCCATTCCTTTGTAAAAAAGACGAAACAAACATTGGAATGTATTATTTGGTGGAATGAGTTTTCCATTCCAAACTCCATTCCTTCAAACCAAACATCCGGAATCATTATGGATTTGAGTTTCATTCTCTTAACTAATTAATTTATTCAAGGGTTAATCAATGGTCATAAATTATGTGACAAGATACACAATACTATGATACTACTACAAGAATTATTTTTTAAAAGACTACTAGTCTAGTCCATTTTTCCCTTGGATGGATCATGGTTGTAATGAACAAGTCATTTTAGTCCAAATTACAACTAGTCAAGTCCATTTTTCCATTGGATGTATCATGGTTGTAATGAACGTTACACCATGTAGTAAAATTTTCTACCGTACTCGGTTATGTTTTAAATTGGGAAACAATTAGGAATGAGTCTATAATTTTCCTTTTCTGACACATTTTGAGTTTGAAGATGCAAATTTCACACCCTTAGCGTGCTACACTCTAATGTACACTCTACTTTTCAAGTCAATTATACTTATGATATCATATTAGAGGTTGCTTTACCTTGACCATCAAGGCATTAGGTAAACTTCAGAATCAGATTACTTTCATTCATTAATTTTAGAAATTTGTTTACCGCGGTCTGCGGATGGTAAAAAAGTGCAAAACTTCAACTCCTAATGTAGTTTGTTCATGGTGCTCTGAGCCACTTTTACAGGATTTTGATTAAATTGAACGGCAAATGAAAGAAGGCAGAATAAATCTAAGAACCTCAAAAGAACAGGAGAATGGGTAATCAATTGAGTCAAAAAAACGATTTTACTGAATTCAACACAGAAACCAAATACCAAGAACAAAAAAGACAGTCCACAAAATTCACCAAAAGCTAAAAACAACACTGATTTTCGAGTAAAGACATCTAAAGGAACTTAAGATCTAGGCTTCTCCTTCTTCTCCTTGAAAAGGGCCAATAGAGAGACTCCAGAGACCTTCACAACCTTGAACCTAACTCCAGGAATATCTCCAACAGCATGACCCTTTCTTCCAAATCCAGCAATCAACACCTCATCCTACATCCACAAAATACATTAACATATCTTTGAGTCTTCCATTTGACAAGGCCGAAAAATAATCAATACCCTGAAATGTTCAGCTTAAACAATTCTAAGTTACATATCAAGAAAAAATAGCTGAAGTTACATATCAAGAGTACTTACGTTTTCTTCGATGTAGTTTAAGCAACCATCATTGGGGACAAAAGCAGCAATCTTCTTTCCATTTTTAATAAGCTGAACTCTAGCACATTTTCTAATAGCAGAGTTAGGCTGCTTGGCCTCAATACCACTGGCACATCACGAAAATTAGTCAGTTTTGAAATCGAACATGCTGATTGTGAAGAGAATATGAAGCTAAATAAACAGGAGATCGATTAATCTCACATCTTCTCAAGGACAATGCCCTTTGCATGGGAAGAACCGGCGAATGGCTTCTTCCATTCGTTACCAAGGTGAGACTTCTTGTACGACTTGTCGGCCCACCTTTGCTTGATACGGTGGTTCTTCAGCTTGCGACCAGCTCCTGAACCACGTGTTTTCCTACAAGGCAAATTGTAGGATTATCACAATGATATCTAGAAAATGAACCACACTATCATATAGACAGCAATACAGCATCTAAAACAGTAAGAAATATTGCCCACCTCTTTCAATTGTATGATTAGCAAAACAAAAGAAACGAAGTCAACTTTTCTTCAACTTGCTATAAAATCACACTCTAATGAATATAACAATATAAGATTACTAATTCATTACCTATACCACATTCATGTATAATCCCCAAATTCTAGTTTTCCTACAAATAATCTCTTATATTAAAAAAAAACAACAAACTGGGGCAATAAAATACAATCCTATAACTCCAAGCAAATCTAGAGTTTAATCCAAAAAAAAAAAAGGAAAATAATAACGCAATGAAGATCTTATAAAATGAAAACAATACAATGGAGTAAATCTCAGATAGAGCGTTTCCATAACAGAATAATTTTCAAAGTAAACATTTTGCATCGTCTTAAGTACAGAAATTTCGTGCTTCTTAAGTATACACACACATAGATACATATATATTTTATATGCATAAAATCCAACTAAATATGATGGAAGCAAGATAATTTCTAGAGAATAAAATAAAGGGATTCAGAAAAATCAAATATTGGAACCCGAAAGTGAAAAAAAGGTTGTCGATAACCATACCCCATGGCGGCAGAGAAGAGCTCTTCGACTGAAACTGGGGTCTTGAAAACCTGAAGAAGAAGAGGCAGCCGCAGAGTAAAACCCTAGACATGTTTTGGTGCCTGTATTTATATATGTAATAGGGCTGTGATTTTGGAAATGGATCCAGGAAGAATCGGGTTGGAGCCCAACTGTAACTCTAGCAACTAGCCTCTATTATCAGGCCCAACTATAACCCGATAAAGTCCCTTCCAATGGCCCAAATTAATATCCAACACCTTTTGTAATGGGTGATTATCTAGGACAATATCAAAATAAACCCACCAAGTTTTGCTTCCCCCCCTAAAAAAAGTACCTTTTTACTAATATCAAATAATTTTTTTTTTTTACTTTTTTACTAAAATATCAAATAAAATTTTTTTCTGTAAAATCTCACCAAATCTATACATATAATCAAAATTAGAGTTAAAATTGTTGAAAACGAATGTTTTTGACTTTTTGAAATAAGAAAACAGATATCTGAAAAATGAATTTTTTGTGTGTTTGAATTTGAAAACTGATACGGTTGAATTCTTAAGAGATTACAGATAATCTTTGATCTAAATAGTGATCTTCCAGTTATTTTTATGGATGTGAATCAATAATTTTAAAGAATTAAAAGTTTTATCCAACAATTCTAACTTCAATTTTGATCGAAAAAACATAAATAGAAAATTTTACGAGATATTAATAAAAAGACGTGGTTTTTTTTCTTTATTTCTTAAAGGCTAAAAGTTATTATTTTGTTTTTTAAAATTTTTCCCTTTTCATATTATCCCGTGACTACATTGACACAAGCAATACACTTTAGTCAGTTTTTTTAATAGTTAATTTATTTATTTTAAAATCCAAATTTTTTTATTACATATTTGCTATTGACCAAAACACTAATGAGAATGGTAATGGTAATGAGAACGTAAATGAAAAGGAAAAAAAAGGTAATAAATTTGTTTGGTTGGAGTTTAGAATCACATCTTTGAACAGATATTATCCAATTTGGTTTTCAAAGGAATGTACTAGAATTGACCATATGTTGACCAATATACCGCTAAACTTAAAATATACGTTTCTTTTGAAAAAATTAGACATTATAATTTTAGAAAAGAAATAACAAATAGAAAAAAAAAACATAATAAATAGATTAAATTTCTTGTGATAAAAAATACAATATTCTTCAGGTTATATCTTATTATTTCTCATATACATAATCGAGAACTAGGAAATGCATAAAATACATTAATCATACTTATAAGCCTTATAAGCGTAAGAAAATAAAACAAAAACAAAAACAAAAAATAAAAAACCAAAAAAAAAAAAACCTGTTAGGGAACGCATTAATCAATTATAGTAATTACCATAAATAAATAATTATGTCGATTATCAAGGGGACTTTTTTTTCCCCATAATTTGCAAGCCATTACATAGCCAATCTCAAGGATCGTGCTAAAATAAAATAAAAAAAAATATTAAGTTAGGAAAATGAAAGATAAGTTAGGAATGGAATGGCTTTTTGGGGAATAACAATTCCATTAGAAAAGTAATTCCCAAGTAAAAAGTGGAACCAAATAAAAGAATGCAATTCCATTCCATTCAATTACCCCTAACTAAATGCCACCTAAGGATTTGTTAGGAAATTTTTTTTTTAAAAATGAAATAAATAATGTAATTTTTCTCAGACAGCTATTTAACAGCAATTTTCAGTATGGGGCATCAGATTTGGCCAAAATTACCAGTTATTAGACCTAACTAATTATTTTTAAGTCATTCTTCTGCTCTAATTTGAACCACTTTTTCTTTTTACCACTTACTAGACCTAACTAATTACGTATCTTAAAAAGTGGTATTTGGCTAATAAACCCTAAGATTTGACCATGTGCAAGTCACTAAAGTCTTCAAATAGTGAATCATCGTTTCGAGTGGTTACTAATTCATATGTCCATCTTTGTCCACATGAAATAGCACATTGATCCGTTTAATTTCTTTTAAAGAGGATTTTGGATTATAAAACTTGCTGTTCAGTGCTTACTAGTTACTACATAATTAGTGCTGAGCTCAGTGGCATCTGGCAATGCCCACTCTGGAAATTAGAAGACTAGTTGAAAACGCATGCCATTGTAGAATAAACGAGGCATATCTATTCTCATAAACCATGGAAGTTGGACAGTGATACACACTAATAAGGGAGTCTAATTCAAATCATATCTCAGATACAAAACCATAACCTCTTTCTCTTAGTTTAGTTTCCACATAATTCCCCTCAATGCTGTGACAGCTTTGTAAGACTGCCCCAACATATATGGGGAACAAAATGTCTAATAAAAGATACAAATACTATCCTTGTCCACAGCATACACCATCTCCACGTACCACTATACAGTCTGCCAAAAAGAGTTTGATTTTTTATTTGCATGTCAAACTCATGGGGCTCCAAAAGGCCTGCCAAGAATGAAACAAAGATATGAGCAATGTGAAGATTGTGTGTGTACATATATGTACATGACACAGCAAATTATGTGAGGAATCGGAAAGTGTGACATACCAAAGAAGACTACTATTTCTGACCCTTCTTCCATAAAACCCCAATCTTCTTCAACACGTTTCCATTTTTCTTCTTTGGTGAGTCATCGTCCATGTCTTCGGAGTAAGGTGAATCCATGGGGTTATAGGTGCTGTCAAGAGAACCTGTTCTTTCGACAAGTTTCCCATTGTTCCCCGTCGAAAGCATGGCAGCAGCTGCCTCGGCAGCCTTCCTCCACTGATCTGACTGAACCTTCAATCTCCTTAACTCGGCCTCCATTTCAGTGTTTGCTGCCTGTGCTGCATCCAACTGCTCAGTCACCCGAGCTGCCCTCCTGCTGTTTTTGTCAGCTTCCTCAGTTGCGTAGCCAAGCTTCATCAGAGCTTCTCGCTCTGCAGCCCTTGCCGCTTCAGCTGAAGCAACAGCTTCGTCATTAACTTTAGTCCTCTCTGTTTCCTTGTTCTTAACTTCCATCTTGAGCATCTCATTTTCCTCGGCTATACTCTGCAACTCCGTCTCCTTATCCAACAAACTCGCCTTCAACTCCGACAAAAGAGCTTCAGACTTCTTCAGTTCTGTTGCAAGTTCAGCCTCTCCTTGACTTGATAGATTTTTCTCGATCTTCGAGTTCAACCCCTCGTTTTCCTCTGATATACTCTGCAACTCAGTTTCCTTGTCCATCAGTCGTGCCTTCAAATCTTCAACATGAGCATTCGCTTCCTTCAATGCTGATGCCAATTCAGCCTCTTTCTGACAAGTTTCAGACTTTGTTCGTTCAACTTGCTCATAAGCACTTCTAATCTGCAATGTGCTCCGAATAAATTCTTCCTGGTACCTGATCTCAGCTGCATCCAATGCAGATCTCAATTGAACTACCTCAGATTTCACATAATTGAGCTCTACTTTTAACTCATTTAGTTCTTCATTTTCACCATTTCCTGGGACAAGATTTTTGTCATCCTTGGGAGCCTCCAAATTTTGGCTGTTTCCATTAATCAGTTCTGCCTGGAGCTTGCTCACAAGACCCTCCAATGACTTCACTCGAGCATTGGATTGCTCCAACTCCAGGGATGATGATTTATAAGACTCCATTCCTTTGTTTGCATCTTTCCGAAGAATTTCTATGGTCGTATTTGCATTTTCCAACTGCTTTTGAGTTTTATTAATTACTTCTAAAGCCCGAGCTTCAGATTCCCTGCAATCACTGAGCTCATTTTTTAATTTCTGAACCAAAGAGAGAGTTTCTGATAGCTCCATTCTCAAATTATGGACCTCATCATGCGCCGACTGTGCATGCCTAGCCTGGGTGGCTTCAGATTCAGCTAGCCTTTCCAGCTGAACCTTGAGCTTCTGTATTTCATTCATGGCAGAAGCCAAGGCAGTAGAATCCATTGAATGCTGCTTCTGGACAGCCTCGAGTTCAGACTGCCATGCTCTATCTCGATCCTGAGAAATTTTACGAAGCTCTTGAATACGATCATCCTCAGATGCAGAGAGTTCCAGCAGCTGCTGTTGGGATTCCTCGAGCTTCGCAGACGTGGCCAGCAGCTGCTTCTTGGCTTCTTCAGCCTCCTGCTGGGCTTGTCTCTTCCATGACTCAGAAGAGTTCAGCTGATCCCTTGCCTTCTTCAGATCCTCCTGAAGTTGAGCCAGCTGCGATTCCAATTCAGAAACTTTGTTTGGACGCTTCTTCTGAAGCTCAAATTCAAAAACAGAGATTCAGTGACTGAACAAATACTACCAACAGGATGATACTTTTGATATTTACTTTGAAAGAAACGTTAGATGTACCATGCTATATACAGAATTTGTTATTAGTAAGTTACAAAAGATAGCCAACAGCTTCCTTACTGTTTCCAGTGAAACTGACAACAATAATTTATCGTCATCGTAGTTCTATGCATACCTCAGATACAGGACTTCGTGGTGATCTACGTTCAATGACTTTTGGACTAGATTTCGGCGTCTTACTTGCCACATTTGGTGATGAAACTGAATCAGCATCTGATCCAGAAGTCTTGAGTTGCCGAGCAGTTCGAGGTGTTGCTGGTGATCTCCTTTGAGGTACTTCCAAAGTACTAGCTCTGTTTACATATAGAAAAAACCAATTACCGTATGTATACATATTGCAAATTGGAGTAAAAGTAGCAGACACACAAAATTAAGGTCATAAATCCCACCTCGTATTCAACAATTAGTTAGTATTGCTATAAGTATCAACAGCAAAGTAGAATACGCTATAACCTGGTTTCAAGATAATACATCTGAGTTGAAGTCATTTCTACTAAGTTAGACATGCATTAAGTGAAAATTTACAAAGCCATCTAATCCCAACTTGGGCATTGCCACATTAATAGAACATGCTAGATCATTTCAAATGCTGCATGCCTACATGCTTTAGTTTGTTCCTAGCTTAAGAGAATTAAATTAACTGCAGGGAGAAACAAAACCGAGTAGCTCATCGCAACAATTAACAGCCAGTTTTCATTCACGGATACACATGATATCACTAAGTGCAAAAATGAAACTGGTGAGATCTGGATTCAAATTAATATTGTACAGCTAATTATAATAATTTAATCTAGCTGAGTTTGGAAACATTTTTCAATAACTCAACAACAGTTGCAGATATCAGTTGAAACATGATACATTCAATTTTTCAACCATTATTCTCTTACCACTTCACCAGTTATTCTAGTTCAGTGGTCTTTTTCTTTCTATTTCAAAATTTCAATTAAGAATTATAAGAGAGAGGTAGAGCATTGGAAAAAGAGATGACATAATTTTAGACCATAACAAAAGACAATTAATGAATAAAAAAATAATCTTACTTTGCTTTTGGTGTCTGCATTTTCTATATCTCCCTTGATAAAAAAAAAACTATTGCACACAGATTGATTGAGGCCTCTTTGAATCCCCCCTGACCCACAACACCTGCGGCAATTCAGAGGAGTCTTAGGCTGAGAAAGAAACAGAAAAGAGAATATCCTATATATGTACAGATAAACAAGTAAATGGTTCATTAAGGACGGCCACCTCAAATCAGTATTTGAGCACAAACCCAAACAAACAAACAAACAAACAAGTTACAACACACCATCCCTTCAAAGAAACTCCACAGAAACTAACACCACTACCACCAACCAAATCCACGAGACAATAAAGAAAAAGGAAGAGGAAAAAAAAAAGCATTATAAAGAAGTTGTACCAAAAGAATTCATTGAGTACCATTAGCTAGATCCTCTTTCAACTTTTTCACCACCCTTTTTCCCATTCCCCATTTCTTTTTACTCTAGTGCTTCTACTATGCTCCAAACACATAATTAAAGCCATAAGGGGCCAACAAGAACTAGTAAGCGACAAAGGAGCTACCCATGTACAAGATTCTCGTGTTATTTGGATCAATTTTCACTGTATACTCGACCGTTCAGTGTTTAATGTATTTAACCACAAATTAGATCTGGTGTCCCTCAGTCAACTTTTTGGGAAAATAAATAGCAAATGACCACAAAAATAAATAACAATGAGAACACATTAAATAACAGAAAAACAAAAAAATAGGCACCTTTTCTATGTTCAACTAAGTCCAACTACAGATCAGAACATTAAAAAAAAAATCAACAAAAATGAAAAAGCAGAGAATGTTAGGAAAGATCAAACCTTTTAGAAGTAAATAATGACATAAATGCATTTAAGGGGGGGAAAAGTAGTGCAGAAATCATCTAAGAAGACCAAATAATGAACTTGAAACCAAAGACTGGAACAAAAAGATAAATATAGTTGACTATTTGCCCTCAAATAAGAACTTTTCGCCCCCTCAAACTTGTTAAATCTTAAGTACTGAAACGCTTAGATCTAATGTCACAACCGCTGTCAACCACCGATCTGAAGCAGATAGATAAGTACATGAACAGCAAAACACAGACGCCTAAGACAGAGTACATAGAGCTTATAAAGAAAAAAAGCGGTCTTTATGGTCTAACAAAGTACTTTAGAAAGCAAAACAACATCAAGGAACAAACTTCAACTATTTTTCTCTGATTATAACACTTCAAAACCAAAACCTTGCAACACAAGCGCCTTTCCGTTCTCAACCAAAGACCTACATTTTCACTCCAAAGCATTTATTCCATAACAGAAAGAAAAAGACAAAGCTTTTTCCCCCAAAAGGGTACCACATTTACAGCAAATACGCAGTGTGTCAAAATAAACAATATCCATATACTGAAAGTCTCTGAGAACACGAAACCACTCAACCCCATAGAACAAAAACCAAAAACCAAAGTGACCCATTACACAAAACAAAAATAAAAGTCGAAAAATCCCAAGAAAAGAACATAAAAATGGAAGAGAAATGAAACCCAGACTAGGGAAACGCTTGAAAACCTCTGATATGATCTTAACAGAGAAAGATCTCTCGGCTTCTGAAGATGGGTTGGTCTCGGTTTTTCCAAGGGAGAAGAAGGACTAGTCAAAAACCCTACTTTTTTTTTTTTCAGTCTTCTAGGAAGCAAAGCAGGGAGAGGGACAAAGGGTTTAGGCGCAAGTGTTGTCCGGCATTGGTAGGAGGGTTTGGTAACTTCTCCTGCAGCTGCTTCTGCGCTCACTTCCCGAGTGAGTGAGAGGGTTCTCTCTTCTTTACCTGTCTCTGCATTTGTCAGTGTATATGGACTGAGCAAACGTTTACGTAGCGCGTGAGCTCCACCTCCCACACGCGCTTTCTTTCTTTCTTACCCTCACACGCGTGTGAATTGGGAAATTCACATGGTAGTGTGGTGGTGGGGCCTGGTCTAGTAGGCCTATGACGACACACACAAATCTAGAGTCCCCGAAAATTTTTATTGGAAAGAGTTAAGCTCAGTGCCCAGTGCTCTCACCCAAGTCCCAACAAAAAAATAGAAAAAAAAAAGAAACAGAACTTTGAAGCCAAATTCATGTAAAAGTTTTGCCTTTTTCAGTTTCTTGTTTTTTTTACTTTGTATTTTTGTTAGTTTGAGTTGGAGACCGGAAATAGGATCATGTTATTCTCATCTTTATGTTTTTAAGCTGGCTCCACTTTAAGTTTTACGTAATAATGGGAAAAGGGTAGGACTTAAGATGGTCTCACAAAGGTGAAAAAAATCATTTAACCCAACTGAATTATCCTAAACCCACCAAAATCTATGACTTTCTGTTTGGTTATTTCCCTAAATTTGACTTAAAATGCACCACTTTCTATTGGTCAAATGAGCAGACTGCTTGAAACAAGAAGCTCAAATTATTGAGCCACAATAATTGGTGGCAACAAGTCCTTGTTACTTTGATTGTGTTTCGTTAGTCCCAATAGCCTAAATTTTGAAGAGTTGGGACTCCATGGTAAAAAATTTACCCGATTCGTAAATTGGAATTGATGATGTTATTGGTAGAATACAACTGATGAGTGATGCCAAAAGATTGGCCTAGTTGCCCACTATTACTGTCCAATTGATTTCTCTCCTCAGTTACTCAAAAACAAGCTGAAGTTTATCCAAAACCCCTAAGAATTAACTTTAGCTTGTTATTACCAATATTTTAAGCTGGTTTAGTGCATCAAGAATGCTTCAAACTTACCCCTTATAGCTGGTGTCTACTAGTTTACAGCAAGCCATGACCTTTTCATATCTTTCATTTGTTTCATATCTTTAGACCATAGATATAAATATAAAAGCCATAAAATGCTAATATGCATATTACAGATCCAGGTTTTGTTGATCCCAAAGTTCTCCTAATAATGGATTGTGTTTCCAATAACTTATCAGTTATCACGGTTCAATGTAACCAATTAATAGTAGCTCATCTATATACGGGTCACGGTCGAGTTTTTAACCATAACATGTGCTTAGGTTCCTAGTTGGGGGCTTAACTACACTATATTAGTCACTAGACGTTGGCTGGTTAAAAACAATGGTCCTGCTTCTCAGGGACCACAAAGACTGAATTCATGCTTAGTCTTTCTCTCTTGCCAATAGAGATGGCAATTTGATTTCTATACTTGCTCAAATTCATGCCCCTAGAATAATAATAATAATGAAAACATTATGTCGAGGCTCAATTATTAGGAAGTAATATATATGTCTTGCACAACAATAAAGTATAAGCCTTGTTTGTTCCCTACCTTTTGTCTTGAAGATATATCCAAGAATGAAAAACGTAAGTGGTAAACAAAAGGAGATATCTTTTCGTCCTATTGTGTTTAAGCCTTTGCTTTGTTTGTAATGTAAGCAAACAAGCATTAATCTAAGATGGCCTATTATTGGTGTCATTTTTCCTAAGAGGTAACCAACTAAGACAAGCAAACATAAATATCAAGTATATGATAATATCAAATGTATTATCCCATTGGAGTTAGTGGGGGTAGCCATTGCGACTCACTCATTGCTGAAAAATGCATGCAAAAATGTTATTTGCTTTCTTTGGTTGTTGAGCAGTTTACTGAATTTGGGCTTTTCTCAATATTCCTGGCCCACCAACAACTTGGCCACCACAGCTAATCTGAACCCATTTTAGTATTCTACCCTGTTAATCAAAAACAGACAAAGGTCTCCCCAGCTGAGGGAATCTCTGTCTCTAAAAAACTATGTCATTGGGCAATCTTGCAATGCTAAGCAATTAAGCTTTTGCTTTGAATCACAGACTTGTTTTATATTTGTTATGACATTATAAAATTAGAATTTCAACTCACGAAATGAGTGAGTTATGTGTATTTGATTATTTATATAGTCTTATTAGTTTTATATGGCGAGTTATGTATGTCTATATATTTAATGCATGCTATCTTTTCTGTTATCTTAGTCTATCTGTAATTTCGTATGCTGCAGGCATATGCAGACACCTGCAGCCTAGGCAATGGAGGACCCCAGTATTATTAAATATAGACCAAAGAGCAGTTAAATAACATTATGGCCCATGCAATCATTTTCTATCTTCTAGGCCTGCTCCTTTTCTTTCTTTCTTTCTTTTTTTTTTTTTTTCAAAAGGCTTCTCTGTAAAGAATATCAGATACATATGATTGACCCCAAAGTCACAGGCTTGCACATTTTGTATCACACAGCATAGAAAGTGGAAGCCTTTTTGCTCCTGTCCCCGAAGCTTAATCCAATCTAGATGGTTTAATGATCTTTTACACATATATCAATAGTAAAACTAGGCTCTTTGAACACAAGTTTTTATTGAGAGCTTGTTTTAGCAGTAACTCATATCAACAAACTCGCAACATTACTGTTTTTGCAAAAAGAAAAATAATTAATTGAGCAATTACAGATAGTCAGCTCCTTATGAGGACGTTAACATACTTTATACCTTAGCTCGAACCGATTAACATTACTTGACAAATAGTTTTTCTCTCTCTTTCAGCTAACCGATTTCCCTCACCTTAAAACTTTCTTAATCCCAGTATTAGTTCAAATTTCAATTATTGAACTCAGGGATTAGATAGTCTTTTGTGTAGGAATGAGTCAATTGTGGCTATAGAGGGTTTTGATTTATTCGTTAGGTTTGATGAGAAACTGACAGAAAAACGGTCACTGGAATAGAAAAAGAACACAAACAACTACATTAAAAAAAATAAAGAACATAAAATCTTCAAATACATATGTCACCGTCAAACAAACAGAATCAAACGTGTAACATATTAGCACTAAACATTTGAATTTGAACCAAAAGCAACCTAATCATGCAACTAATACATAAACTGCATATATAATTCCGGGAATATATCCCAGCAGGGTCAGCACCAAGTCAATCCAGAACTCCACCTGCAATTATGGGGAAAAAAAAAAAAAGACCCACTTAAAAATTTCACATGTATGCATTTCTATATATGTAAATGTTTATATATATTTAAATGTGCACATAGAAATTCACATGTGTACATTTTTTTTTTATATATGTAAATATGTTCAAACACATATATAGTTCAAGTATTAAAATTAGAAAAGTACTCGTTTCATAGCATTTCGACCACGTATTTTTAAGAATGCAAAATGCATAAAATAAAATTGAGTTAAAATTAGAAGGTGTTATACCTGACAAATTTTCAGAAAAGGAAAAAGAACACTCATTTATGAAATTTCACATAAATACAGTTTTTTTTATAATAAATTATTTAAAGCACATATATTGGGATGCAAAGCAATGGGATTATTGTAAAATTGGCTAGTGATTATGAGAATTACCCCACAACCATACCGAAGGAAGACTCCCACTGGTGGAAGAAGGATAGCCAATATCACCTCTAGGAATGTCTCTGACCCCATTTTAGATTCTAAGTCTAAGCAACCTTAGAAAATTTTGTGAAGCAGTAACTAAATGGGAAAATGGCTTAATTTGATAGAGTAGAAGATTTCCATGGGGAACTTCTTTTGAGATGAGAAAATGAAGCAATTAGTTAGCTGAAAAGAGCTGGTCTCTTTCAGGATTTGAATGCCACGTTGCATGGATATTAGACACGTGGCGTTCAGTCAAAGTACACGTACATATACAAGTTTCTTTACTTTTCTTTTCTTGGGCAGAGAAAACAGAGTATATGCATGGATTTGGGCCCCTTGATTGAAGTTTGCTCCAATTTGGGCCTAAAGGCTTACAAGGAATTGGATTTTGACTTTTTTGTGAAGTTGGTCCTAAATCCACCAAAGACGAAAACGAGTAATTAAGGGGCTTATAAAATATGACTAAAATTTGGGTCCAATTTAAATAAATATTTTATAGTAAAATATCTGGCATATATGGATACATACTAAGTATAAAATTTTATATACCAAATATAAAAAGTTATATATCTAGTGTATTTCAGTACAGTAACTAAAATTAATAGATATACGTATCTACCAAGTGTAAAAATATATATACTTGGACATTTAGGTATAAAATTTTAAAAATAGATATCTACTTAATCAAATTTAAAATTTTGGTCATCCTAAATTTCTCAGCAATTAACTTCTTTTACATATAGATTTAATTTTAATTTCAAAAAGACTCTCTACATATTCTTTCAAAAAGACCCTCTACATATTCACAGACTACCCATACCTTGACATTCTCACCCCTATAATATTATATTCACATATAAGAATTAAGCCAAATATAATATGTTATACTCAGTGTTAAATATAATATGCTAAATCTGAAATCTAATGCAATTTTGACTTTTTAATTACGATAGTTATATTAAAATATTTAATATCTCAGTTTTTGATAATCAATCAATTATTTGTATATTTTTTAATGTTCAATCAATTACAAATTAACTTACTAATTATTAAATACTGATAAATTAAAAAAAATATTGTACATTGGAGTAAAAATATAAATTTGGTGTATTTTGTAAATTTTTTTTTTTTTTTTTTTTGTAAATACAACATAAGAAATAACATTTGGAGATGATCTAATCTCGTATACCTTGATAAGGGGCGGAGGTAGAGGTGGACCAGTGGGGACATATGCCCCACTGAATTTTAGGATTCTTTTTTTTACATGTATTAAACTAGAAAAAAAGTGTGTAATTTTACAAAAAAAAATTGGCCAAAATAGCTATATGTCTCCACTACTGAAATTTGGCCAAAATTACACCTAAAACTTTATTTATGCTATTATGCCCCCTCTAAACAAATGTGCTCGCTCCGGCCCTCACCTCGATCGTAGTCTTCTTCATCGACCAACCTTTCATATTCCTTCACCATCGACCTGTATATTTAAAGATTAAAGCTAGGGAAAATTATATATATTTTACTTCAAAAATTTGGACAAAATAAGATGTCGTAGTTTTCAACAATATATTTTACTTTAAAGTGGGACTTTAGAAATGGTTGTGGTTGAAAATTATGCCATATGTAGCAAGATTTTTTGGCATAAAAGTTAAGTATATCTTAGCATTACTCATATTTAAAGGACTACTAAATGTAAAATATATCCACTTTTATTCTAGTTACTGAGTGCCGTCACTAATTGAATTATAGGACTAAACTTTCCCTAAAAAAAGTTATAGGATTTAGTTCCCTGTATTAACTAAATTAGAAGGTGACATTAATGTAATTTATTGTACAATAGGTTTACTAATTATATAAAGTACTAACAAGTAAACTGTCACACCAAACTTTATATTTTTATCTATTCATTTCCTTTTCCACGAAGTTGTTATCATTTTGACTGGAACGGACTTGCTTAGTTGGCACATTGAAAGTCAATTGATATTGTCTTTTTTATGTATAATACATTGTACTAAATAGATTTTTGATTTATCAGTCTTAAAGAAAATGAATTAAAAGCTTGTCAACCATATACGTACGGCATCAACCTACTAATTTTGAACGATAGTTTGGTTAATTTGCTACACCGAAAAAGAAAAAAATCAAGAGAAACAAATGGCAGGCACAGCCGTACAAAAAAGTTGTAAGCCGGAAAAAAGTTTGCTTATCTCGTATTATTAAGAAAAATAATAATATTCCACTATTGTTCAATTACCACCATTAACCAAGCTAAGCATTATTATTGAAACTTTTATACTTTCCTTTTCCGCGAGATTTGACACGAACTTTTTACTGACTTCATTTTGTTCTAAACTAGTCATGTTTACTAATCAATAATAAGCCGTAATAGGAAAAAAAATAAAAAATAAAAAGAGCATATCGATCATCCCTTTCATATGTCTATTTATATAATTAGTAAATAAATTTGAGTAGTGCTAGGATCGCACAATTCATAAATTTTTGTGGACCCTATGTGATTACAATGAATTGAGAATGGGAAACACTATTTGTCCGATCTTTAATTTTCTAAATAATTTGTATACTTAACAATTGACTAATTTTGATTTATAAATGGAATTGGGTTGATTCCAATTTCAGAAAAAAGTATTAATATATGATCGTTTGTTTCCACAGAAAAAAGAAGATACGTTTGAGATTTGGACTAAGTACTATAGTCACACATTCCATTTGTACAAAATATTAGTCCCACAATTTATGCTTCTAAAATGAGCAAGTTTTCCCACCGGGACGCCTGTACTAATATGCCAAAATTTATTGCTAAAAGCAATCCGTATTCTTGGTCGTTTTTCTCACCAAGAGAATATCCATGGCTGATAAGTGCCTTATAGCAGCCACTATAGCAATCCTAGCATGCCATCCAAGATTAACTATAAGGTTTTTCAGACCCAAACCTTGTGTCCAATCTCAACAAAAACCAAGACTCACTCCTCCATCAAAGCCCTCGAATCCACGTCTCAACAAAAAGGCATTGAAATCCATCGAAGAATTCGATCCCAGCTCGATTTTTTTCTCGTCACGTCTTGTTAATATGGTTTCGGAGATTTTGGAAGGAGACCCTTTGTTTGGCTACGTGGAAAATATGATCCACTCAGGGTGGCTTGACAAGAGAAGGCTTAAAATCGATAAGATATTGAGAGTGAGTCATAGTGTACGTACTCTTTTAATGTTTGAGCAATACAGGCAAACGGTGTGTCGTTTGGACAAGAGGTTAGCGGTACATGAAGGGAATGAGCTTACGAGGTTCCATGCTACAACAATTTCTTGTTCTTTGGGGTCTAAAGGATCGTCTTCTTACATATGTGAAAACAAACGTTGTGGAGTTTGTAGAGTTTTGGGTTCGACATTTTCAATAAAAAATGGATCGGTTTCATTCTTTGAGAAGAGTGGGAAAGCCCATAAGAATGTGACAAGTGATGGTGCTCTGGGAAAAAGAGCTATTATAGTGTGTAGAGTCATTGCGGGTCGGATTGCTCATTTGGACCAACATGGATTGATGATGAATGATCATGAAGAAGGTGGTTTTGATTCTATCGTTGGATTGTATGGGGATGACCATGATTCCAATGGCACAGAAGAGCTTTTTGTTTTGAATCGAAGGGCAGTGCTTCCATGCTTTGTGGTCACGTATAGTGACTGAGTAAGTAAATTAAGTAGGTTTGGTAGTGTGACAACCTTAAGGTTATTAGGTCTTCTGGGAATATGGTAATCATGCATGTACCCAAAGTTTCAAACCATGATTCCATAGTTCTAATATTATTTTTTAATTAGGGACTCAAACAAAGAGACCTTTGAATTTTCTTTATGAGAAATGTTTTTTCTTTTCCTTTAAACGTGCAGATTGTTTTGTCGTTTGAATAATTTGGAGGAACCTAATTATTTTATGCTGAGTTTCAATAGTTACTGCAATATAAATTATATAAATCATAAATTACACATTTTTTATAGCATTGTTATATAATATTGTTTGCTCGGGTGGTGTTTTTGGTGATTACGTAAATAATAATTAATTAAAACACAATAAGAAGTAAATAAAAGTAAAAAAAAATTGTGAGTGGTGTGAAACCATAATCCCTCGTCAATATTCTAACATGAGTGGTTTCAATGACAAGCTCAACATATAACACTATTCACAGAGTGTCCCAAAATCCCTATAATAATAATGTAGGTATTTTCCTTCTACACCGATCGATCAATTATGTAAAACTCCTTAATTTTTATAAGGGTAATGTGGTCACTTGACTTAAATTTTTTCAAAAAAAAAAATATTATTATTATTGATTTCAAATTTGGGCAAAAATGTGAAAATATTTGAGAGATGGACTAAATTGTAAATTTGAAGGACAAATTTGAAAGAAAAATTGAAAACTAGGGACTTATGTGCAATTTTTTAAAAATTGCACGGTTGACACGTGGCCAACCTAAATTCCCTCTTCCTTTTCTCTCAGCTCTCTCCCGATCTCTCTCTCTCTCTCTCTCTCTCTCTCTCTCTGTGTGCGAAATCTGGCAAAAAAGCCAAAAACTGACCGAGACTCCGACGAAGCACCTCCTGCCACCATTGTCCCTCGCCACCGGCTAGAATCGATAGCCCAAGTCCGGACGAGCAACCTGCCGCCGGTTCTAGCACCGCCTGGACAACTTTTCGACGCCGACGCCGATTCTGGTGACTTTTTGCCATGAAACCGGTTGGGTTCGATTTGTCTCTTCATGATCTTTCACGTGGTATATATATATATCTAAACTCGAATTTGTCCGGATTGAATTTTGCCATTTTTGAGTTATTTTAGTTTTGTATTAAAATTTTTCAATCCGACGATTAGATCGTAAAATAAACTTCATATTTGTGATGTACTCGTAAAAATAAGAATTTTGATATATATATATATAATGTATTAACTATGTTTGGTGACGGGTACGAAAAAGAAATCCGACGGCTCCGATTTACCTTGTTTTATGTGTCGTGAGTCCGGGTTCGACTCGAGCCCAAATTGGTCAAATCATATATCTAACCTGGCGTATTTGGATGCTCTGAATTCAGTGGTAATCTCCATTTCTCCATTTAAGACCCCCAGTGGAAAATTCACTTTTTCAATTGGACTTACCGGGATCCCTAAACGACCGTTCGAACACCACCCAAGTGACCAACAAGAGTTTTTTCGAGCGTTTTTGGCTTAGTAAAGCTACCACATTGAGGTAGGAGTTCAATTATCTGTTTTTATACATACTTTAATTTAAATTATGCATGATGACTATTTTGTGAAAAATCGTGAATAAAACGATATGTTGATAAACTGTTAGAAAATCTTGAATTATTCTTGAAGTGGACTATGTGACTTCTATACATATTTGTAAAATCGTGATTTTGGGGTGATTCAGCAAATTTGCCGTCCATTGTATAGTAAATTCCAGAATAATATCAAGTGGAGTTTTAAAGCATCGTTTGGTTATGGTTTGCATAGTTATTATATATCTTATTCATATTGTACATACCATAGGATCACACATGAGATAGATCTTAGGCATCGTAGTGTTTAGTAGACGGGTAGTATCTCTGCTCTTGGTAAGAGCCCGTAAACCTGCAGGGAGTCTTCTGATTATCCCCCACACTTTGTAGGAATAGACACACGGGTTTCGTGATTTGTAGGTTGATGGTGTTTTTGTATCAAGGTTTTTCTATAAATAGAAGTCATCTTGTGATGCATTATGTACATTTCACTTAGAATTCTATTTCTTTGTTAGGCTAATGTTTTTATGAGAAATGTTTTGTGAGCCATATTTTTTGAGCTGAGTGTTTTTGTCCAGAAGAACTCCTCATCTTCAGGAGAAGATCGATTCTATACATTGAAGGGATTAAGTTCAACTGCAAGTTAAGAATCAACTAAAGTCGAATAGAACTCGCTAAACAAGATTAATAGAGTGAATTTATCATATTACGTCAATTGTAAAGAAGGAGTCTTTCTTTATGTTAGTCAATTGGTGATTGTATTTATTTGATACTTTATTAATATGTTTATTTTTAGGGCATGGCCCCGAAGACGTTGATATTGACAGTGTTAAACCACGTAAAATTCAATGTATCTATTTTTATATATGTGCTTTATCACCTCTTTAGTTAATTGAATAATTAATTAAACTAGGTAAATATCTGAAAAAGGGTCCTAACAAAAAGGAACAGCGCGAGAAAACAAACATTATTGACAAAGTATTTTCTTGGAGAATAAACTGAGAGAAAGAAGTACATAAATGTTGATGACGAGCTTTTGAGATAGATGGAACAATATATGCTATTGTGAAGCTTTGTAAATGATCGATAATCAACAGATAGATAGGAGGCTTCGTTGAAGAGAACTGAAATTAGAGAAAGGGAACGAGTGCGTTGGTTAATTATATTTATATAATTGGAGAACGAGAATTATGTCGGTTAAAAAGAAATGAGTGAGCTATATAACCATTAGGCAAACGTCAAACCGATTATTACAAGGAAGAGTTCAAGAGGTGTCAACCTATTAGCTCATTAATTAAAATGTTTCTGTTAATTTGACACTTGTTTGACCACAAAATTTTGGGAGGGATATCTCCAATCCGTTTGTGACACATCTAAATTAAATATTTTTCCCAGTTCGAGTTTGGCATATGGGATTAGTGATGAGGTCCTACAATTAATTTGGACACACAATATACATCGAGGGTAAATTCTCTAATCCAAATTTCCACTTCTAATAATTATCGAAAAAATTAGCTAGAAGCCACTTTTTCTTCCTTATTAATTAAATCTACCACCATACCATTTTTTTAATTAATTCTTGATAGGTTCTTGATGAATTCTTGACAATCTTGATAGATTCTTGATGGATTCTTGACAGATTCTTGACGTCGATGGTGATCTTGATGGATTCTTGATGCATTCTTGATGCATTCTTGATGAATTCTTGATAGATTCTTGATTAATTCTCTCCCAAAATGGTAAAATTTAATGGTGGTAGTAAATTTAGTTAAACATTTGAAAAAAGTGGCAATTGCCTACTTAATCCATAATTATCCTAAATATGAAGATATATACCAATTAACATGTTGTTTTGGTTAGGGTATTTTTCATGATGCATGATATGGCTTTTATCTCTTTAGTTATCACGGAACTAGTTGGCATTCTCCAATAGGATAGTAACAGTACTTGTTATGCGATGCATGTTTGACCACCTTAGGCTACTAAGATTCTTAACACGTCACAGCTTCTTAATTAACCTACGTAACATAATTGTCACATTATTTTGTGATTTAATAATTTAACTAATGATACTAGTTATAAACTTTAGTCACACCCCAAAGCCCAAAACACTATTTTCACAATATATACATGCCAGCCATATATAAAGTGCAACAGATTAAGAAAAATGAACAATGATCATAACATCGGTATCATTATTTATAACTTATTTATAGCTGGTATTAGTTTTATTTTGTTAAGACACAACAAATTAAATGAAATGTAGAAATTTTCCTCAAATTGATGCTTAAAAGGATAGTGTTTAAATAGAAAAAGTGACACCAACAAAACATTTTTTTTTTAAAGAAATGACACCAAATAAACACTAATAGACCTAGTAATACTCAAACAGTCAACTTCTTTCAAAGTATTTCAAATCTATTCTTGAAAGACAAGATTGGAATGCAAGTTACAAGTTGTCATGTTTTGAAAATGTAATATCAACTTATCATCAATTTTATTGAAAATATTTTTCGTAATTACAATATCAAACTATTACTGCAATTAGAAAATAAAAACAAAAAGAATCTATCAAGAAAATACTATTCTTCTAAATTGTACTAATTGTAACAAATTTTAATACATTTGATTCATAAACATGGGTTTGCATACTTCGAAGGGAAGTGGACATGGATGGTACTGTTTTGGGATACAACGAGTTTTTTAGGACTCTCTTTTTAAATGACTTTTTAAAGACCACCTTAATTGCTTCAGCTTTGAATTTGATCAAAAAACCTATCTGACAACAACAAAGAAGGGAGAGAGAATGTTAGAAAGGAGGAAAAACAAAGATCCGACAAAGAAAACCGACTGTAATCTGCAAATTTTGGACACTTAAACTTCTATACCCCTATTTTATTATCTAATTTTTTTTTTTTTTATCCTTTACTCACGATTTCACTTTATCTTCACCTGGAAATAACGTGAAAATTCATTTTTTCGAAAAAAAAAATCTATAGAATCGAATTTGTCACTAAAATAGTTACCCCTGGTCATAACACATTCAAGAAATAATGATTTCTTAGAAATAGTGGTCACTCGTATGAGAATGCCATGTTTTGTCAAATTTCGATGCTCATGGTACGTCATTGTTTTGGTGATTATGTCGTTCACAAATTTATGACAAGTTGTTTAATTAGTGACTACATTAGGTTTCTAAATTAGTGACAATTTCATGTCATTTTTAAGATATGAAAATAAGTGTAATATTTGACCATAAAAAACACACTATTCGACATTTTAGATATTACCTCATCAATTGCGATTACAAATATACATTTTGAGGAAAAAAAAATAAATATCACAAATTCTTTTCTAAAAATGCCAAAAAAATAATTGTATGGCTTTGCTGTGGTAATTCTTTGAAGTTTTCTACAACGTTCACCAGAAAAAAAATGTATTTGGCAGAGAGGAGGGAAAAAGTTGAGAAGGATGGAGGGAAAGCTATTTGGGCAGGTTTTTTTTTTTTTTTTTTTTGGTATTCTTGCAAGGGTAACTTTAGAAATCCATTTATTTTTCTCACGAAATTTCCTAAAAATGTCAAAAAAAAAAAGTTATAGAAAAGAAAAATTAATTTTAAAAAATCTCCTAAAAAATCGTCTCTCTCAAAACACTACTATCTAGGTCCATTCTCCTACCTCAAAATGCCAAAAATTATTTAATGAATCTATTATTATGTTTTTTTTCCCCGATAAATCTATTATATGTGTTCATTATTAAGCCAAGAGCACGTAATTGTTTTTTTTTTTTCAAATTTGTTGAAAATAAAACTAGAAAGATATTAAAATAAGAAAACAGAAAATAAAGAGTCAAGTAATATATTTTTCTCAAAAAGGAAAAAAGAAGAAGAACCAATGGGTATATATACATATATATTATATTTTGAAGTGCTAATGGGTATATATATTGAAAAAGAGGATAATTTTACTTAAAGGGAGTAATAAGAAGCAGCGTTAAGGGGTAAAATAGTCAGAGCAGTTAGTTGCGGTTAAGGTACCGCGCGCTTTCACTCTTCATTTCAATTTTTCTGTCATTCTCTCTCCGCATTCTTGAGTTCCTCTCTCTAACATCTCTCTCTTCGTTCTTGAATTTCTCTCTCTTGCCTCTCTCTGCTTTCCTGAGTTTCTCTCTCTAGATTTTCTCTGCCCTTTTGAGTTTCTCTCTCTAAATTCACTGGATTAAGATGAAGCGAGGAAGAAACGACTTCGAGGAATCAAGGTATTTCTTTTAATCCTTCTTAGATTTCTGTTATTTCATAAAACCTTGGCTTGGTGTTTGTTTCCCGAGAAAACATTACTTTCTTCGTTGATTGTATGTGCCTGCTGTTTATCTGTAAATTTTTAGTTTGATTCGTTGATATAGGACTATGGTTTCAAGAGACCCATGCACACTTGCGTACGTGAAAGAGATAAACACAGAGTTATAATACAGAGTATTTGATTAGGGTTTGTTAATCATTTTCAACTAGCACATTTAGAAGTTTGAAGTCTTTAATTATTTACCCCAATCTGGAAATTATGACAGATCTTAACAATAGAAACCCCTTTTTCCAATCAAAACTGATTGTTTTAAGTACCAAGATTCTTACTCGGTTGAATTAAGGAACTTAATTTCACTTAGTGTTCTTGATGCTAATGGCTATAGTTTTAAATTAAGCTGAAAATGGTTTACTTAAGATTTCTAAAGGATCCTTAGTTGTCATGAAAGTAACTAGAAAGCATGGTCTTTACTTCTTAGAAGGTATTACTTTATCTGGGAAAAATAATAAACATATTGATGTCTCGGGTTTCCCTTAAAAACTAATTATAATGCATTTATCATTTTACAAAATAATTAGTAAAAGCCCTTAAATCATCTTGAACGATGTCTTAGTTTAATTAAGTTGTGATAGGATGTAATATTTTGCTTTTGGAGAACACTAGACATCAAGTTTCCGATTTCTGATAGATACTATACAAGTGACTTGGAATATGCTAGGGAAACTTCTTTAATGCTTAATAGAATTAAATTGCCGCGAGAATTTACCCTTTGATGATGTGATCATCTGTATAGCAATATTACTCATGAGTTTAATTTGATTTGGTATGATTTCTAAACAAGCACAAATAGTACCTTGTTATTTATATTTTAAATAGTCCAAGTCATGTAGCCAGTGTGGAGCCTGGTCAAAACTCATCACGGGAAAGTAAGGGGCTGTTTGGCATCATAACTAAAAAACAGTTTTTTGTTTTTAAAAACAGAAAACTGTTTTCTGAGAACAAGTAAGGGCGTTTGGCATTGTTCTCTGAGAACAGTTTTTAAAAACAGAGTTAAAGAAAACAGAAAATTTAGCAAGGTGTTTTCTAATTTTTTCTTTTTCTAAAAAAAATAAAAATTCTTTCATATGACTTTCATCTACACATTTTCTTGTAACTTTCTCTCTCATAGTTCTCTCTCATTATTTTCTCTAACTACTTTCTCTCTCCTCACGCTCTCTTATCACTTTCTCTCTCCTCACTCTCTCTTATCACTTTCTCTCTCTTCATTCTCTCAATCCTCATACTCTCTCATCACTTTCTCTCTCCTCATTCTCTCTCACCATTTTCTCTCTCCTCATTATCTCTCACCATTTTCTCTCTCCTTATGTTATTCTATCACTTTCTCTCTCATTATTTTCTATCCCTTCATTTTTTTTAATCACATTATCTCTCCTCATTCTTTATTACTACTTTATTTTTTATAACTTTTTTTGGCTTTATTTTTTATCCCCATGTATTCTTATCACTTTCTCTTTCTTGTGTGTTTTCATTAGTTTTTTTTTTCTTCTATCTTTCTCAACAATTTTTGTTTCCATATTCTCTCTTATCACTTTTTCTCTCATTATTATCTTTCATTACCTTTTCTCTTGTGACTTTCTCTCTCCTCATTCCCTTACTTGAATTTATATCTGGTCACTCTCTCTTGACTTTTTCTCTCTAAATATTTTTTTTATAATACAAAGATGATTTTTTATATTCATATAATTTTTTTTTCCTAAAAAATATTTTTAGAAAATATTTACCAAACACCCATTGTTTTCTGAAAACATTATAAAATAGTTTTTGTTCTCATTTCTGAAAACACAACTCTAAAAACAGAAAACAAAAAACAATGCCAAACAGGCCCTAAGTTTTTTGAACAAAATTAAAGCATTAAAAATTCAAAAAAACTAACTTTAAATAATTTTGTACATTTTGGGTATGTTTGTCAAGTTATTATTATTCTTTATGTATATATACAACTCTCCTAGTCATTCAACCCAATTTTATTACAGAAAGAGAATTTATTCCTATTACTTCCATTTTCTTTTTCTATCTCACTAATTTTCTCTTGGAAAATCAATTTGGGGCTTCTTTTTTTTTTTTTTTTTTCCAACCACAATTTATGGAATTCTTGGATTCTAAAGTAGCATAGTTATTTCATCCATCAATTGTGTTAGAATCTTGTCTGCAATGCTCTGTATTCACTCTGTCTCTTTCAAGTTGTGAATGGAGTTGATGCACACCAGAAAATAGAGAAACGTAAGCTGTGAATGGAGATGATGATGCGGAAATCATAAATTCTGATATCTAATCAAGTATCGTTCCTTGTCATGTTATTTCCTGAAATCTACATGTATTATTCTCAAAGAGAACTACCAAATAATTAAATACAAGTTTACATTCTTGTTGGTAGCTATGCTTGTTCTTGCTTGTTAAGTTGCGGAATGTCAATGCAATTATTTTGGCAAAGAAGGTAGTGTGATGACAGATTCTTTGCATCATTTCTCAACAAGACCAATTCAGTCAAATGCTGTATTAGGTGTGTATATCAGACACCACATGACGCAGGACTGTCGTTTTGGAAGTCGATCATTAGATTGTCGTTTGATATAATATTAAACGGTGGCGTTTAACATTGTTTTAGTCATAATTTGTTTAGCCATGTGTTCCTACTTTATTCTTATTAAATGCATGACGACCTCTTACTTTTCAGTGAGTCAGACTCAGAGGAGGAAATAAGACTCAAGATAAGAAGGTTGTTGGATTCTGTAGAGACCACACGTGCTGAGGTTGATGGTCTGAAAAACAGAAGAGCGAGAAGTGCTACTATTCATCAAGTACGAAGCTTAAAGGAGTCTTTACTTCGCATGAAGATGAAGCTTAAAAACATGAAAGATAAGTTCAGAAAATTCGACAAGTCCTATTCGAAGAACAGGTACAAAAGAGAGAGGGTGAAGAAGCTCAATAAGAGTCATAATGAACTAATCCAGAAGAAACAGGACTTAGAGAAGGTCATTAAAGATATCTCTAATGAAAGGTTTGTTCTCCCAGTCTTTGGGTTAGATATAAACTCTTCTTTGGGAGATCTGAAAGAATTCATGAATAAAAGAAGAGAGGAGGGTGTTATTTTTGAAAACAATGGTCTGATTTCATTGTACAAGTATATACCGTATTTGAAAACTCATTATGTGGAAAAGGTGACGATTTCGGCATCAACTCTGTCAAAGACAATGATTGACCTGCTCTTTCTTCTCTCATCAAAGAAAAGATTCTACGATCTGGTAAAGAACACTCTGCCTGAACTAAAGATGAAGGAAGAATCAGTCATTCTTATGAACAATATTTCTATACTGGAATTTTCATATGGAAAAGTGATAGAGTATTATCCTGAAGAAAGAGGGGAAAGGATCATGGAGAGGTATGAGAGAGATGCTCTCATCGATGTGTTCTTCAAGGAGATTTTGATGATGGAGCTGGCTTTCCATCTTCCGAGCCTGCCCGGGAGCACTAAGGAGAGTGAATTCTGGAAAAAAGTGGAGGATATCGTGGGATCTATTGAGCCAAATGTCCACCAAATTAGAAACAAGGTGATGAAGATTGAAGATAAGAAGACCAGAAAATTGAAGGAGAAACTTTACACTAAGGTTGAAGAGGTGTGGAAGAGTTCTCTTCCAAACGAGACATAATTGAAGTTGAAGAGCTGTTATGGCTGTTATCATGTGCTAGGCGGATTTGAATCAGAGGGCACCTTATCATTTGACAGTGAATTAGAGGGCACCTTATCATTTGACAGAGGAGTTACTTGTGAACATGAAACTTTCTTTAGCACAACAATTTTCTTTATGGGACTTACCTGTAAGTTGAACGTCTGAAAAGTACATCGATATCCATAGAGTCAGTGTGTTTTTGTTGTTTTTGGACTTAGCAAGTGTTTTAGTTCCTTTATATAGAGCTTCAGCTTCCGATATATTTTAGAATAGCACTTGAATTGTCCAGTAGTAACTTTGGTCTTTTTTTCTTTTTTTGGCTTCTGACTGTCACTGAGCGTACCACTTAGTTTTTCATACGATTTGTTTTAATACACGTCATTTAGCCAGGTTTTTGGTGCATCTTGATATTATCTGTTCTCTTATTTTATGTTTCAAAATATATTGCATCATTTAGCCAGCTTTTTAGTGCATCTTGTTATTATCTGTTCCCTAATTTTATGTTTCAAAATATATTGCATCATTTAGCCAGCTTTTTGGTGCATCTCGTTTTTATCTGTTCTCTTATTTTATGTTTCAAAATATATTGCATACTATAAACATGTAACTTCATTAGCTTTGGGATTTGGGAAGCAGTGGACTATAATTTGTAAGTGCTTACTTTCACTCTCTCTAGGATGAATCATAAACAACCTAAGATGGTCATTCAGTTAGCAATGGCCCTCGCTGGTCCAATGAATTTTAGCATTTTAGATTTAAGGTTGCAGTCTTGATACTTAATTACTTGTATATATATGCATCATTCATCAACTTGATGGCTTAGAACTTTATCAGTCCCCTACTTACGAAGTCTGATTTGATTTCGGAGACTAGTAAATGGTAGATTTAGGCAAATTATTGAAGCGTTTAGTTGGTAAGAAAACGTCTGATTTGATTTCGAAGTTCAATAATTGATTTTTTTTTCGCTTTTTCAATATCATAAAGTATTCGTTATGTGATATTTTTGAGAGAATTTTCAGCTATAAACCATGCATTATTTACTTGGTTTGCAGACAATAGTAGACCATCATGATTAGAAAAGGATCTGAAACTATTGGGCCACTCTTACCTTTATTTACTTGCTAACCATTTTGAACCTTCTATGCTCTCAAACTTCTTACGTGTTAAAGGCTTCAATCATGGCTGTAATTTCAAATTTGATGGCAAATTAGTACTTGCATTTTATCTGTTTGATAAAATGCCCAGTTGTGTTCTAGGATATTCGAGCTTAATTATTTGTGTGCATATGCAATATGAAACCTTTTAATCAGTTATTCAGAATTTGAGACTCTAAAACCCACGGCAAAGTTATATACAAATATTTTTATGTATTTATTTCGATATGATGGTGCATTACGATTACAGTGAGGCTTGACATCCAACTGGGAATCCGATGCGTTAAGCCAGAGACACTATGCTAATTTTAATTGACAAAATGATAAGGAAGGTAGACGTTATTAATCTGAAAAAGGGAAACCTTAAGAGGAGTAAGAAAGAGGCTGGGAAACAAGGGAAGGAGTTGTTTAAAACTGGAATGTAGCGAACCCCACTAGTTGGTATTGTCATTTTGAAGTAGCTCATTCAGCTCATGTGTTCACACATACGCAAAATGCACACACAAATACGCACCTTAAGTTGTATCAAACTGTTTCTATGTATCAGTTCCATTCTCTTTAAACTGCTTTTTTACTACAAGTAGGTAACATATTATCTTGAACTCTGATTTTGTGCGGCCCACTAAATTTTTCTTCTATTTTGCTAGGCAGAGGTGAAAGAATATATCACGGCTGAAGAAGCATTTGAACATATATAAGAACGAAAGCTTGCAGAGCTAGGAACTGAACTGCTTTCTGATCCAGAGTCTAATATTGGATCTCTAAGGAGTTTTTACAACTCTGCAAAGACGATGACCATTTAATCATCAAACTTGGACTTCTATCCTTCTGCGCTGTTTTTAAGGACATAATCCTTGGGTACAACGCATTCTATGGGATGCAAGGTGTCTGGTGCTACACATTAATTATTACTTTTCGAAGATTTTGTTGATATAACAGTATTATATATTTTCACCCTTTTCGTTTGTTTGACAGCAATCGGATCAGGCTTCTTGCTGAGAAGGAGTTGCAGTTGAAGGTCTTCAAGGATGTTAAAAAGATGGGGTATTATGAATCAACATTATATCTTCATACAAGGTTGGTTTTCCACCATAAATTAGCATTGGAGTCTATTGTCAACTTTTTTCTGATATTTGCTTTCTTAATACTAGGCTGCTGTTCTTAGAATATGAAAAACTTGTATTGTCACCATGGTAAATTGTGACTGACCTTTGTTTTTCATTCGTGTTTTACTGGCATACTTATAGAAACTTTCATTACCTGTTAAAAGTTCCTTATTCCAACAAGTGGTCATTTGCAATGTCTGCACTTCGCTTGATGCGGTACCACATTTTAACTTGTTAATTAGGTGTTGTCGTCGAAAAAAAAAGCTCCACTGATGAGGTTGTAAGGTTCGGCTACTTCTATATTCTTTCCTTCTTGAACTTCTATGAATTTGACATGTCGTGTTTCAGGGGTTAGGACGTTCCAGTTGGTGCCCATGCTTCAACTTAAAAAGGGAGCAGTATGCTGAAGTTTTACATCTTGGTACACTAATGTTCTTTGGATTCCCTGTTTAATTTGCTTCTAAGAATATGAAAACAAGTATCTAAATCTACTTAGGGAGTCAAAGTCTTTTACAGCTCTCTCTGTGGTAATTATATTTTGGAATTGGCTTTGGTTTATCTGTTCTGTGTACATCATGTCTTGTAATATGATATTTCAGTGACTCATGCAGTTTATGGCAGAGTACATGTATTTTCAATGAGAATGCTTGGTTTAGATGTCGAGTATAGTATTTTTTAAGAGGAGACTTTGTTGTTCTAGTATAAGTTAACGATTTTTGAGTTGAGGGTAAACATGACAGCGAAGCCACATGCGAGGCTGTTTGATTGATCAAACACATTAGTTTGTACACAATATTATTTATAGCAGATTATATAATGACTATTTGGGTAGGTTTAAATTGTTTTTAAATTTCTTCAGCTGAACTCCTTGTTATTGTTTGCGTTACTTTCTCAGATTTCATTGGACTTTATAGTAAGATCTTCATTGAATGGAGCTCTATTTCAATGGATTAATTATAGGGAAAATTTAGAACGCTTAAAGGTACACACTCACGTATGGACATATTCTTTTTTTTTTTTTTTTGATAACAATATGTATGGACATATTCATGATTCATTGCTTTGGGTATTTGCATGCCCTTAGCTAGGTTTCAGTGTGTGTACGTTCTGCACTATCCCTTTTGTAAACCTTTGAGGTTGTACTGAACATTTCTATTATTACGAATTATGATTGATTAGAATGAAAATGTACTATCTATAAGTTGTAGAATAAAGTTGTTTTCTTGGTATTAACAAAAAATTGAAGCTTACATGTTTTGAGCACTTTTATTTATTTATTACAATTTATGATTAAAATGAAAATGTATTATTTATAAGTTGTAAAATAAAGTTTTTTTTGTGGCATTTGCAAATAATTGAAGCTCACGTTTTTTGATATTCTTTTAAAAAATTATACTAAACAAATTGCATGAATAAAGTTTTTTTTGACTTTGGGTAGTGGAGATTTGAACTCATCAGGACCTCCACTAAGCCTGCGACCACCATTGTTAACTAAAATTACAGCATGAAGACTTCTTTATTTGTTATTTAAATTGCTTCTTCATTTATTATTTTATCATTTTGCAAAACGGTTGTATTGTAATTAAGAGTTTTAACGTAAGTCAATACTAGTTGAATTTTTTTATGTCTTTTCCGTCTAATGTGTTTCTAAATAAACACAACTCATTTCTAAGATATATCTAGGTCTAATATCCTCTCTCTATGGCCAACTAGGGCTAGCTCAGTTGGTCCAAAGTTTGAGAAATGTATGTGTGAGTTTGGGGTTCAAACCTTGGTATAGTGTGTGTGTTATTTTCCTTTAAATTTGTAGTAAGCCCCACTTTTTTTTTTTAAAAAAAAAAATCCTCTCTCTATATATACAAAACGAAATACCATTTAATTACTCATTTACTAAGAATTACTTATCATTTTGTTTCCTTTTTTTTTTTAATTACTTTCCCATTTGTTGGTTTTAAATTAATTAAGAGTTTAGCTAGGCCGTGTTTCCCATTATTCTTCGGGAAAAGTTCATAAATACCCGTTTTTAAGACTATATTTTCATAAATACCCGTTTTTTATCTTTATTTCATAAATACCCATTTTTATACCTTTTTTTGGAGAAATGTAGACCACCACTGTTTTACACATGAAATGTAGACCACGGTCTATATTTCATATATTAAATGTATACCGCGGTCCACATTTCGTGAATAAAACTTACACTCAAAATTGACACACATTTTGAAATGTGTACCGTTCATATTTTACACATGAAATGTGTACCTCATGGATAAAATTTACATTGTAAATGTGGACCACTCATATTTTTCATATGAAATGTGGACCGTAAAAACGGGTATTTTTGAAAGAAGTTTTAAAAACGGGTATGTTTGAAAGAAGTTTTAAAAAACGGGTATTAGGTGCAATTTTCACTTATTCTTCGTACCTTTCCCTTTATGATTCTTTTGGTTACCTATTACAGATAAACATACACTTATCTTGTTTCCTGCTTGTTTCAAGCCCATGTTTACTTAGCTATTTAAAAATCTTATCGGTTATTCCTTTTGAAAAGGCACAGTTTTTATTACTTAGAATTCTTAATTTATTTTTCCAGAGTAGGTTATATTAATTTTATTTGTTTAGTTTTTATTTAGATTGGGACTCTTATATAGTTACTATTATTATTATATTTTGCAAGGAAGCTAAGATTATCAGGACTCGTAATTATTCATTAAGAAGATTGATATTTCATATTTTTTAGTCCTTATCAAGAGTACGATGGAACCCTGCTGCAAGTGCAACTTCGATCGTCAATGGCTACGAAAGCTCTCTCGTAAAGCATGGCTACAGGGGTTCATTAACCGCTA
Organism: Trema orientale; assembly: GCA_002914845.1. NCBI lineage: Eukaryota > Viridiplantae > Streptophyta > Magnoliopsida > Rosales > Cannabaceae > Trema > Trema orientale. Next base: position 508,750 of record JXTC01000007.1, read on the forward strand.
AGATCCTTCGTTTTTTGCGGTATGAATACGAATCAACTATTCTTGAAGACAAAACACTGAAGAAGAATAAAAAAGATCAAATTAGACAAAACACTGAAGAAGAATCAACTATTCTTAATTAGAGTGTATTTGTCACGATCCGAATCCCAGACTAATGGCAGATTAGGTATTTTACAGTTAAAAAATGTCATTAAATATTTTGATAAAAATATTGAGTCAAATTTTATAGTATCAAAACTCTTATAAGAAAACAGCAGTAATATTTAAGTAAATTATATTTACATTCACAGAATCTTTAACCATGATTTTTAGAATTTCCTCAGATATCCACTTATAAGTATATATAACTAATGGCTAGATATAAATAGAAGAAGACTGGAAAATATCAATCACCAAAGCAATACGAACCCAGAAGAATTATCAGAACACAAATATTAACCAGTAGATTTTCTAATACATCAACCTAAGGAAGGACAAAAGTAGGGGGTCAACATATGAATGCTTAGTAGAGACTCTATTACAAGTTTTTTTTTTTTAATAAATCATTTAATATTTCAAATTCTTGCATGGTTAGTTAAGTATTCTAAAACTTTCTCCAAAATCTACTTATTAAACTATTTTTCCAAATGTTCACAAAATTCTTTATCATGTACATTTCTAAAGTCTAAAGGTACACTAAATTCCAAATCTTTGTCAAATACATTTCTAAAATAAGTACATATCCATACTATTGAACATATAATAATGCGATGCAATCATGATGATATGTCCGAGATGCTCAATTGGAACACCTGTAAATCCAAGCACCCTATTTGGGTACTGTATGTCCATAGACGTATAAGTATTATGAATGCATACAATGCTACATGAATGACATTGATAAGACTATGTACCAGGTTACGTAATATCATTAAAACAACTATGTAGTAATCCTTTGTTCAAATCTAAAAGCCAAGTTGCCAAACTCATCAATTTTTCCATAATTGAATTTTCACCAATAATCTACAAAATCCAGTTCCTGCAATAAATAGTTAAAACAAGATATATGGTAAGCTAATTAGTATGACGTACCTCTCAGGCAGTTTCAATCTCAAATCAACTCAAAACAAGTATAAACACAACTTTTACAAAATATTTTACGAAATTATATATTTATTTAAAATATGTAAAATTCATAACTAAACTAATTTTAAAATCAAATAATCGAATCCATAACTAAAACGAGTGAGTAGATAGTGCTACAGTGTTGTATATGGCGTTTGACGTCGTTTGGTGATCGTTCAGAGGGTCAGGGCTCGTTTTCGTATCCTCGATCACTTGGTTCAAAAGTTCGGTTTTTCAATAGAGCTTCAAATTGCAAAATGATCTCTCTACTGAATTCATAGCACTCAAATTAGCTATGTTAGACATATACCTTGATCGATTTGGGCTCGGACCTATATCTGACCACATTACACACAAAACGAGGCAAACCTTGAGCCTCGTGTCTCGAAATTTGTGCCATTTCGAACATATCGATATTTTATATCAAAGTTTGCCTCTCAACCTCAAAGAATCCAAATTTGAGGTTAAAAATTCGTCTCAAGATTCCGAGCCTTAAACGGGTCTCAAATCCGAAATTAAAAAAATATCACTTTAGAAGTATTTAGATAAATGTCCTCTTTTTCATTTCAAATTTTACACGTTTTCGAATGTCGATTCAACATAAAATAATCATATTTGTTCATAATTCAAATCACTCTTTCACATTATATAATTTTTAAGGCCAAAATAATTACTTTGCAAAAATAATTACAAAAATATCACTTTTCTGAAAATAATTGTATAAATAACAAGAATTCAATTCAAAATTTCTCAAAATTTCTCTAATCAACGAACCCACGCTAAAGTTCACCAGCATTTCAATATATAATTATCTAAAAGTAATTATACAAATGCCATTTTTAAATTTTAAAAAAGGCCAAAAGCATGAAATGCTCACCGGAGCTGTTTTGCGCCGTGTGACTGGTTGTAGATCGTTGAGGAGGGCTCAGAGTCGCACTTGCCGAAGGTGAGGATGTACGGCTGCTGACGTCGAGCTCGTGGTCGAAAAATATCACGACAGGCGGTAATTTTGTGAGCCTCTAGCTCCGACATCGTGGCACTGTGACCGCCTGAAGAAGACAGCGAACGATTGGTCGATCGTGAAGAAGATGGGGAGTATGCACACCAGAGAGCTTCAGCTCTTGGTTGGGTTTAGGGGCTTCAAGTGAGAAAGAAAGAAGGATGTGAGGATTTAAGGGGAATTTGAAAAGTTAGTGGCCACGTGGCTTGATTTGATTGGCAGGGCATGATTTCAAAATTTATACTTTGACTCATATTATTCAAATTTTCTTTCATTTATGTCCTCCTTTAATTGCAATTTAGTCTATACTTAAATATTTCCTTACACTTTCGCCCAAATGAACCTAGACATACATTCCATCCAAGTTCATTTCAGTTATTTTAAATTTTATATTTCAAAAATTTGCAATTACCAAAATACTACACTTTTACCTCTAAGTAAAATCAAGGTTTTCACATTATTGATTGATGATCATGATTAGAAACATGGACGTAGATAGTATTGAGTGATGATCATGATTAGAAATATGACTAAGATATTTAGAGGTGAGAGGGAGCAAATACCCTGACTCTAGTACTTTATATTATCCCACTATATATCAATACCCCCCCAGATATGACATGTAATTAATTTGTTATCATAAAATTGGTGACTATCATTTAATCTGGTAAGTTTTCAATTCATCAATTGAATACTGACAGTTCTTCTATTATATCAATTGATATTATATAAAAGAGTAGCAATAAAGTGGATCCTTAGCACTATCTTTACTTTTATTTTATTTTATTTACATTTCCTTAAAATTAAGGATTTTCACCCCAAAATTTTTAATTTATACAGATGTGGTATGCCCTCCCATAACAAATGTGAAATAGATTACTCAGAGGTAGGAGGGAGCAACTACCCCTAACTTGTTCCTTTCTGTATATTTAGTTAAAAATTAGTTTAAGAATTAAAGTTGCCGCCCCCAAATTTTTAATTTGTACACATGCTCCCTCCCATAATAAACGAAAGATGCATAGATCTAGTTTTTTTTTTCTTTTTATTTTTCTGGTAAAAATGATTTTTTTATGACTATTTTCATCATAATCCTTTTAGTACTAGTGATTTGTTGTGATCATTAAATTTGTATAACTGCTTATAACTATCCATAATCACAAAAGAGGTGACACTGGGTTTTCCTAATAAGGTTCTTCATAAGATAGTTTAAGGATGTATTAAGTTAAATGAGACAAAAGAAATTAAAGATCACATATTAAATAGTAACATTTTGAAGTTTAGGTATCAAAATGTGATTCAGGTAATCTAGGGGCCAAATATAGGATTAACCCAAAGAATACTGAATTGTCTCGTACAAAATCCAGTTTTAAGAGATTGCTTCTTTTTTTTTTTTTTTTTTTCCTTATAAAAGTGGGGCTTAACTAATGACCACCACTTACTACAAATTAAAGGAAAATAATACACACACTCTACCAAGGTTTGAACCCCTGACCCCCCAAACTCACACACACATCCCATAAACCTGGACCAACTGAGCTAGCCCCAGTTGGTATTTTAAGAGGTTGCTTATGTCAGTGTAAATAATTAAAATTTCAAAACATAAGGGAAACACTTTTATTTTTATTGTATTCAAATAGAAAAAATTTAAAAGTTTTGAATCGGATAGGATATTTAGATAAATATTTATTTTGAGGATAAATTTTTATAAGTTTGAAGAATGAAATAGATAATCACAAGGTATTTATAAGATAAGATAAGATGTAGGTGAAAATTAATATATTGGTAAAGTTTGATCTATTTATCAGTAAGGAAACCAATTCGACATAGGACGATTATATTCCAATTAATTAAGAGTTTTAACGTAAGACGGCTCAATCCTGGGCACGCTTAGCCTTGCACTAAATGAGTTTTTAATGTTACCCGATTAATTTTTCTCTTACTAATTAGTTTATTTCTTTTTTTTTTTTTTCCTTCTTCTTTGCTCTAACTCTTACTAGTTATTTGCTTATACATGGAGCACTTTGTTATTGTTTACCATATTTTCTTAAAATTTTGTTTCTTTTTTTTTATTATTATTATCTTTCCTATCTGATGGTTTTCAATTAATTAGAAGTTTTATTTTGTTTCCCTTTTGTTTGATGCCTATGTTTAATTGCCTACCCTATTAATTCAAGTTATATGTTATAAGTTAATTGTGAATTTTTCTTAAGGGTTGTTTGTTTTGAAAACACATGAGTCTTTTATTATTATGTTAGAATTCTTAGTTATTATTTTTAGATTAGTTTAACATTTTAATTTATTTTGTTTAGTTAGTATAACATTTTATTTTATTTTATTTAGTTTTATTCATATTATTACTCTAATTTTTATTTTGAGGGGAAGATTAATTAGGACTCAAAATTGAGACTAGGATAAATTATTATTTAGTCCATATATATATATGTATATATATCAGTCCCTAGGCTTTCAATAAATTATTGTGATATTTCCGAATTAGGTTATAGTTTATTTTTGTTTAGTTTTTATTTAGATTAGGACTCTTATATATAGTTTGCAAGGAAGATTATTAGGAATCTTAATTAATCTAGTCTAGGTATAAGTAAGGCCCTATAGGCTTTTCATTAAGAAGATTATGTATCTTATCCGTCTAGGTTTAATATCCTCTCTCTATATATATACATATAACGGAATACCATTTAGTTACTCATTTACTAATAATTACTTATCATTTTGTTTCCTTTTTTTTTTTAATTACTTTCTCATTTGATGGTTTTAAATTAATTAAGAGTTTAGCTAGAACATGTTTCCCATTATTCTTCGCACCTTTCCCTTTATGATTCTTTTGGTTACCTATTACTGATAAACGTACGCTTAATCTTGTTTCCTTTTTATTTCAAGCCCCATGTTTATATCTATATAAAAGCTTATCGGTTATTCCTTTCGAAAACACACAGTTTTCATTACTTAGAATTCTTAATTTTTTTTTCCAGGGTAGGTTATATTTTATTTTATTTGTTTAGATTTTATTTAGATTAGGACTCTTAATTGTAGTTATTATTATTATATTTTGCAAGGAAGCTAGATTATCGGGACTCTTTTATTATTTCATTAGTATAAATAAGGCCCTCTAGGCTTTCATTGAGAAGGTTATATATTCAGTGATATTTCACATCAAGAGTACGATGGACCCCTGCACCAAGTGCAACCTCGATCGCCAATGGCTACGAAAGCTCTCTCATAAAGCGTGGCTACGAATGAAATCTGGTAAAGTGGGTTCACTAACCGCTAAAATCGTTCGTTTTTTGCGGTATGAATACGAATCAACTATTCTTGAAAACAAAACACGGAAGAAGAATAAAGTAGATCAAATCGGGAAGGATATAGATGATGACAATGATAATAGTTACAGATATAATTATATTTACAATAGGCGTGTGTGTTTCCTGAGGAAGTTGCTGAAGGAAGAACTGGGGGAAGACGAGGGTGAAGATGGTTGGAGTACAAGTGCCAGTAGTGATCACAAGCTCATGGCGATTGCCGTTCATGCGGTTCTTCTAGAATCCGGCTTCGTAGGGTTTGACCCCGTTTCTGGAAATCGGGTCGACCAATTTCATCGTCTAGCTTTCTGGCCGGCGTCGTTTAACTACACGTACACACTGCCTCAGATTTTGGATCAAAGAGAAAGAGAAAGAGAAAGAGGAGGAGGAGGAGGAGTAGTAGCAGCAGTAAAGCTGGAGTTCGAGAGTGTTAGGGTAGCCGTGATTGTGTCTGGGTCTTTGGCCGATTCCGAAACCTCTCCTCAACGTCAAGTACGTTTATACAAATACAAGCTGGTACCAATTCTTCGTTCTCCATGCACAAAGCAGCAACGACATGTCGTTTTAGATCATGAGTTCTGGAATAAAGTGAAAGATGAGCTTGTATTGCCTCTCCTCATTGATCTCCGCGCAAAGGCCGGATTGCCCAGTCCTCCATCATGCTTGATGGCCCTCCCCACGGAACTCCACTGGAAGATTCTAGAGTTTCTGCCCGGTGTTGACGTGGTCAAATTGGGATGCACTTGCAAGGAACTGATGTGTCTATTCCAATTGTCTCGCGACAATCGTGAATTCTGGAGAAGCAAGATTCCAGTTTGCACGTGCGACCTTGGTGTATGGCGTATCAGGATCGATTGGCGGATGGTGTACATTTCTTATAATCGGGTCAAGAGTATTCTCAATACGCACTATGAGATGAAGGAGATGAATGAGAAAATGGAGAGGAGGAAGAAGATGATGGCGGCCATCGCCATGAGAAGATTCATCATGGGGCCAAAATCTTTGCTAAGATCTCCCAACCCAACTCCTCAGTTACTTCGACGGCCTTATAAAAAATATAAGAAAAGTGTCAGCTCTAGTTCTAGTTCTTTAGGTAAATACAATTATGATTACGAATACGGATATTGTTATGAAATGCTCTACTTTATGGATTTGCGATTGCCTTTTCTCTAATAAATACATTTTATTAGTATTAGTGATTAAAATATTATTGTTCTTCTCGATATTTTATTTGACGTATTGTTTTTCTTTTTTCTTTTTTTTTTTTTAAATACATTTCACATGGATAAATAAAGTAACGACAATTTATTTAAGTAGCATTAAGATATATAGACTGTACTAAAATTGATTTGCTCTAACCATAATTACTTGGTATAATCCTCTATACACACATGGGATTAACTACTGGTAAAATTGCTTGGTATAATTATTTATTAAATACTTAAATTATAATTTACAATGCAGAATTTGTAAGAATAACATGCATGCATGCTTGATGTTTTAGTACTTAATCAAAGTGTATTGATTGATGATGATTGGAAACATGGACGTAGATAGTATTGATTGATGATGATTAGAAACATTATGGACTATAAGATATTTAGAGGTGAGCGGGAACAAATGCCCCGTGTCCAGTATTTTTACATTATATATCCCATTTTATGTCCAATATATTTAATACCACTTGATGTGTCATGTAATTAATTTATTACTATCATTCATAATATCTATGGTAAGTTTTAATTCACTAATTAACAAGAATAATTTATTTGCCACGTCAACTGGTAATAAAAAAAAAGACAGTAGTAAATAAGGTGAGGTTCTGTGGAATATCTTTATTTTTATGTACATTTCCTTAAAATTAAGGATTTCCGCCCCAAAATATTTTTAATTTATACAGATGCAACATGCCCTCCCATAACAAACGGGCAAATTTCCACATTTAATACACGGGCACGGAATTAAATTGGAATCTTTGACATTTTCAATAGCAAACTCCAAAAAGCTATCAACTCCATTTCTATATTCGGTAGATAGTCTATCCGCCAACATCTATTCCTTATCAATTCTAAGCACAATTGAAAAACAAAAGAGAAAATAAAAAACTTAAACAACTAATATAAAAAACTAACTTAATTGAGTACCATAAAAAATTGCACATAATCTCCCCTATTTCTAGCACTAACCAATTGAGTACCTAAAAATAACAATTATACATTAACACTTATTTCAAATTATTCTCATATTTCTAAGTACTACCAAATTGAGAACTTAATTTATTTCTTAAATAGTCTCCTTTGTTACAAACAAGTTACCAATCAACCAAATATAACATATAACAAAATAACATCAACACAACTAATAAACTCAAGCAATCCCACACATTTATAACATCATTATATCACCACAACATACAATTTCATATATGATATCATATCTCTAGTTTAAACTTTGTAAAATAATGAGAAATAACCAATGTAGAAAGTGACGTAAGTTAATAAAAGAAAAAAAAATTGAGAAAACATACCTCAGTTTGCTCAATTTACTAATTTATAAGTAATCTAAGTACTCCAACTTCTACTAAAACCTATACACAAATTAAAATGATAAATAAAATTCAATATCTATAATCCACAACACTTTAAAATTGAAAAATCATATATAAGTATATGTATATGCAAAATAAGAAGTTTAACAAATAAAAAATTAAATAGAATTCTATAATAACAATGTATATCCAACAAATAAAAAACTTTAGAGTCTAAGATCTCAAGTTAACCTTTCAAAATATCTAACATAAACTTTGTAAAAATTGAGAGAGCCTACCTCAATTTTAAAATTTTGTAACTAATGATCAACTCCACATGACTTCACCTATAACAATTAAAAATATTGAATATGTAAATTTCTAAAAAACTACACAATATTCAATTAAAATTGCATAAATTTGGATTAATTGACACTAAGGATGAAAATTAAAAAATATAACCTAATTTTTTTTTTTTTAGTAAATAAACATGAAATTGGTATAAATTCATATAACACACCTACAATTTGAAACTTTTTATAACTAAATCAACTCACATTTCACCTAAAATAAAAAAAAATAGCAACAAAATAACAACAAATTCGGATTAATTTGTACTTAAATAGCAAAACATACCCAAAAATATGATTTCTAGTAAATAAATAGTCTAACTAATACTTACAAGAGTAAAGATTATTAATGCATGCTCAAGATATTCACATTTGATAAATTAGGGTTCTAAATATAAACTCTTTCAAATATAACCTAAAATATGAAATTTCTACAAAATAATTGGTCAAAATCATGGTTAATACAATGGGTAATCTAATTTTAGTGACAAAAATGAGTTTAAAAGCTTAAATATACCTTGTTTACCGGAAAAAATGGTGAAAATGGAGGAAGGAGGAGGCTTTACCGCGGCTGGAAGTGAAGAGGAGGGTTGGGTGTATCTGCTGGGCTTGTTTTAGGGCCCTTTATATTGGGCCCCTAGCTCGGCGCCATATAAGCGTCGAGAAAAGGATATCATGGCGCCCATAAGGCGCCGTGAAAATTAAATACAATGGCGCCGTTAAAGATAAGGATACCACGGCACCTGTTAAGCGCCGTGGTATTAGCTCCGTTTATCACGGCGCTTAATAAGCGCCGTGATAGTTACTCTGTTATCACGGCGCATTCGTACACGCGCCGTAATAGCAGATATTTTTTGTAGTGAGTCCAAGAAAATCCAGACAAAATTATTTATCATTACAAATCTAATGGAAAATGCTCTATTAGGTCGGGTCACAAAGTTGCCATGAATGTGAAGAACAACGGCAAATCATCGATCGATCGCGGCATTCAGCGCTCCAAACTCTGTTGTCGCTGCCAGGTTGAAGATGAGTCAATTCTACATGCCCTTGTTTGGTGTTTAACGATTAGAGAGTGTTGGGAGGATAGTATTTTTGGTCACTTTCTTAGCAACTGGAAAGGGCCCTCTTTCTCCTATCTTCTACTAGATGTCTATAAAAGATTTCATGAAAGAAGACTTGGAGATTTTTTGTATGTTGGCCTGGAGGCTATGGAAGGAAAGGAACAACTTCACTCATGGGAGTCTTTGCAAGCATCCTGAGAGAACATCCAAAGTCTTGATTACTGAAGGATGGAGCCTGGTCTTCTAATAGCTCCAATAATTATCGGTGGTATCCGATTGCTTATCATGCTGACTGGAGGTGGTTCTTGCACCTATATGCCTCGTGAAGAGAATATGGTTGCCCACACGTTGGCTATGAATATCTTTTCTTTTCAACAAGATGTTGTTTTCTTGGAATATGATTTTCCCAGTCTTGTAACTTCTATCGTAGAAGCAGATGCTATTAATTTTGAATAAATTTCCTCTATTTTTTTTTCCAAAAAAAAAAGTCTTTTATTATTTTGAATTCTTAGTTATTATTTTTAGATTAGTTTAAAATTTTATTTTGGTTAGTTTTACCCAGATTAGGACTGTAATTTTCATTTCGAGGGGAAGATTAATTAGGACTCGAAATTGAGGCTTAGGATTTCATTAACAAAATTATTCAAAGTATCACATGTTATTATATTATTGTTCTGAAGGGTACGATGGACTACATCTTTTGCTAGTACAGCCTCGATTGTCATTTGTCATTTTGTTTCACGTATTTTTCTTTTTTACTGTCCCATTTTTGTTGGTTTTAAATTAATCAGAATTTTAATTAAGGCCTTATTGTAAATAATGGACCCATTTGGATATATTAGGGAAGTACCACATTTTATATTCATTCACGTGTTTATATATAGTTACCAAAAAATTGAGACGAACAATTTGAGAAATCTTCACATAATTAGGAAAAGAATGATTTTTTTATTTTTTTCATTACTCATCATACACTTACCCTTAATTTGTGATCGATCTTTTGAATATTACCAATTAGAAACGAAAACCTTAACATTGTTTCCTGTTTGTTTCAAGCCCAATGTGTTTAGCTTATATATTTAAAGACTTATCGGTTAATTAATTATTCCTTTTCGAGAACACAGAGCTCTAATTACTCGGAATTCAATTCAAAATTAAATATTTCAAATATATCGTGATTAAGATAAATTTTATTGTTCAGTTTTTATTTAAATTAGGGCTCTTTTTTTATTACTTTTATTATTGGCAAGGAATATATATTAGGACTCTAATTAAATCTAGGTATAAATAAGGCCCTAGATCTTCAATAACAAGATCAATATATGTTCAGTAACATACTTTTAGTTCTGAAGAGTAGGAATGGACCCCTGCGGCAAGTGCAACCTTGATCGTCAATGGCTACGAAACATCTCTAGTAAAGCATGGCTACGATTGAACTCTGGTAAGTGGAATGGAACGCTGACACGTAAACTCCTTCGTTTTTTGCGGTATGAATACGAATCAACTATTCTTGAAAACAAAACACGGAAGAAGAATAAAAAAGATCAAATGAGGAAGGATATAGATGATGATAATGATAATAGTTATAGATATAATTATATTTACAATAGGCGTGTGTGTTTCCTGAGGAAGTTGCTGAAGGAAGAACTGGGGGAAGACGAGGCTGAAGATGGTTGGAGTACAAGTGCCAGTAGTGATCACAAGCTCATGGCGATTGCCGTTCATGCGGTTCTTCTAGAATCCGGCTTCGTAGGGTTTGACCCCGTTTCTGGAAATCGGGTCGACCAATTTCATCGTCTAGCTTTCTGGCCGGCGTCGTTTAACTACACGTACACACTGCCTCAGATTTTGGATCAAAGAGAAAGAGAAAGAGAAAGAGGAGGAGGAGGAGGAGTAGTAGCAGCAGTAAAGCTGGAGTTCGAGAGTGTTAGGGTAGCCGTGATTGTGTCTGGGTCTTTGGCCGATTCCGAAACCTCTCCTCAACGTCAAGTACGTTTGTACAAATACAAGCTGGTACCAATTCTTCGCTCGCCCTGCGCAAAGCAGCAACGACACGTCGTTTTAGATCATGATGAGTTCTGGAATAAAGTGAAAGATGAGCTTGTATTGCCTCTCCTCATTGATCTCCGCGCAAGGGCCGGATTGCCCAGTCCTCCATCATGCTTGATGGCCCTCCCCACGGAACTCCACTGGAAGATTCTAGAGTTTCTGCCGGGTGTTGACGTGGTCAAATTGGGATGCACTTGCAAGGAACTGTATCATCTCTTTCAACTGTCTATTGACAATCCTGAATTCTGGAGAAGTAAGTTTCCTATTTGTACATGCGACCTTGGTCAATGGCGTACCAAGATCCTTTGGAAGCGGTTATACATATCTTATAATCGAATTAAGAGTATTCTCAATACGCACTACGAGATGAAGGAGATGAATGAAAAAATGGAGAAGAGAAAGAAAATGATGGCAGCCACCGCCATGAGAAGATTCATTCTAGGGCCAAAATCTTTGCTAAGATCTCCCAACCCAGCTGCTCAAAGTCTTCGACGCCCCTATAAAAAATATAAGAAAAGTGTCAATGTCTCTAGCTCTAGTTTTAGTTCTGATATCATTTTTTGGAATTTAGAGAAATATAATCTTGACTACGAGTACGGGCATTGTTATGCACTTCTCCAGATATACGGTCTGAAATTGCCTTTTTATTAGTGATCAAAATACTACTATTTTTAATGTTTATTTGACATATTTGGTTATATAATACAGTTCATCATTTGTTATTTATATTATTATTATGACACTACTTCTTCACTGTAGTAACGTTTATTAATTGGTTTGTTGTCACTTGTTACAATAACATTCCTTGATATATATATTGTTTCTTTTCAATAGAAGTATATTGATTGATGTTCACTATATGTGATAGTGATTTAATATGATGTTGAACAAATGTGTGTTTACTAAAAATAATTAATGGGGATGATATATGGGTTTACAGCTTCTCATGAGTGCCATAAAATTTACAATATTGAAGTAGCTAGTTTATTTCCTATAAGATTAAATCAATTAATATATTACAACCTTTCTCAGACAGTGTCATTATTAATGAAAATGTCTCGGTTTTCTTAGACCATTAATACTAAAAAATTACTGGTCTGGTCCTACGCCCTACGGGGGCCTCACAATTGGGAAGCTCAAGCTCTAGATAATTGTTGTTACAACGACATTTTGAATTGCAAATTAGAGTCAAGATATTTATTTCCTTAAATTGTTATATAGTCTTCATGTTGTTGCTTTAGTCTCTTGTAGTCTATAAGAAATACTTAAAAATAATTCATAAAATACCGGAATGGGTATTTCATAAATATAGAAATACTGAAAAATATTTTAAAAATATTCAGAACCTTTAATTTTTCAATCTGACCTCGATAAAATGTTTAATTAAAATGAAACCCCGCAGTTATGTATCACTCATTAAACCTATACTGTAATTAAAACATGTGTTCAATAGTCATGCATTGAACAATCACCTCACACCCAAACATAGACATAGATTATATAAATCATGTCCAAATCCCACATAGACATAGGTTATATAAATCATGTCCAAATCCCACAAATAAGCTTATTAAATTATAATTAAATCCAAATTCCTACTCAAGTCTATAATCCTCAAGTCTCATAGGAATTTACCAAAATATAATCAAACTAGTAAGCTTACAATGCCTCGATTTAGATCTCCCGGTCCAAATCACACTGAGTGCTACCTTAGGGAAAGAAAGGGGGTGAGCTAATGCCCAGTAAAGAATCGATTACAGGTTTTATATATAAGAAATATACTCATATTGAAGATCCTGCATGATTAGTAATCCATTCAAAACGGTTTACAAAATCCAAGTGGAAATCACAATTCAAGAGTTCAAATATTCCAAACCATTGTAAATCATCCATCAAAACTAATACATATCTATTCAAGCCAACATACAAGTTCGGGCACCCAACATGAGGTATCGTAAGCCTGACAGCTGCGTAATTATGTGAATGTATGCAAATGCTATATGAATGACAGAATATGGGTATGGACCATTTTGTAACACATGACTCGACCAATTGGGGTCCGGGCCGACATCGGACCTGTTTCACACAAAACTAAACAAAATCTAAGCCATTAGATATTGATTTTTGTGCCGGTCACCAAATATAGTCAATATATATATCAAACTTCTCTATTTTCCAAGTACATTCCAAAAATGACAACAAAAATGAAATCTAACGGTCGGATCGAAAGCTAAAATTCGAAACTCAAAACACCCAAAAATGGTAACTTTCAATCCAGGTAAAATGGGGTCGCGAGATATATATCTTGACGTTCCTCTCGACGATACGAACCCAACAAGCCCAAGAACCCGACCTGAAATGGTCGGAATTGTCGCCGGAAATTCAAAACTTCTCCCCAGTCAAAACGGTGTTTTCCAGCGTTAGGGAGCTCGGCGGCGACTGGGACCAGTGGGATGAGTTACTGGCAGCACAGGAGGACTCTGCCGGCGGTCTGGCAGACCGGACGGTGGCTGCGACATCTCAGGCATCCATTCGTCCTCCTTCGGCCGAGAGCGATGAGTGAAAGCGAGAGAGAGAAGGTGGGATCGAGAGGGGGGGAAATACAGAGGAGAGAGAGAGAGAGAGACTTATATATATATACAATATAATATAATATTTCTTAAAAGATATTATAAGGTCAAAAGACCATTTGACCCTTAAAAAAACGGGTTTTTACAAAACAAGTGTCAAGTTAACAAAATCATTTAAATTAATGAGGTAATAGGTTGACAGCTCATGAACTTGAACTATTTTCTGCAGGAAATTAGATTTTTGGGTTTTGATTAAAAACAAACGTTGTGCTGGCGAAATTTTTAGAAAATCCAAAATGATTAATTTGAGAACTCAGTTTTGAGGACTAAATATTGTTTGATTAAAGAATATTGCATGGTTATTTTATTTTTATTTTATTTTATTTTTTTAGTATTGGCACCCTTTTTATCATCCCTAAAATTAGGAAGTTGTATGCCCTTTTTTTGGCATCCTGTGTTAGTATATACCCTTTTTAAAAATTTAAACATTTTTGTCCCTTTTTTAAAAACTTTAAGAGGAATGTTACTAATTTACCCTTAGTTGATTCTATACTAATCAAGTCACGATTTTTACATAGAAAAAGAAAAACACACAAAGAAGCAGGAAAATAAAAGCGAACTCCAAAAATGAAGAAAATGACTTGGTGAGAAACGGGCTTTTCTTGCTATTTTCTTGAGAAATAAACAACTTCGACAGTTCTTTAAGATTTAATTTCGAGGTATTCTCTCCAGAGTTTGACTGATCTAGCTTCGATTTTCTCTACATTTTCATATATCTTCGTTGATTTTCTCTCTCAAATTTCTAGGGAATCGAATAAGATTCAGCAATACTCATTTTGGACATTAGGAATTCAATGGAGAGGTCTCATCATTGATTTGAAGCTCCGTTGAGTAGTTGGTTTTTTCCCAAGTGAGCGATCGAGGGCGTGGAATTAGTTCCTGGCCCTCCGAGGGATCATCCAACGGCACCTTGAGGATCCAATAGCATGGTACTGCTATTCTAGTGAGGTAGGGATTCAGTTACCTCTCTTTTACGTCGTTTTTGAATAAAACTTATATCTTGTAACATATGAGGACAAATGTGATTAACTACTTTGGATATATGTGGTGGAATTGAATCGTATTGTATATATTGGATTGCTCTGGGACTTTTTCTGAGTGCATATTATTTTTGGATATATTAAAATAGGGCTATTATGCTGCCCATTTTTCTATAAAAATTTAATCAACTATTTTATTAAAAACCAAATCATCATTTGAACTTAAATTACTACATGGCTACTTTTACACATCATTTCAGAGTACACGTGTCATAGGATCACACATGAGTCCCAGGTTAGCATCATGGGGTTTTTACAGTGTGGTGCTGCGGCCCCATCGACGGTGCAGAGTTCGTGAATCTGCGCGGGGTATTTCTTCTGATTATCTCCCTATTTGGTAGGCATAGGCAATGCGGTTGCCCCTCCAGGTTAGGTAGGCGACACACGGGTATCCCCTCTGGTTATGGGCTAGGTGTCAGGCAGGCTGTATGGCACACGTAGTGCCAACACCCTAGTTTCCGTTGATGAGAGGTGGTGAACTCATGGATATAGGTGGATTTGTGTCATGTGTTTGTGGACTGATTGATTTTCAGATATCATGTTTTCTATATAAATATATATGTGCATACGGACTACTGGTTTTGGATATTTTTATGAATATATGCACATATGATTTCGCAAAGTTGTTTCAGATTAAACTAACCATGTAGGGGCTTTCCATCACTAAAAAAGTTTTTAAATGAGGTAACAGTTTCTCTACTGAGCTTTCGAGCTCACCCCTTCTATTTTCCTCCCTTTCAGGTAGTTCATTCGAGTTAGTTGTCTCAATGGCCAAGCAAGTCGCTTGGTTTATGTTGTGGTCTTACTCCCATTCCTCTTTGGTTGGTACCTTTCTTTATCTCACTCCTTTCCTATGTCTAACTGTTTAGCTAAGTTCATTGATTCTACTAAGTAAATATATGAGGATGTATTTACTACTATTTGAGGATTTGGTGTATAAATGGGACACTATAGTTCCCAAGGAGTATATTTTCAAAGTTTTAAGTACTTAGAATTTTGATTAACTCTGTAAATCAATTCTTGGACTTTCCGACTCAAGATTTGCGAACTTCATTTTAATCAACATTAAAGTTTTTATTAAACCAAGTTTTCGTACAAATTAACTATGTTTTATTAAATTTTAATTGGCATACCTTTCTTAATAAATTAAACTAAAGATGGGCTCCCTTTTATATAAAATTTCTAAGGATTCGAGGACAAAAGTGAAAAATTCAAGTACTTGGTTTTCCCTAAATTTTGTAAAATTCTTTATTTATATTAATTTAGACTCAAAATTACCAAAAGTTACGGCCTAGGATTTTGGGTTGTGACAGAAATGGTATCAGAGCACGGCTTCAGATCTGTCTGGGATCATGCCTGTGTTAATTTTCAGTGTTTAAAAATGTTTTGAAAATAGTTTTGATAAATACCTCATATATCACTTTGGAACTGGCTAGATAAGTTACTTTTGCTCCACTTCTTTCCAAGTCCTCTCTTAAACCTCTTTAAAGTGAAATTCTAGTGCCTTTGAGATGGTGATTTCCTAAGAATGTTAGTCTCGGAAGTATCGGGTTGACACGAAACTATTGATTTCTGCTCTTAGCGTAATCCTTCATTTTGAATAGACGTTTGTTCTTGTATTCTTCCATCCATTCAGGGTGTAGACTACATGAACCTCATAGGTTCTAAGGTAGCAATCCTGTTTCTTGGCTCTTGGTTGTTGTGCTTTGATTCCCTTGTGGGTTGTCTATATGTTGTCTCTTGGGTTTTGTTATCGCTTTTGTTTGCAGCATTTGATTGTAGTTGTATCTTCTTGGAGATTTTTGCTTGTGATACACTGGTTTAGTGTTTGCACTTCAATGATGTGGCTTAACTTTATTGGTGTTTATTAGACTGAGATGTTACTTTCTTGGGATTGACATCTTTGTGATCACTTGATTTAAATACATCATGACTTGGCTCTATGTTTGAGTGTTTGCATTGCTGATACTTTTTGCATAGCATGCTCATTGATTAAGTGATTAGTTTGGTGATTTAAGATATTATTTAACTGTGGTAATTGCATTTCTCTAATTTCATCAAGTTTTGTTATTGTGGTTCTTTGAATGAAGATTTTTGACTCGTTGAGAGTTTAGTTGGGTTTAAAACTGAGTCATTTGATTTTAGAACTTTTGAAGATTTCAAGTTGACAATTAACATTTTAAATGGTGTAGACCTTTGTATTTGACCAAAGTGACATGTTTGTTTTCAAAAGGATTATGAGCATTTTAAACTCGGGTATTAGTTGGGTAAAATTAATACACTTTTTCAAAAGAGCTATTGTTTTAAACTAATATGCTACTTTGAGACTAAGCCTTGTGAAACTACCAACCTATTCATATACTAGTGAGATTTTATTTTACATTAGGTAGTGTTGATTTGAAGGACCTCTAGAGCAAAGTAAATTATTTTTATGAATGTATATACGTAAATCAAACTTTTCAAGTACCTTCTCTAATTTTTGGGCTTAGTAGATTTACTAAACATTTTTCAGCCCCTACTTAATACTTGATTTGAGATTTAATGAATACTTTCACAGGTTTACTTGAAAAATAAATGGACGTAAGTTCCTTAAAAAAGGTTTTGAATAAGGATATTCACAAGTTTGACTACTTGGTAAACTTTGGTGCAGATTGAAAATGATTTTGGTAGAAAATCTTTAGCTTCACGCGTGTGTTTGAAGATTTTTATCTGTGATTTTCTCTAGAATGTATTGCTTAGAGAATGAAAATTGATATGACTGTTTGCATTACAGAAATCCTAGTTGGGTGAAAACGTTTGAATTGAGAATTTTGATTTAAATTCTGTGAAGCTTGTCACTTGTGCCTTGTGCATTCGATGGTCCAAATTGCATGTTCTTCTAAGTTTTCCTTGATGTGGTTTATTTTATGGTTAATGCATGGTTCTTTGGTGTTTGTTGGATTGTTTAGCCATTGTGATTCATGCTAGCCCGATTTCTCACAGTGTGAACAAAATTGCATTAGAGTTATGCAGAACTTGTTTTAATTGGAGTTTGGGCATTGTATAATTGGTTTTGACCGATCCCTCTAGTGTTAGGAAAACTAGGGAGGAGAATGAGACTTTGATTTTCAAATCAATGAATGGTACTGAGTTACATGCCTTAACTTTATATTTGATGGATTTTGAGTTGTAAATATTAGTATGTGATTTCCTTCTTGAAGGTTTAATTGTAGCTTTCTAATTCATGTAGCCTATGTATATGTTAATTAGTTTGTTATGTCTAGTATGAATCTCCATTAACTATTAATATTTATTTTGAAGGATTCAAGTAAGAATTGGTGTTTGTTTTACCCGCTTTGAGAAAATATTTTGATAAGGTTTCACACTTTAATATTTTCTACACTATACCCAATCTTTCCCTATATATTTTGAAAAAAAAAATATGAACTTTCAAACTTTTTGAGAAACTTGTTTGACTATTTTGGGAAATATTTTTGGAATTCTACGAAAACCTCCCATTGTATTTAGTTATAATTTGGATTGAGGCCCAAATATTTTATTCGTTCTGGAAGAAAAATCAACTATCTTGATTTAAATATGGCCTCGTTTGTCATTTTTACCAAGTAATTATGGGGGTAAAGAAATAAATGTCTGTTTTGTTGGTTATGTGAAACAAGCTAGTGTCTTTTTCATGCCTTTCCCATTGGTTTTAATAAATGATCATCATGTATAACTCAACTTTATAGGTTAAGCTTGTGACTATTAGAGATTTTCATCATATATGCATGGGATGAAGCTTTTTCAAAATGTTGATCTTGAGTTAAATCTAAATCCCTTATTTGGTTTAAATTATATATAACATGATTATTGTTATATGACTAATAATAATTGGACTAAGACTACTCATGGATTTTACCTTAAGAGTTATTGGACTCTACTTATATATTATAAAAAGATACTCGTAGTTCAGGTTTGGTTTACCTTTAGCCAAAGAGAAACCATATTGTGAACTAGTGTAGTATTCCTAGGCCCCAACACTTTTTACGTTCAATGTTTTCGAAAAAAAAATTTCAAAATTGTTAGTTAAAAATTGAAAAGAGGTTTTATAGGTGACATGCGTCACTCGAGGGTGGTACCAGACAGCCTATCCTATTAGAACCTTATTTCTGGGGCATAAAGTGTCAATTTCAGTTGTCATATGCATATTTCCAGGACATTGGATTGTGTCCATGGAGTTTTCTTTATATCAAGGACTTGTAGAGTCTTTGGTTCAGCATTCGTTTTGGTTTTCTTTGATGAGATTTTACGCTGGATAAAAGGTTTGAAATGCTTTTGAAATTTCTCATGTTTGGATGCTTGCATTTGAGATTGAAGTATGTAGTAATGTTTTGCGTTAGTGATTTCCAGTTTGGGTGCTCTAGTCTTGTATTTGACTAGAAGTGGATTGCGTTCGGTGTTATTCCTTGTTCTAATCAGAGAATGGAAAATGGTTGTGAACCATTAAACTCTCTTTGTCACCTTCGATCTCTAAGCTCGTTTATCTTGTTTGGTGTAACACAAGGATCCTTGTTCTTTGTCTTAAACTCTATTCGGTTGTGTTCTGTGCTTGGGAAGGAAACTCATGTTAGAGTCACTGACTCCAAGATTGTCTAGGACCAGGAACTAGTTGCAGATAAGTGGAATGTCCCAGGAGATTGTTGATCTGGTTTGATCAGGGGGATGGTATTCTTATATCTGGCATTTAGTCTGTTGTTCTAGTTTGGTGCCTTACAATCAGTGTTCAGAGTCATGTGTTTCCAGCTTCTAGTCATAATTATCATTGTTATCTTTTCATCACTTATATACTTGAGGTTGTCATTTTTAACTATGTGTGGTGAGATTCATGTACCTATTGTTGAGACATCTTATAATTTCGTATCTCTCCATGTACGTCCTTATACCATACCATAGTGCGGTACCGTATGTTGGCGGAATTTTGATGCCAAGTAAGGGTTATCTGTTTCAGACGTTTTCATTAACGAGTATTCGGTTTAATACTCTTAAATTCTATAGTCGAGTGTTCACTACACTTCCAGTGACTATTTCTTTCAATTTTGTTTATACTCTCGATCTGTGCTTGAATTTCGGGATGAAATTTCTATAAGGAGGGGTGAATGTTAAAATCCATTTTTTTAAGGGTCAGATGGCCTTTTGACCTTATAATATTTAAAAATAAAATTATATTATATTATATATATAAGTCTCTCTCTCTCTCTCTCTCTCTCTCTCTCTCCTCTGTCTTCCCCCTCCTGATCCCACCTTCTCTCTCTCGCTCTCACTCATCGTTCTCGGCCGAAGGAGGACGAATGGATGCCGGAGCTGCCGCAGCCACCGTCCAGTCCACCAGACCACTGGCGGAGTCCTCCCGTGCTGCCAGTAACTCATCCCACCGGTCCCCAGTCACCGCCGAGCTCCCCAACGCCGAAAAACACTGTTTTGACCGCGGAGGAATTTTGAATTTCCGGCGACGATTCCGACAGTTTCAGGTCATGTTCTTGGGCTTGTTGGGTTCGTATCATCGAGAAGAACGTCAAGGTATATATCTCGCGATCCCATTTTGCCCGGATTGAAAGTTGCTATTTTGGGTATTTTGAGTTTCGAATTTTAGTTTTCGATCCGACCGTTAAATTTCGTTTTTGTTATTATTTTTGGAATCTACTCGGAAAATAGAGAAGTTTAATATATATATATATATTGAATATATTTGGTGACCGGCATGAAAATCAATATCTAACGGCTTAGATTCTGTTTAGTTTTGTGTGACACTGGTCCGGTGTCGGGCCGGACCCGAATTGGTCGAGTCATATATCTAACTTATTTATTTTGGACATTAGGAATTCAATGAAGAGGTCCCCTCATTGATTCAAAGCTCCATTGCAGAGTTGGTTTTTTCCCAAGCGAGCGATCGAGGGCGTGGAATTAGTTCCCGGCTCTCCGAGTGATCGTCCAACGGCACCTTGAGGATCCAATAGTATGGTACCGCTATTCTAGTGAGGTAGGGATTCGGTTACCTCTATTTTACATCATTTTTGAATAAAACTTATTTCCTGCAATATATGAGGACAAATGTGATTTTTGAACTCCTTTGGATATATGTGGTGGAATTGAATTGTATTGTATATATTGAATTGCTCTGGGACTTTTTCTGAGTGCATTTTATTTTTGGATATGTTAAAATAGGGCCGTTATGCTGTCCATTTTTCTATAAAAATTTAATCAACTATTTTATTAAAAACCAGAGCATCATTTGAACTTAAATTACTACATGGCTACTTTTACACATTAGTTCAGAGTACACGTGTCATAGGATCACACATGAGTCCCAGATTAGCATCATGAGATTTTTACAGTGAGGTGCTGCGGCCCCATCAACGATGCAGAGTCCGTGAACCCACACGGAGTATTTTTTCTAATTACCTCCCCATTTGGCAGGTGTAGACAATGCGGTTGCCCCTCAAGGTTTGGTAGGCAACACACGGGTGTCCCCTCCGGTTATGGGCTAGGTGTCAGGCAGGCTGTATAGCACACGTAGTGCCAACACCCTAGCTTTCATTGATGAGAGGTGGTGAACTCATGGGTATAGGTAGATTTGTGTCATGTATTTATGGACTGATTGATTTTCAGATATCATATTTTCTATATAAATATATATGTGCATACGGACTGCCGGTTTGGATATTTTTATGAATATATGCACATATGATTTCGCAAAGTTGTTTTGGATTAAACTAACCATGCAGGGGCTTTCCATCACTAAAAAGGTTTTTAAATGAGGTAACAGTTTCTCTACTGAGCTTTCGAGCTCACCCCTTCTATTTTCCTCCCTGTCAGGTGGTTCATTCGAGTTAGTTGTCTTGATAGCCAGACAAGTCGCTTGGTTTATATTGCAGTCTTACTCCCATTCCTTTTTGGTTGGTACCTTTTCTTTTCTCACTCATTCCCTATTTCTAACTATTTAGCCAAGTTCATTGATTCTACTAAGTAAATATATGAGGATGTATTTACTACTATTTGAGGATTTGGTATACAAACGGGACACTATAGTTCCCAAGGAGTATATTTTCAAAGTTTTAAGTACTTGGAATTTTGATTAACTCTGTAAATCAATTCTTGGACTTTCCGACTTAAGATTTGCGAATTTCATTTTAATCAATATTAAAGTTTTTATTAAACCAAGTTTTCGTACAAATTAACTATGTTTTATTAAATTTTAATTGGCATACCTTTCTTAATAAATTAAACTAAAGATGAGCTCCTTTTTATATAAAATTTCTAAGGATTCAAGGACAAAAATGAAAAATCCAAGTACTTGCTTTTCCCCGAATTTTGTAAAATTCTTTATTTATATTAGTTTAGACTCAAAATTACCAAAAGTCACAGCTTAAGATTTTGGGTTGTAACATGTTTGACCATATAATTTTGGGAGAGATATCTCCAATCCGTTTGTGATGACGCATCTAAGTTAACTATTCTTCCCCAGTTCGAGTTTGGCATATGGGAGTGTTAAGGTCCTGCAATTAATTTGGACACGTAATATATATCGAGGGTAAATTCTCCTTTAATCCAAATTTACCACTTGTATTAATCATCCTAAATATGTAGTTATATACCAAATAACATAGCGTTTTGGTTAGGCTATTTTTCATGATGCATGATATGGCTTTGTCTCTTTATAAGTTTGCACGAAACTTGGCAATATAATAGGATATATAGTACGTTCGATCACCTTTGGCCAAGATTTTTGACAAGCCACAATTTATTAATTAACCTAGGTAACGTAATTGTCACACTATTCTGTTACTTAATATTTTAACTAGTGATACTGGTTATAAACTTTAGTCACACCCCAAAACCTAAAATACTATATGTTCACAATATATAGTTGTCAGCCATATATATAATGTGCAACAAATTAAGAACAATGATCATAACATTGTATCATTAGTTAGAACTTTTTTATAGCTGGTATTAGTTTTATTTTGTTAAGACAAAAAAAATTAAATGAAATATGGAAATTTTCCTCAAATTGATGCTTAAAAGATTAGTATTTAAATATAAAAAATGACACCCAATAAACTCTTCTCTAAGAAATGACACCGAGTAAACACTAATAGACCTAGTGTGGAAATTTTTCTCAAATTTATACTCACATTGTGAAACCCCACCCATTTTATTTTAATATAATAATATTTTTTAAGTGGTGGGACCCACAATATTTTTAAATAAAAAAAACTCTTTCTTTCTTTCTTCTTTTCCTTTCTCTCTCTCTCCTCATGACTCCCTCTCGGTTCTCTCTCTCTCTTTGACCACCAAAATGCCAAATTTCGGCAGACCTCCGATGAGGCACCTCTTGTCAACGTCGAGCAGTGCTGCCACTTGGAATTGGAAGCCTAGGACCAGACGAAGCTAGCACCACCGGTCCTGAAACGCCTCCGTTCGCCGCCGGTGACGCCGGGAAGCCGCAACTGTTTTTCCGACTTCGGCACCGATTTCGGCTACGTTTCGCTATGGAACTGGTCGAATTCAATTTCTCTTGTTATGATCTTTCACGTGGTATATATATGTCAACTCAACTTTGCCCAAATTGAATTTTTCCATTGTCGAATAATTTTGAGCTATTTTAGTTTTGTATTAAAATTTTCTAATCCGACCGTCAGATCGTAAAATAAACCTCATATTTGTGATGTACTCGTAAAATTAAGAATTCTGATATATATTTTGACTATGCTTGGTGATGAGCACAAAAATCTAAGTCTGATGGCTAAGATTCGCCTCAATTTGCGTGTCATGGGCTCGGGTCGAATCAGTCAAGTTATATATCTAACCTAGCATTTTTCGGTGCTCCGAATTCAGTGGTAAAGTCCCTTTCACAATCTAAAACTCCGATTGAAAATCGAATTTTCAAACCTATCGATCAAATGTTCGAAAACGACACCCGACCTCCGAACGACACCCAAATGATGCCAGACATCCTCTATAGCACCCTAACTTTATTTGAACACTCGATTGAGATAGGGGCTCAATTATCTGATTTTATATATGATTTAATTTAAATTTTGCATTATGACTATTTTGTGAAAAATCATGAATAAAATGATATTTTGATAAACTGTTGGAAAATCTTGGATTATTCTAGAATTGAACTGTGTGACTTCTATTCATATTTATAAAATCGTGATTTTGGGATGATTCGGCAGATTTGCTGCTAGTGGTACAGTAAATTCCAGAATAATACTAAGTCGAGTTTTAAAGCATGATTTGGTTATGTGTTGCATGGTTATTACATATCTTGTTACAAGTTGTACATATCATAGGATCACACATGAGATATTTCTTAGGCATCGCGGTGAATTTAGGCGGCCAGTATTTCCACCCTAGAGCTTGTAAACCCACGCGGGGTCTTCTGATTATTCCCATTCGGTAGGTGTCGACATTCAGTTGCCCCTTCGGTTCAGTAGGCTTAGACACATGAATGTCCCTTCGATTTTCTGGGATAGGTATCAGGCAGAGAGTACTTAGTACACATAGCACAAGTTACTCTGGTTTGTGATGAGAGAATGTGAGCTCATGGGATGGGATGATTTATGATATGTATAAATTTATGTTTATGGTTTTGGTTTTGAATATTTGATTATTCTGGATTTCAATTATTTTATAAACTCAGTTTATAAATGGATTTTGGAAAAAGGTATTAACTATGCAGGTTTGTTAAAAATTGCATCCATTCACAAAGGTAATTGAGTTTCTACTGAACATTCATGTGCTCACCCCCTACTTCCTCATATATTCATGCGTTGATTTATTTTGTGGTAATTGTTCTGGTGGCTTGACAAGCATGTTTGATATATGCTTGTAGTTCCAATCCCCTTCATTGGTTGGTTCGTACTCTGTATCATCTTTTCTTTCCTATTCCAAATTTATTTAGCCAATAGTAGTATATTTACTAAGTGGATTTATGAAGATAATTTTGCTATTAAATTGAGCTCTTAGAAATACAAAAGATTTTATGTAAATTGTTTGGACATTGGGTTCATTTTATTAAACTTCATGATTTTAAATAAAAAGTTTCTAATTGAATTAAATGGAATTACTCTAAATATTAAGTGTATATTTTCTAGAGAAATTAAAAGTAATGAGAGGATTCCCACTTTTGAATTTTACCTACTTTTGAGGACTAAAAATTAGAATTTTAAATATTAAATTTTCTGGAATTTTATAAAAATTACTGTTTATCATTGTTTCAATTTAAAATTATTAAAAGTCACGGCTTTGGAATTTCGGTCGTGACACATGTCATGAAAAATACTGTTCATCTAGTTATCACGAAAGTGGACTAGAAATTGACTATTTTTTATTCGATTCTCTCAAAGTATTTAAAATCTATTCTTAAGTGAAAGACAAAATT
Organism: Trema orientale; assembly: GCA_002914845.1. Lineage (NCBI taxonomy): Eukaryota > Viridiplantae > Streptophyta > Magnoliopsida > Rosales > Cannabaceae > Trema > Trema orientale. Next base: position 534,251 of record JXTC01000007.1, read on the forward strand.
GGAATGGCAGTTACAAGTTGTCATGTTTTGAAAATGTATTATCAACTTATCGTCAATTTTATTGAAATATATTTTTCATATTGTACACTATCATATTATTACTACAAATTAGAAAATAAAAACAAAAAGAATCCATCAAGAAAATACTATTTTTCTAAAATTGTACTAATTTTAACAAATATTAAAACATCATGATTCATAAACATAGGTTCGCATACTTCAAAGGGAAATGGACATGGATAGTACAGCAGGTTTGGGATAAAATGACTTTTTTTAGGACTCTTTTTAAATGACTTTTTTAAGATAACCTTAATTGCTTCAACATGTGAGTTTGAACAAAAGCCCTGCCTGATAACAACAAAGAGAGGAGAGAGAGTGTTAGAAAGGAGGGAGAAAAAAAAAGATCCGATAAAGAAAACAGACTATAACCTGCAATTTTTTGATACTTAAACTTCTATAAAACCCATATTTTATTCTCTAATCTTTTTATCCTTTACTCACGATTTCGCTTCATTTTCACCTGGAAATAACGTGAAAACTCGTTTTTTTTGAAAAAAAAAAATCTATCGAATTCAATTTGTCAATAAAATAGTTATCTCTGGTCATAACACCCTCAAGAAATAATAATTTCTTCGAATAATTTCTTCGATTCGCTTGTATGAGATTGCCATGTTAGCAATTTCGACGCTCACGGTAGGTCATTATTTTGGTAATTATATATGTTGTTCACAAATTTATGGAAGTTGTTTAGTGAACATATTAGGTCTCTAAGGGTGCGTTTGGTATAGGATTCGAATCCTATTCTTTAAATTCAGAAACAACTTTCATGTAGAAAGTTGGAAGGATAAATATTTTATCCTTCCAACTTTCTATGTAAAAACTGTTTCTGGATTTGAAGAATAGGATTCGAATGTTGTACCAAACGTGCCCTAAATTAGTGATAATTTCAGATGTCATTTTCTGGATATGAAAAAAAAGTGTATTATTTGACCCCAAAAAATACACTATTTGACATGTTAGATATTACCCCGTTAATTGTGACTATAAATATACAGTTTGAGGAAAGAAAGAAAGAAATATATCAAATTCTCTTCTAAAAATGCGGAAAAAATAATTTTATGGTTTCACTGTAGCAATCATTTGAAGTTTTCTACAATGTTCACCAGGAAAAAAAAAAAGAAAAAGAAAAAGATGGATTTGGCAGAGATGAGGGAAAAAGTTGAGAAGGACTTTAGAAACTCGTTTATTTTTCTCACCCAAAGTCCTGAAAAGGTCAAAAAAATGTCAAAGAAAAGAAAAATCGTTTTCAAAATATCTCTTAAAAAAATCTTCTCTCTCAAAACACTACTATCTATCTCCATTCCCCTACCTCAAAATGCCAAAAATTATTTTGCATCTATTAATATATTTTTCTTTGGATAAATCTATTAATATGTTTTCATTATCAAGCCATGAGCATGTAATTTTTTTCAAATTTATTGAAAATAAAACTAGAAAGATATAAAATAAGAAGACACAAAATAAAGAGTCAAGAATATATTTTTCTCAAAAAGGAAAAAAGTAAAAAAAAAAAAAACTAATGAGTATATATATAGGGAACTAATACAATAAGTTTTTTTTTTTTTATTCATTATTGGTAGGTATCAATTTTGATCACTAGATTTTAATCTAATAATTATAATTAATTATATTAGAATAAATTCCAATGTGAATTAAATGATAATATTTATATTTGTAATAATTAAATTTAAAGGTCAAAATTAATGTAATGAATAAAGAAAAAATACTTACTAGCTCTCCTTATAAATATATATATATATATATTGAAGTGTTAAATGGCCATATATATTGAGAAAGAAAAATAATTTTATTTAAGACAGTAATAAGGAGCAACGTTCGGGGTAAAATAGTCAGAGCACAAAATTAAGTTAGTTACGGTTGAAGGACATGAGCCACCGCGCGCTTTCACTACAGCTCTTCATTTCAATTTTTTTGTCTCTCTCTAGCTTCTCTCCGCATTCTTGAGTTTCTCTCTCTAGATTTCCTCTGCGTTCTTGAATTTCTCTCTCTTGCTTCTCTCTGCATTCTTGAGTTTCTCTCTCTAGCTTTTCTCTGCGTTCTTGAGTTTCTCTCTCTAAATTCTCTGGATAAGATGAAGAGAGGAAGAAGCGAAGTCATGGAATCAAGGTATTTCTTTTAATCGTTCTTAAATTTCCGTTATTTTATAAAACCCTTGGCCTTGGTGTTTGGTTCCCGAGAAAATATATGCTTTCTTCGTTGATTATATGTGCGTGATGTGTTTATCTGTGATTCTGGTTTTATTCGTTGATATAGGACTATGATCACAACTCACAAGAGACCCATGCACTTAAGATAAGCACAGAGTATAACTCAAAGTCTTTGGTTAGGGTTTGTTAATCGTTTTCAACTAGCACATTTAGAAGTTTAAAGTGTTTGATTATTCATTTCAATCTTGAAATGACAACATATATTAAGTTTAAAGTGTTTGATTATTCATTGTTTAGCCATGTGTTCTTTAATAGTCGAACTTCCCCTGTTTTAATAGTCAGTTTTTGTTTTATTCCTGAGAATACTCCACTAACTTAAGTTTCCACTAACTTTTTAAAATTTTTATTTAATTACTTTATTTATGACTTCTTACTTTTCAGTGACTCAGACGAAATGAGAGTCAAGATACGAAAATTGGCGGATTATGTGGAGAGAACTCATACGACGGTTGATGGTCTGAACAAGAGACATGCACACCATCAAGTACGGAGCATAAAGGAGTGTTTACATCGTACGAAGAGGAAGATTCAAAACATGAAAAATAAGTCCAGCAAACTCAACAAGTTCCATGTGGGGATGAGGCACCGTAGAGAAAAGCTGCGGAACCTTAGAAAGAATCATGATGAGCTAATGCAGAAGAGACAGGACTTGGAAAAGGTCATTAAAGATATTTCTAATGGAAGGTCCGTTTTCCCAACTTTTCGATCTGACATGGAAGATTTTTTGGGAAATTTGAAACATTTTAAGATACAAAAAAGGAAGGAGGATATGATTTTCAGGAGCAATAATTTGTTGGAACCCCGTCACGTGGACAGCATAATCAAATCGGCATCAACCCTCTCTAAGGGTATGGTTGAGTTGCTCCTGCTTATCAAATCGAAGACGAATCTTTTCAAAATAATGAAGCTTACGCTGCCAGAGCTTGAGCTGAATGAAGGATCGGTTCTCATTAGAAAAAGGCATTTCTCTGCTGAACTTTGCATATAAAAAGGTGAGAGAATTCTATCCGGAAGAAAATGTGAGAAGAATCACAGAGAGGGATGAGAGAGCTCTCATTAATCTGTTATTTGAGGAGATTTTGAAAATGGAACTGGCCTTTCATGTTCCGAGCCTGCCTGGGAGGAGTATTCCCAAATCTGAATTTGTGAAAAAGGTGGCTGATATTCTGGGAACTCTTGAGCCAAAGATTGATGAGATCAGAAACAAGATGATAAGGTTGGAAAGTAAGAATATGAAGAAGCTGAAAGAGAAACTATACACTGAGATTGAACGAGAATGGAAGTGCTTGAGATGACAATGAAGATGAAAGCTCGAATGAAGTGTGGGTTATAGCATACTCCCATCATTTCTGAGGTGGACAGGCAGTTATATAGTAGTTTGTGAAGAAGTGCAAGAATGGAAGAACTTGACATGATAATGAAGATGAAAGCTCAAATGAAGTGTGGGTTATAGCATACTCCCATCAGTTGCTGAGGTGGACGGGCAGTTATATAGTAGTTTGTGAAGATAAACTCTGTGTACTTTTCTTTCTTGTGCTTTATCTTTTTGATTTGTGAGTTCTTGATTTGATTGAGTGCTCTGTCACTCAAGACTGGTTTAGTTTGCTTAATTCGTAGAAGAGGTTTGATCAGGTCCTTTTACACTACATAAAGCATGTAAACTTCTGGAAAATGTGCAATGTCTGTGATCTGAAGGTGGACTCTATCACTTCATTTGCTTTTTTAAGGAGGAATGTTAAGGCATGTGAACGTTAAAACAAAAGTAAATCAATTTCATCCAAAACAAAAGCCCGAATTCCAAAACCATGGTTCCCTGCAACTTAAAATATGCAGAGAGCAAGAGATAGGATTCAACTGATCTGATAAATGTTATATGCTTTAGAATTTTTCAACTTATGAAAATGACCATTTAAATACTTGAATGCAAAGACCATGGAAGTTTGATTTGGCAACCATGGAACTTTATTAGTCCCCCACTTACGAAGTTTGATTTGATTGGAGATTAGTAAATGGTGGGTTCAGGGAGATTAATTAAGCGTGTAGTTGGCAAGAAAATGTCTGATTTGATGTCGAAGTTCAGTCATAGAGATTTCTTATATCATTTGGTAATCAATCTATGTTACTGTCGATGTCGAAGTATCTAAAATGGTAACTTAGTTTGGTTGACTATTAGTACACCATTATGAATCTAGAACTATATATTGGGAGACTCATAGCTTTACTTGCCAACCATTTTGAACTATCTAGGTTCTCCATTCTTTCTTAGTGTCAAAGGCTTCAATCATGGTTGTAAAAGAAGAAACCAGAAACCTTTTAATCAAAGTATTCTGACTCTAAAACCCATGGCAAAGTTATATACATTTGTTTTCTCTAATGGATGGTGCATAACATGATTACAATGAGACTTGGCATCCGGTTAACTCGGAATTTGATGCATTAAGCCAGAGACGCTATGCTAATTAAAATTGAGAATACGATAAGGAAGGTAGACGTTATCAAGCTGACAAAGGCTGATCAAAGGAGGGCAAAGCTTAAGATGGTAAGGAAACAAGGGAAGGAGTTGGTTAAAACTGGAGTGGAGCAAACCCCACAAGCATCTGTGCTGGTATTGTCATTTTGAAGTTGCTTATTTTACTTTGTTTGCTATATGTAGTAGATTTTATTGTTATTTTTGTGGCTTGGTATAAATAAGGACTTTAATTCTAGAATATACCATTCATTGAGAAAAAGAAAATGGAAATGTAATTGAAATTTTGAGTATTTGATAATAATTACTGTTGTGAATCTGTTACTCGTGTCAGGGAAACTATGTGGTGCGATGTTGTTTGCGATGACTACAAGATATTCACTTCATAGTTTTTACACACACGCAAATTGCACACACAAATGCACAACTTTAGTTGTGTCAAACAGTTTCTATGTATTAGTTCCATTCTCTTTAAACTGCCTTTTTACTGCAACTAGATAACATTATTATATTGAACTCTGGTTTTGTGTGTCCCACCAATTTTTTCTTCTTTGTTGTTAGGCTGAGGTGAAAGAAGATATCACAGTTGAAGAAGCATTTGAAAATAAGAAGCGAAAGCTTGCAGAGCTGGGAACTGAACTGCTTTCTGATCCAGAGTCTAATGTTAAATATTGATCTACTTTTTCTTGTCATGCTTATTAGGCATAGTCGTAGAAACTTTCATTACCTGTTAAAAGGTCCTCATTCCAACAAGTGCGCATTCGCTGTATCTGCACTTTGCTTAATGCAGCACCACATTTTAACTTCCAGGAGAGCTTGTTAGGTGTTGTTAACAGAAACATAGACTCTCCAGATGAGTTCGCAGGTTCTGCTCCCTCTCTTCCTTGAGCTTTTGTGAACTTAATTGACATGCTGTGTTTCAAAGGTTAGGACATATATAGGTTCCAGTTGGTGCCTGTTGAAAATCACTCTTCAGCAATTGAAGATTTCCAGGATCGAACACAATTCCTCACAAGAAGATTAACAAATAATGAAAGCTATAAAAGAAACGAACTCAAGAATTTATAGTGGTTCAGATTAGCCCAATTCAGACTAATCCTGCATCCACTTTGGACCAGCACCTCTCTTCACTATGAATGAAACAAAGATCAACTCAAGCTCACAATACACTTTGTTCCTTCACAATCTGAATACAAGGACAAGAACTCTCAAATCTCACTCCCAGAACCCAAATACTGGGAGTCAGATTAGCCTCTCCACATTGATCTCCGCGGTCAAATTGGGATGCGTTTGCAAGGAACTGTTGCATCTGTTTCAAATATCTATTGACAATCCTGAATTCTGGAGAAGTTTCATATTTGTACATGCGACCTTGGTCAATGGCGTACCAAGATACTTTGGAAGCGGTTATACATATCTTATTATCGAATTAAGAGTATTCTCAATACGCACTACGAGATGAAGGAAGTGAATGAAAAAAATGGAGAAGAGAAAGAAAATGATGGCAGCCACCGCCATGAGAAGATTCATTCTAGGTCCAAAATCTTTGCTAAGATCTCCCAACCCAGCTGCTCAAAGTCTTCGACGCCCCTATAAAAAATATAAGAAAAGTGTCAATGTCTCTAGCTCTAGTTTTAGTTCTGATATCATTTTTTGGAATTTAGAGAAATATAATCTTGACTACGAGTACGGGCATTGTTATGCACTTCTCCAGATATACGGTCTGAAATTGCCTTTTTATTAGTGATCAAAATACTACTATTTTTAATGTTTATTTGACATATTTGGTTATATAATACAGTTCATCATTTGTTATTTATATTATTATTATGACACTACTTCTTCACTGTAGTAACGTTTATTAATTGGTTTGTTGTCACTTGTTACAATAACATTCCTTGATATATATATTGTTTCTTTTCAATAGAAGTATATTGATTGATGTTCACTATATGTGATAGTGATTTAATATGATGTTGAACAAATGTGTGTTTACTAAAAATAATTAATGGGGATGATATATGGGTTTACAGCTTCTCATGAGTGCCATAAAATTTACAATATTGAAGTAGCTAGTTTATTTCCTATAAGATTAAATCAATTAATATATTACAACCTTTCTCAGACAGTGTCATTATTAATGAAAATGTCTCGGTTTTCTTAGACCATTAATACTAAAAAATTACTGGTCTGGTCCTACGCCCTACGGGGGCCTCACAATTGGGAAGCTCAAGCTCTAGATAATTGTTGTTACAACGACATTTTGAATTGCAAATTAGAGTCAAGATATTTATTTCCTTAAATTGTTATATAGTCTTCATGTTGTTGCTTTAGTTTGTTGTAGCCTATAAGAAATACTTAAAAATAATTCATAAAATACCGGAATGGGTATTTCATAAAATAGAAATACCGGAAAATATTTTAAAAATAATTCAAAAATGTTCGGAACCTTTAATTTTTCAAACTGTCATCGATGAAATGTTTAATTGAAATGAAACTCCACAGTTATGCGTCACTCATTAAACCTAGACTGTAATTAAAATATGTATTCAATAATCATGCATCGAGCAATCACCTCACACCCAAACATAGATATAGGTTATATAAATCATGTCCAAATCCCACAAATAAGCTTACTAAATTATAATTAAACTCAAATTCCTACTCAAGTCTATAATCCCTTAGTCTCTAGGAATTTACCAAAATATAAGCAAACTAATAAGCTTGCAATGCCTCGATTTAGATCTTCCGATCCAAATCACACTGAGTGAGATCTGAGGGGAAAAAGGGGGGTGAGCTAATGCCAAGTAAAGAATCGATTATAGGTTTTTATATATAAAAAATATACTCACATTGAAGGTAATGCATAGTTAGTAATCCATTCAAAACGGTTCACAAAATCAAAGTGAAAATTATAATCCAAGGGTCAAATATTCCAAATTGTTGTAAATCATCCATCAAAACTAGTACATATCTATTCAAGCCAACATATAATTATGTATGCAATCATGATATCCGAGATGTCATAGTGGGTCGCCCGTAAGTCCGAGCTACCTATAAAGGCGACCGTAAATCCAAGCACCCAATATAGGGCAGGTACCATAAGTTCAACAAGTCCAACAACATAGGCGACCGTAAGCCCGAGCTTACACACGGGTCGAGGGTCATTTTTGAACCCTCGATCGCTTACTTTGAAATGTCATTTTTCCAACAAAGGTTCAAATCGAAAAATAGACATCAGTATTGAATTTCTAGCACCTAAATTAGCTAGAATAGATATATAACTTGACTAATTCAGACTCGGACCGAAACTCGACCCCGTGGCACATAAAACGAGGTAAAATTTAAGCCGTCGGATTTTATTATCCATCCCGGTCACCAAACATAGTCAATATATATCTCATTTTTCATATTTTCACGAGTACATCACAAATATAAAGTTTATTTGACGATCTAACGGTCAAATTAAAAAGTCAACTTCTAAAACTAAAAAGCTTAAAAAAATCAAAAATGGCAAAATTTAATTTAAGCAATTTCGAGTTGAGATATACATACCATGATCTTCCTTGTGTCGAGAGGAATTTGATACAAGTGGTTTCACGGCCTGAGGTGGCCAGAATCTCCGCCGGCGGAAAAAATCCTTCACGACCATTTTCCCTCTCCAGCAATGCTGTGGTGCTCTGGTGGTAGCGAAAGTACATTTCTGGGGACGCTGATTCCGACTCGGTGGGTGGCAGAGGTCGTCGATGGGCAGAAGGACAGGAACGGGAGAACCTCGATTTCGGTCAGTGTTCTTCGAAGATAGAGAGAGAACGTCGAGGGAGAGGAGATAATTATATCCTTATTAAATTTCGTTTAAGTCCCTGATTTCTGAGAATCTTTTCAGTTTAATCCAAATTCAAATTTTAAAATTTTTCCATTATTTTATTTCCGAAAAATTGTAAAATAACTAAATTACCCTTAAAAAAAATGGAATTTTATATATATTGTCTCTTTTTTGTAGGGTATTTTTTCTCCACTTGTTGGGAGTTTATTGTGTCCCCCCTAGTAGAGTATATCTCTCTCTGTTTTTTTTCTCAATACAGATTACTAATGAGAAGATTGAGGAAGGGAGACTTATAGATCTCCCCATTTGGTGGGCGACTAATAGCTACATATACATTGAAAGGAAAATAGGCAAGTGGATATTTGGCACTTCTTTTAGGGATTCAACATGTCTATAGTAGTTTTGTGAAGCATAAAGGGTTTGTATCTGAGTTCTCTTATATGTCCAATTTTTGGAGTCATATGCATTGATAGTGTTTATTACTGTTTAATGCATTTTTACCTTTCTGCCTTTTTCACTGGTGTCATAGTCAGCTATTTATATTTGGTTTGGCTTAGGATAGTCCGAAGACTAGAATTAGCTTGTATTCAATCTATTATCGTAAAGATAACAATTTTTTTTATAATGATAGATTTGTTACCTGAAAATAAAATAAAATAAAAATCTCTTATAAGAGATATATGATTGCATCCGCGTAATTAGCGGGATTTGAGTTGATTTTGGATTAGGAATCATCCAACTCAAGGAAATACATGTATATCAACACGAGAAAATGACTTCGACATATTATTATTAGTATTAATAATAAGCTTTATGTTTCGAGGTACGTTCAACTGAAATCAGATAAAAGATAAAAGCTTTAGACACAAGATTACTATTAAATCAAACTAATATACCAAAATCCATTCATAGTATCTTGGCATATCACGTATCACACTTGAGAAAACAAAACCTTAAATGACCTATAAAGTTCCACGTACAAAGGAGATAAACCATAAATTTGCCGCAGAGTACCGAACAAAGAATATTATCTTGTATTATAATATATTATATCGACGTCCTACTCTTTGTAGTGCTGAGCTGGCCTAAACATCTTTAACTGATAAGTCAAATGATGAATATTTTCCAAAACCTTGGCTTCATAGAAGCATTGGTCCGAGCCCTGCAATGTAATATAATACACAAATACTGCTGCCCGCATTATATTAACTCTCACAACCTTTCTGAACTCGAGACGACCACCACAATCTTCACCCTAATTCAATAAGACACATTGATAAAATTACAAACAAAATCATTGACAACAAAAATTATACACTAGACAAATGTGGAAAAAAAACACACAAACCTTGTTATGGTCCGATGCTTCAACTGCAAATTTGGCAGCAGCTATAGCCTTCTCATCATTAGCGCTGTGGCGCGTAATCCCACTACCGATATAAGGTCTAGACTTGACAGGCCGCTCACCAACATAAAATCCCTATTCGTAAGAAACAACAAAATTATAAAATTGTAAAACCTAGCTACAAAATTCTAGATCCCCAATCTTCAATTTCTAAATATCACTTTATAAAGCATCAGCAGTTAGCCTGTTATAAAATATTCAAGAGATTAAATCTATTATAGGAAGATATCGAGATTGGAATGGAACGACAATTTCAGTAGAAACTTATTCTAATATTCGGTTTAACAAAAACCTAAGAACAATTATTTCATTCGAATTATTATTCCATCAAAATGGGTGAATTTTAATTCTTAAGATAGACTAATAGAGTAGTTATTCCATTCTAACATCAAATAAGATAATTTGTTATTTTCCAAACTTAAAAAAAAACATATTTTAAGTAATTTGAAGATCATATGACTAAAGAAACAAAGTTTGAAAAACAAATTGTAATAAAAAATAAGAAAGTTCAACTACGAAAGCAAAAGACTAAAATTAAATAATTATTAACAAAATACAGTACCTCAGATTCGTGGATCTGCTGGTGGTATTCACGAATCTTTTGACGATCACTCGCTGCGACATATTCAAAAATATCTGAGAACCATTTCGTTTCTAGATTATAGTGATATAAATCAATACTAACAGATAAATTGTTCTTTTGGCAATTATGAAGCTAGAACTAATTTTTTGGAGTACGTATCTCTTAACAAGAGAAAATTTTTAATTCGCCAAAAAAAAAAAATGGTCGAAGCAAGAAACTGGCGGAAACAAACATGAATCATGATGAGGGATACGAGAGAAAAGAGGCCCATATCAAATCAAAAAAAGTAATCGAGGAACAACGCCCAGATCAAATCAAACAAATTAATCAAGGATATATGTATATGTTGGGTACTTGATTTAGGCGTATACTTAGAATTTAAAAGTACAACAAAAATTAGAAAAGTGGTTTGATTCCAACTTGACAATAAGTTGTAAATAAGAATTGAAATAGCTAATTGTAATGAAAATACTAATATCAGTGCATGCGATCAAAAGACCATACAATCACTTTTCTTTAAAATATGAATATATTTCTAACAAATAAACAAGCAAATCAAGGAGGAAAAAAAAAACTAAACATTGAAAAGGGATTTTATAAGTACCCGATTCAGGAGGAGTAGGAGGAAAAGTAATACACATAACAGTCTTCCCCGGGCCAGAAGAAATGTATTCTATCGACATCGTTAACTTCAGATCTCCGAAAGGTTTAGAGGAAATAGCTTCAGATATCGGAAAACCCTAGATTTAGAAGTAAAATCAAAATAAGAGAGATAATGTAGTGATAAAGATGATGGGAGGAAGAGAGAGGATTTATATAGAGAGATATATAGATAGACAGGGATGAAAAAGGAAAAATCCCTTTAAAAAATGTTAAACTTAATATATCATCTTCTAATGCTTCCAAAGAAGTAGTACTTTAATTGTTACTATTGCTTTCTGATTTGAAAAGATGTATATACCATTATAGTGGTTTAAGAATTTGAAATAACATTGCTTGAAAAATAATTTAGGGATTGCTAGGAAAATTGGACCGGTGTATTGAGATAACAATTAAGGAAATGTGGATGCGGCCATCAATGCTCAATCACATTCAGTGGGTGTTGGTGCTATTATTCACAATGCAAAAGGCGAAGTCGTGGCAATATTGGTGAAAAAAGTAACTGGCACATTATCAGCAAAGAATGCCGAAGCGAAAGCCCTCGCGATCTCTCTCCTATGGGCCAGGGATGTTGGTCTAAATCTCCAGTTTCTGAAGTCAGATGCATTGACAATAGTACAAACTCTTAATAATGGCTCAATTTGCCATTCTGAGTTTGATGACCTATAGTTGGATGTGTTTAGCTTATTTTCTTTTTTTCCTGGTGTCACAGTTAAATATGTGTTTCATAAAGCTAACAAAGCTGCACATGTTTTAGCTTGGTTCGCCTTAGGAGTAGAAGATGAGCTTATTTGGTTAGAAAAATCTCATCTTCCAATAGAGTCTGTTACTGTAAAAGATTCCACTAATTTATAATAATAGATTCATTTTGATCAAAAAAAAAAGTTAAAGAAATTACCGATTTTATAATAACAGATTCGTTTTGATCAAAAAAAAAAAAGTTAAAGAAATTGCCGATCGGTATAATTGTTTCTAGTGATTTACTCTATACGTATAGTGTATAGGTTAACAAAAATACATATTTAAGTTTTTTTTTTATAGAATAAATAGCTATTTAAGTTTAAATGAAGAAGTAATAATGACATAAAAATATTTGATTTTAAAGTAGTAAAAAAACTAAAATATCCCTCACTAACATATCAAAAACATTGAAACCGTAATATATTTTTAATTGATTAATGAGGGGTAATTTGGACCTTTTATATTAAAATCATTGAACTAGTTTGCGTATGGTAGGAATATTTTAGTGTAATTATCCCTTTATGTAAATATAAAATAAACCCATTTTTTTTAATTTTTTCTACAGAAAGTGAATTATTTTAGAATTTTAATAAATCAAATTATATATTTACTATAGTTCGACCATGAATAAATTTGGAAGCCTTTATCACACTTGAAATATAATTACAAGAGATACCAACAACGTAGCATATACAAGAATAAGAAAATAGGATCGCATCAAATCAATTACAAAATTGAATGCACAATAATTTAAATCCCTATCATGAGATGTATGATATAAGTGGAGAGATTAGTGGGATCTGAGTTGGATTTGGAATCATCTTCATCAAGGAAATTATAAAGCAAAAGATTAACTAATACGTAAATCCATACATACTTGCATTCTCATATCACAAACTTAAGTAAGACCTTCAATGACCTAAAATTAAGTTCCACGTACGTACACAACATATAAACCATAAATTTCTCAGTGAGTACCAAATAAGGCAGATTACATTATATATATCCTACTCTTTGTAGTGCTGAGCAGGTCTAAACATCTCCAACTTATGAGTCGAGTCAAAACCTTCCAAAACCTTGGCTTCGTAGAAGCATTGGTCTGACGCTTGCAACGTTATATAAAACAAAAGTCCTTCTGTCCACAGCATATTAATCCTCACGATCCTCTTATACTCAAGATGACCACGACCATCTTTGTTATAGTCCGATGCTTCAACTGCAAATTTGGCGGCAGCTATGGCTTTCTCATCATTAGAATCATAGGGAGTAATTCCAGCACCATAATAATTACACTCCAAAGGCCATGGACCAACATAAAATCCCTATTCCAAAAACAAAAAAAAAACAATTATGAAATTTTAATGCCCTATTATAATAAATTCTATATTTCCAATCTTCGATTTCTAAATCACCTTGTAAAGGACATACTGCTATAGACTGAAGATAAAGCGAACAATATTATATGAAGATATTGGGACTATCTGAGTGTTAAGTCATTTAGACTATGTATGCTAAACCAACAAATCCGATCATAAATTTGGAAAACATACTTTCACATAAGTTCTAAACTTCAAATAATTAAAGTACAATAACCCCCAAGAAACCGACCTTACTTTTTTTTTATACAACTTTTTTCTAAATAAAAAAGTTCACAAAAAAAGAAAACGAAAAAAAGAAAAACAAAAAACAAAAGACTCAAACCAAAAGTAAAATATAGTACCTCAGATTCATGGATCTGCCGGTGGAATTCGCGAACCTTTTGACGGACAATCTCTGTAACATATTCGAAAATATTTGAGAACCAACTTTATGGAACCGAAAAATAAAAAAGAATAGTAGGAAAACATCGGGACTACCCGTAAAGAAATATAGCACAAATTATCAATAAAAGACTAATATCAGCGGGAAAAAGCCCATAAAATGACTTCTAAAAAACATCTATATTCCGATTAAAAAAAAACAAAAACAAAAGAAGACCAAAATCTAAACATGGAAAAAGGATTTATACGTACCCGAATCAGGAGGAGGAGGAGGAAAAGTGACAGAAAGAATAGATGGATTCCCGGGGCCAGAGGAAACGTAATTTATCGACATCTCAGAAAGCCCTAGCTTTAGAGATAAAAATAAACTTAGAGAGATAATATATGAAGAGACAGGGGTGACTGGACGAAAAGAGGGAGAGGGTTTATGTAAAGAGAAATAGATAGACCCGGAAGAAAAAGGAAACGTGTAAAATCGCTTCCCAAGTTCTAAAAAAATAAATAAACAAAAAAGTAAAAACTTAAACTTAATACGAGAAAAACAAAAACAAAAAAATTTCGAGTGAAGATGAAAAACGATAAGTATTGTTTGGGTGTATGTGATTCATATATATATATATATATATATATTTTTTAGGATTGTAAACTTAAAAAAAAAAATACTACTTTGAGTCTAAGATTTGTAAAATTGCTAGCATTATAAAATTTAAATAATTGCTTAAATTAATTGTCCTACTAGTAAGATCTCATTGCATATTTAATGATGGTGGTTTAAAAATAGATATTTTTTAAATCAAGTAAAATTTTCAAAGTGTAAAGTTCGAAGTATTTTTCCTAGTTTTGAATGTAGTAGATACTGTTGTCAAAAATTATTTTCTACTTAGTACTTGATTTTGAAATTAAGAAAGACTCCGTCAAAATTGATTTACAAAATAAATTAAACATGAGATGTTTAGGGAAAATCTATCTGGAAACTTTTTACAAAAAAAAAAAAAAGAAAAAAAGAAAAAATTGATTTCTTGGAAAATCTTTAGTGTGATTTAATGCGGTATACATATAAAATTCTTGGCCCCTTACCCATATGTTTCTAAAAGTCAGTTTATAATATCTTATTACAAGAATTTTTCTATGTAAAATTGGTTATGCTAACTTATTTGGAACTTTGTATAAATTGAGAAATTTTATATTTTGAGAACTTAATTTAGAGCTTTTGTGAAATCTCATCGTTAAAGCTTTATGTGCCTTGTTATTTTGATGCGTTTATTCTTCTAAATTTCTTCGATATGTATGTGACTTTGCTTATTGAGGTGTACATGATTTTGATATTTATTGGATTGTTAAATCCTTATTGAGTAATAGATGTTTGTTCATTGGTTAAGCCAAGCTGGATTGACTTTGGATTATTTATCTTAATTAGATAATTGAGCATTTATGTTGTTGATTTGATTTGACATCCTAAGTGTTGGGAACTCCCAGTGTTAGAGGCTTAGGATGACATTTCATTTGAGTTTTAAATAAAAATATTTTGGTTTTGAATACCTAAACCTTGAAGGAACTTAGGTGGTACATAATGATACACGGTATCTACTTTGAAATAAAAATTTAAACTATGCGATTCATGAAACTTGGATTTTCAAATAAATAAGAGCCTTAAATTAATATGCTTGACAAGTTGTGTGAGGTTAAAAAAAATTATATTACACACTCTACTATTTTCTAAAATACTTTATAGGTACTTCCTATTGTTAAAATGTCTTCCAAAAATTATTTTTAATAAAATTACTAGAGTGTGGTGACTTCAAAGTTATAAAACTTAAAGAAAGCCTCACTAAAGTATTACCTAAAGTTTTCATTAATAAAGAACTGTTGGAAATTATTTGCATAATATGATTTGCCAATAAAAATAAGACATGCTTTTGAATCTCTTAGAGAGACGTGTTTGAAAACTTTGAAAAAGTTTTAAATTTTTAAGAAAATATTTATTATGCTTACAATTTTGAAAAAAAATTTACATGTCTTTAATGCTTGATAGATTAATTAGCAAACTATATACCAAGCAAGGAACTTCTTTTCCTATTTAGCTTAAAAATTTTAAGCACTTGATTTTCTGAAATTTTGAAAATCACTATTATTTACTATTTCAATTTAAATTTATTAAAAATTATGACTTTGAATTTTCGGTCGTGACAAAAAGTCATTCCACCAATGCATTCCTACATTAATGGATATTAGAATGATATAGTAAGGTGGGATTCCTTACAAAAATTGGAATGGAATAGAAAGAAAAGGAATGGAGTGAATTTGATTTGTTATTGTAAGTCGTTTTCAATTTTCTCAAAGTTATTCATCCTTAAAACAAAAACAAAAATACCCATGACCAGTCTTTATATTTATATTTAGAGCTATTATTGCAAGTCATTTTCAACTTGGTCATTTTCATCCATTAAGGAAAAAAAATACCCATAAAAACTTCATATATATGGTTGTCAATCCCGTAGATATTTTTTTTAATCTATGTGTAGATATTTTTTTTTAGCCGTTGGATCATCATCTAATGGTGATCTAACGACTATAATGAGATGCAAGAAAAAAAGTGCATTATTAATACTATTTCTCTCTTATTTTTTACTATAAAAAAATGTGCATGATAATATATATATAATCAGATGAAAGATAAAGTATTATGCTTAACGATAACATAACTCAACTCTGTTGTCACTAACACGATTAATCCATACATAGTGTCAGGCGTATCAAATAAGCAAACAAACCTAAAATGCCATAACAAGAAATAAACCATAAATTTAAATTTACCAATAATACGTCCAAATAAAGCTGTTTATATTATATCCTACTCTTTGTAGCACTGAGCAGGCCTAAACATCTCCAATTTAAAAGTCGAATTAAAACCATGCAAAACCTTGGCTTGGTAGAAGCATTCGTCTGAGGCCTGCAATGTTATATAATACGAAACTCCTTTTACCCTCCTCATATTAATTCTCAGTATCGTTTTAAACTCGAGACGACCACGATCATCTTTACCCTGATATGAACGTACAACAAAATCATTATAAGCAAAATCATTCACAACAAAGAAAGAAGAAAAGAAAAACCTCGGTATGGTTCGATGCTTCAACTGCAAATTTGGCAGCTGCTATAGCCTCCTCATCATTAGGATTGAGGCGAGTAATCCGACCCCCATGAAAAATTCTAGGCTTTAAAGGCGGTTCACTAACATAAAATACCTATTCAAAAGGAAAAAAAGTTATATTGTAGAATTAAGACAAGAGAAAAAGATTATAGGAAGATATTATATTGAGACTTGAGTGTCATCAAGACTTTCAGACTGAGTGCCAAACCAGGTACAACACATACATAGGAGAGTACAAATCCGACCATTTAATTCGAAAGATATACTTTCACATAATTTGAAAATCATATGACCAAGGAAACAAAGCTTAAAAAATATACATACATAATATTATTGTAATTTAAAATAAGAAATTTTCGAAAGCAAAAACGAAAGACAACTACTACAATAATACCTCAGATTCTTGTAGCTGCCGGTAGCACATTCAAAAATATTTGAGAATCATTTTTCTTGTTTCTAGGAGACAACCCAATACTAACAGATAAATTTTCAGATTTTTGGCTATTATGAAGCTTCTAGCACTAATTTTTTTGGAGTATCTCTCCTAATAACAGAAAATTTTCATTCGTCCATTCAAAACAGAAAAAAGTTTGAAACGTGCTCAAGAAACCGGGAAACAACATGAATCATGGTGAGGGATACCGAAACAATTAATACAACAAGGGAATATATATATATATATATAGATTGGGAACTTGATCTAGGAATATAGGTAGTACAAATACAAAAGAAATTTGTTTAATTCCAACTTGACAACCAGTAAATAATCGAAATAGCTAATTGTAATGCAAATACAAATTATATATCAGTGATTGATCAAATTAAAGACCATAAAATAACTTTTTTTTAAAAAAATATGAATATGTCTTACAAATGGACAAGCAAATCAGAGTAATTAATTTTAAAGGTTGAAAATGGATTTATAAGTACCCGAATCAGGAGGAGGAGGAAGAAAAGAGACAGAAATAATAGATGGCTTCCCGCGGGCGGAGGAACATATTTTATCGACATCGCTTAGAGGAAATATCTTCAGATCTCAGAATGCCCTAGCTTTAGAGGTTAAGGGGAAAAAAAATAGAGAGATAATAAAAATACAATTCATTGCATATTCAATCTCTTTAACGAAATAGATTTAGCTTAGAATATTGATTCTTTTTTTAAAAAAAAAAAGAAAAGGACTAGTTATGATAACTTATCGTTATACCTATTCCCTAATATGTAATTCTAGGCAGCACCATATTTACTTCAGGGAAAAAATACTATTCAATGTTTTTGAGGTAATATATTAGCATGCTAAGTTTTTTGAATTTGATATATATGATAAAATGTATTAGATTAGAAATATCACAATTATGGAACAATTTAAATAAAAAAGTATTATGATAATAAGCTCAATTTTCTAACCAATATCTTGAAGATTCGGTTTTGTCCAATTTACTGAATTAAATAGGACTGAGTCAAAGATATTGTTCCGAAACAATAATTAATACATTTCGATACAGAATTTTAATAAAGTTTTTTTAATTTGAAATACAAAATCCGGGAATTAAGAAAAAAGATGAACTTGGGGTATCCTCTTTCTCCACCCATCAGATATAGTTCTACGTTTGCATAATTTGAAATCCAAATTCACAGGCCAATCCAATATCCAAACTACTTATCCGTGCTCAAATACACATTCTTTAAAATATGAAACCTTCTGTAATCAAACAGTGAAAGTGTGAAAATGTTTTGAAGTAGAAGATAGAGTTGGTAAAATTGGCCTTTACTTGTGTGAAAATGCTGAATTTTACTCTCTTTCTTTTTTTTTTTTTTTTAATGTATTTTTTTAATATAGAAATGCGGTGGTGGCAATCTATTTCACGGCAAACGTAGAAATTAAAATTCTAAATTTACTTAAATAAAAATTGAATAAAGTTCGATTTGCTTATCTATTTTTTAATTTTAGTCTCCAACATTATATTATAATCTAAAATTAGCTTTCGTAACTTATACATGCAAAATTAATGAGTGTAATTTTCCTTTAAAGCCCTCCTAAAATTAGAGATCGAAAATCCCCACTTGTTTTAATAAAATCTATAAATTAGAAGAAGAAAACAAAAATGATATGATATTTACAAATATATTTCTTTTTGCATAATACATATATATTATAAATAAAACATCATAATTAAATATGCAGCGAACTAAAAAACTTTTTGAAATATACAAATATAAAACCTTTAGATAAATTTACTAATATATATGTGTATAAATATGCGCAAATTTCGCATGTATTATATTTTCTAATTTTATGTGTTTATCATATTTATAACAATTGCTAGTTGTTTAAACCAAAGAATGTTAAGAACAAATAATTTGTTGATAAAAATTAGGGCGAAAAAAATATAGAGATAAAAAAAGATGAAGATAAACTTTAAGAAATTTCAAATTAAAAAGATTGATGATATTTAAAGATTAGAGAAATAACTAATCTAATTTTGAATGGAGTTAAATATATAAAACTATGAATTAATTAATTTAATGTATACCTATGAATTAATTAATTTAATGTATACTAACCAATATATATATATATAGAAAAGATTTCGTTTTTCAAAAATCCGGGAGCATATGCCTTGCCTTAACGTGGCTCTGCCACTGTGAAATATAGTACTATTTGGAAACAAGATCATAAGGCTTGAGGAATGTGTGTGTGAGTTTGGAGGGGTCAGGGTTCAAGCCTTGGTAGAGTGTGTGCGTTATTTTTCTTTAAATTTGTAGTAAATGGTGGTCATTAATTAAGCCCCATTTTTAAAAAAAAAAATCATAAGACATCACTTATTAGGCCTATTTACTTAGTTAAACAGGGATAATTTGGTCTTTTCATTGTCACTTAATTAATCAATTGAGGGTAGGTTAAAAATATTAAATATTAATTTGCAAAAATAGAAAGTTAATTTTTGCAGAAAACTCAAACTTTAACTTAATGGTATTTTTGTGCTATTAACCTACTGTATTAAACTAAGCAATATCTTTTATTCTTTTGAAAGGAATTAAACTCCATCTCAATTTTGCATTTTTTTAAACATATTTTTCCATTTAATTAAATGATATGGGGTATCTGGTACTGTAAAACTTGAGGATTCTTTTATTTATGTATTTATTTTTTCAAATCTTTTCTATAAATCACTCTCTGTCTCTCTCTCTTACATTCAACGACGGAGCCACAACGGGCTCACCGCCCCCCCTCATTTTTTTAAAAAATTATACTTTTAACTATAATTTTATCTAAAATTTAAGTTTTTTTCTTTATTTGCCCCCCTGAATTTTTATAATTCTAGTTTTTGCCCTTATTTTATAAAAAATTTAGTGTATGCCCCCCTAAAGAAATTTTCTGGCTCCGTCACTGCTTACATTCCACATAAGAATTTTGATTTAGAGATT
The DNA here is from genome assembly GCA_002914845.1 of Trema orientale. Taxonomy (NCBI): domain Eukaryota; kingdom Viridiplantae; phylum Streptophyta; class Magnoliopsida; order Rosales; family Cannabaceae; genus Trema; species Trema orientale. The sequence continues at coordinate 554,558 of JXTC01000007.1, forward strand.
TTTTTAGACAAAAAATAATAATAAGGGTGGCTCTGCTAATACCAGCGTGGGGCTAGTGCCCTGCCCCGTATCTTGCTTTATTAAGGCGCAGCACGGCGGCAGTCCTGCTCCGTAGGAATTTTTTTTTCATCCCTAAGAGTTATAAGCTGAAGATATGTATTTTATTTTCTTCGTTGTGTATTTGTGTATGTCATAGTATTTGCAAGGTTTATATTTTATTTTATTTTATTGTTCTTCTTAGTTTGTAGTGGCGCTGTAGATGTATATTTAGTAACATATAGCATTTTCTTTTCTAATATTTAGAATGTAATGGCTATATTAGCCATTAGCTCCATGATTTTATTAATTTAGATAATAAATGAGAAAAAAAAATAAAGTTAACAATCGTGTTAAAAATATAAATAATAAATGAATAAAAAAACATTATTTCCTACTTAAAAAATGAGAAACAAGGAATTGAATGTTTGCACCTATTAGAAGTGTTTTTACAAGGCACGTCATCATTATTTAATAGAGATGTTTGTATTTTTAGTAGTGTTTTTACAAAAATGATTATTTGAGTTTACAAAAATTTTGAGTGATTTAGTTAGGTAAAAGAAAATTATAGCATTTTAAGTGTTAGAAAATATAAGAGTGATCACAAGTCGATTTACAAAGTTTTAGTTGTCTAATTGAGTCATATATAATGTATTTAGAAATCTTATCGAATAAGATTTCCAATAGTATAACAGATTAACAAATATAAGTTAAAACCAGAGAGTTATAGCATTTGAAAAGTGAGCACTACGAATTTAAAAAGGGTTAATTATGTAAAAAAAAAAATGAGTGCTCTACAATTATAATTTCTAAAGGCTAAGATTAAGTATTTATGAAAATTGATATCCTGAACTAACTTTTGACTAATTTTAGTAAATAAAAAACAATAATATCCTCATCAAAACTGACTTAGCTTTTATTATTCTCCTTAATTTAGAGAATATTACTTTTTTTTCATTACTAAAATAATTTAAAAGACCAACACATTAAAGTAGTGGATTTCTAGTAAACAAAATGACCGATGACTCGCACCAGCCAAAAAAAAAAAAACCATGTTTTACAGTACTAGTGAATTTTCTTCACAAATGATATTGGAAATTGAAAGTGAATAAGATTTTCTCATATAAATTTATTTGATAGCTTTACTTGTTTAATGTTTCTATACACCGAGGAAGTTCCATAAAAATGAGGAAGTGGTGGGACTAAGACGGTCTAGCTTGAGTCTCAAACTGGGTCAACCAATATCAGGCTAGGGCCAGGCCCAACAGCCTGCAAATCTGGGAAAAGAACATGGGTAGGACTACCTTGGGCCAAAATGACTTTTTTCTAAATTTTTAAAAGTAACATTTTTAGAAGTGTTAAAAACGTTTTGATGAAACCTTTTTCATCGTTAAAAAACTATTATTTATGATATTTTTAGGAGCTTTTCATAATCAAGAAGCTCTTGACTATGTCAAAACATTTTTTGCACTACTAAAAGTGTCATTTTTGACACTATTAAACATGTCATTTTTTAAAATATTCACTAAAAGTTCATTTCAGCCCTAGTTAGTCCTACCCAGGTCCCTTTCTCCAGAAATAACGGAAATTCATTATGTGAATAGTAAAAGCTGGATTGAAGAGAATATCTCAACTTCAATGGTTCTTGTAGAGGTATCAGGCATTTCGTTAACATCCTCGATCACAAACACGAGGTGAATAATTAAAATTAAAAAAAAAAAAAAAAATTAAAATTAAAAAAAAAAAAAAAACAAGCAAACGCGCATAAGTAAACAAGACATTAGAAGCCCCACTTTCAAAAAAAGACGTTAGAAGAAGCCAATTACACCTGATAATAATAATCACATAATGGGGTACTAATAAATTTAGTAGAATGATAATTGTTCTGTATAGGTAATAATAATAGTCACGTAATGGGGTTCTCAAATCTGACATTTATAACAATGTTATCAGAAGAAACATTACATGAAAGAAAAATAAGGCAAATATCAATAAAGAAATATGAGACAAATATCAGGAAATTCAAATAGCACGACTCCTAAAGACGAAAATTTACCCCAAACCCAATACTTCCTCATAAATTGATAAATTAAATCAATCATAAGATTCACAAATAAATATAATGCTTTATTTCTATCTCCTTTCTTTCTGTGAAGCCATAAAGCTTGTTTCCCCATTCTTCCTTTGTTCAATACCATTAACCACCAATGCCATTGCTGATCTCATTGTTTTCTGTAACATTGTTTTCTGTAATAGATGTTACAGAACTGGTGTCTACCTTTGGCGGACCAGAATGTCGCCTTGGCTTGGCAGGGGAGGGTGGGAACGACAACCGTTTCTTTGCAGTCTCTGAGGATCCCTTTTCCGGCACACCATTTTTCTCAGCTCCAAATGGGCTTTGCAACCTGGACTTGGCTCTTGCAGACTCAGTAGGTACCATGTAACTGGGAAGTGCAGGAGAGCTAGCAAGGCTCTCATCATCTCTCACGGTTGACCCAGCTATGCTGTGTCTCCGGAACCTATCTGACTGCACGCTGACCATGCTTCTATTGTCATCGTCTGGTACCCTGCTCACCCTTGGGCTCGCGGACTTCACTTTTTTAGATGGTGTTGAAGTAATTGGCTTGGTAGGAGTTGAAGGGGAATGGAAGCCAGAATTGGTAGGCTTTTGACTGGCTGTAGGGGAGGAAACCTTTTCGGAATTGAGAAGATATCGAGCATAAGATTTGTTGATTTCGCCACCAGAAATGCTACGACTCTTTACAGATGAAGTGTCATTGTTCGAATCTTTATCCACCATGCCACGATTCTCCCATGGCCTGGCAGCCATCCATCGTTCCAGCCAGCTCCAACCCCAGGAGGGATTTCTTGGATCCATGAACATCGGATTTACAGATCTTGAAGAATTCTTTAAGGTTTGCTATAATAAGAGTAATATAGGGGTTAGACTCAGAACTTGGTTTTTCAATAATCATAAGTTCAAAGTTCTTTAGGATTAATAAGTAGTAAGCACCGAGTCTTAATTTTAATCATTGTATATGATGCAGATGATGCCCATATTTGAACAGATACCGATCCCCTACAACATGAAGCACAAGTCTGTTCTGTCATAGCAAATGTAAACTAAGTTCTTTCTTTCTTTCTTTTATTTTTTCTTTCACAAAAAGAATATGCTTTTATAAAGCTTCCAGAATTTAAAAAAATAAATAGCTAAAAACTTACAAGGTTATCAAATAGCATTAGAATACAACAAAAGCATAAATGTTCTGATTACTCAATAGGGCTCTGTAAGCACAAGCTTGTCACCAATGGTATTCTTCAATCCAATCATTGCATACTATTTTCTTCTTCCATTTTCACCTTCTCATCTAAGATAGGGTTCAATCACGTAAAATGAAAGGAATCCATTACCTGATGGGAGAACGCATAAGCTAATGCTCTTTCTCTTCTCATAGTTGCTTCATACTTGCTAAGTAGGTTTGCTTCAATTTGTTCCTTGGACTGTAGGCTATCATCCCATTCCTCCCCAAGCTGTAACAACTTTACGGGTTAATGCCATCCCAAATGAGGTTATCTAATATAAGTAGCCAAATAACTGATACTGTTTATATACTTTTACTTCAGTAGTTATCAACAGGGCTAGGACAGAAAAAAGCAATATAAATTCACAACTTCAGTAGTTATCAACAGGGCTAGGACAGAAAAAAGCAATATAAATTCACACACACTGTGTCATTTTGAAGAACATTTAAACCATGATCGTAATTTAATTCATAAAGCAGTTTGCGAGTCGCCTCAACAGTTCCTGAATTCCTTAGCTCAACAAATGAAAATGCACAATCATGTGACAACATGTTAGAGAATGATTCATGCTCCACTTAGTAGGAAAATCTGAATAGATAACCAATTGATCAAGAGTAATAGAAGAGACCCGCAAGTTCTCAAGCTCTTTCGCATGTTTCTGTAAGAGTTGTCTTTGGAGCGCCTGATTCTCCTCTAACATCCTGATCCTCCTAGAACGAATCTGAGTCTGCACCCGAGCTAGAGTCTGCATGCACCGGAGGGTATTTGTGGCTTGGCGTTTCACAACATTACCCTCCATCAGCAGTTTCAGCCTGACCAACCCTCTTAAAGCACGCAATGCCCTTCTTGCCTGAAAAGTTTGCAACACCAAATTATCACCACCCAAAGTATCACCCTTGATTTATCCTCTTTAAAGCCACTTATAGACATACAACTATCAAAAACAAAGAGTTCCTGATAAATAATTTTGTGGAGAAGTCATACCAGGTATCCTCGGAATGCCGTTTGAATCTTAATGGCAGCTGCTTCTTCCCCTAATTTTCCAGCAAACCAAGAAACCCTAGGGGCCTGGACAATCTCTGGGGCCGTCTGAGTACTAATAACCACAGGCTCAGACACCGGATTGGGGGAAACTGCGACAGGGTTGTCATGGTTGTTCTGTTCAACCTCTGCATCGGCTAGTTTCACCTCTTCTTGCGGAGGAAGAGGTGGCAATGTCACAGCTTCCACTGGGGCAGCATCAGAATCTGTCTGTTTTTGCTTCCCAAACCATTTCTTTTTCGATTTACTTGATTTCTGGAGAGTGTTAATCAAAATTACATAGTCATTCACAAACTTCCAAAACCCACATGACAAAAAAAATGATGAAAAGTGAAAATTTCCAAACCTCATCTTTCTTCTCCTTGGATTCAGGGCTGAGGGCTTTCTTTACATTAGAAAACCAATTTCCTTTCCTTCCCATCTTCTTATCATTCCTTTGATTGACCCCTTTGAGCAACAAATCAAAATATAATATTCAACCATTCAAGGAACATAATAATTGAACTCTTCAACGAGTATTTGAATATTAAATACTGCGATATCTGGACATATAAAATGCAAGTGAAAAAGGGGCTTATTTCACAAAGCAACCATGGCGGTCAAAATTGCTATTTATACGTCCAAAACAACAACCCATAGTGCACAAAAGAACTCAAGACACTCCTAATCTGCCTGAAAATTGAGATACCTAAGCAATAGAAAACAAAGAAAACAACCAATCTTATGAATCTACCTGGGGTTAATTCGCCATAAAATGAAAAAAAAAAAAAAAATCCACCTTAACTGAGCTAGAATGGTGGAATTGCCGGACTACACGAGAGGCTTCTCTGCCACGTACATAAAGCCTATAATTTCCTATATCCTTGTACATTTTCTCAGCAAACAAACAAAAACCATCAAGGAGTTCATACACATAACAGTCAAACAAGCAACTGGGCAAGCTTCAAAATCAAAATGGTGCAATACCCAGATTCTAAATATTGCTAATTTTAAACAAAATCAATAACCCATTATCAATATCAGCCATGGAAGACAAATCAAATACTTTCGCAAAAAGATTAGAAAGAGGAAGGTAAAATAATAATAATAATAATAAAGAGAGAGAAATGAAGAAGGTTGCTTACAAAGAGGCAGATCTCAAGGAAGCCCTTTGGGGTTCACTTCACAGATGGGTCTCTCTCTCTCTCTCTCTCTCTCCACAAAACAAAACAAACAAAACAGATTTATTGAAGACTTGGTAAGAAGAGTAGTCTCTATTAGCCACTTTGTAAAGAGGTGAAGAGAAAAAACGAAAAAAAAAAAAAAGATTAGATCTTGGCAAAGAAGATTTCAATGATGAGAGAATATGAGGATTGGAAGGCCAGCTGGTTTTGTTTTGTTAATATTTAGATGTGTCCCCACTCCATTGGTGGGTCCCTTTCAATTCCAAAGCAACAGTAACTCTTCCTCCTCTTACTTTGGATCAAAAGCATCAATCAGAATCGGATACTTCTATACTCCCATTGAGTCTAACGACACTTCTCCCTCTCTCTCTCTCTCTCCCTCTCTCTCTCCTTTTCACTTTTCACTTTGCCGCAGCTAAAAAGTGAAGTGACAAATAGAGAGACTCAAGGTTGTTTTTTCTTTTTTTCTTTTTTTTTTTTTGGGATTAAGTAGATTTTTTTCTCTTGCGAAAATATCAAAAACATTTTCTACTATAGCAAAGTACCAGTTTTTACTTTTGTACTTTTAAAAGTAAAAAGAGACTCTGTAATTTACCAAATTAGTTCAAATTAAATTATATTATGAAATGACACTAACACATTTAGTTAAAATATATCAAATAGTCTGATTACCTCTTTAACCCTACAACTAAAGATCCAAAATCCTTTTTTTTTTTTTTTTTGCAATTTTATAGAATTTTCTATGAGTAAATTTTAGTATTTGGAATTTAAGTTGTTTGGTTTTATGTTTAGTGGAAGATTAATTATTTGACCAAAAAAAAAATTATTTGACCAAGGGCACTTTCGTAATTTCAGGATAAAGAAAATTGACAAAAGTCAATGGTAAGAAGGAATAATTTGACAACCTGACCGAATACATTTTGTATTTCTAAAAATTTCCGTTTCTTTTTTTATTGGAGCTCAATTCTATTTGTCTAGTTCTCTGTAATTGTCAATTCTACTTGTCTAGTTCTATGTAATTGATTATTTTTTCTTGTCAATTAAGTACCAATAAAAAAAAACTAATTTTTGTTATCTAATTAATAACATAATTGTGGTCACAAACTTAACTTAATTGGCAAGTGATACCATATCCACCTTTAATGTAAATCTCCACCCTTTATTTTTTTTGTTTAAAAAAATTAATTCAATCACTTTTTGCAACACATACTTATTTATTTTTTTTTATTTTGAGTATTTTTTAAAATGTTTATCTGGATTTCATTTAATTTTATGAATAGGTACAAAGTTCTGTAGTTATAGGAGTTTAATAATGAAAAGAGTGGGGCAGGGATTACATACTTATTAGGGCATAATCCAACTCTAAATGAGTGCTCTTGGTGTTTAAATACTCTCAGCTAATCTATTATTTTGGGCAAATTAATAATTGTCTCTGCCCACCTCTCCCAACACTTCATGCATTGCATTTATTTGAATAAGTTTGACTTTGAAAGAGACTTGGTTTGTTGGCCACCCAACAGGATTCTACATGCCACGTTGTGCAATGCTCACAAATTCAAATTGATTCTTTGATCAATTTTTTAAAATTCAGGATTATTTTTTTGTCTGAAGTAATAACAAAAAAGAAAAATGAATTGGCAATCACAGTTGTTGAAGAACAGTTCCTCTCATTTTAAAAAAAATATTAATAGTAATACCCTTTCTTGTGAGTTATAATATATTGCAAGGTGACAACAATATGATAGACCTGTCTGGATGAATCGTACTAATTTATTAGGCTTTCAAGTACCATAATTACTTGTACTGCACATTAATTTTGTGACACATGCCAATGGTTACCCGTAAGCTTCAAATGTAGGACATAGAAGACCCAATTACTTGTATTTTTCTTTAACAATTGTTATTCATTATTTTCCTTTTCTGAACTACTTACAAATAGAGCTTTAAAGGCCATTGCTATCCCACTGTGGTACAACAATTGTGAGTTGGAAATGGCCAATGGGATAAACACAAGCTCTGCATTTTATTTTGTTGAAGAATTGAAGGAAGTCAGGGCGAAATTTAATTGTGTCCCACATTTTTTTTCGTTTACTTAGTGGAGATTCGAACTTTAACAGTGAACTGAAAAGGTTGAATAATCCAACTGAAAGCCCAAATTAAAATTGATTTAGATTAGTTTGAGTGTATAGTTGACAAATCGACCAGAAAATAACTAATGATTTAGAAAGTACTTGCGAACCAACCCGCGAAGACCTAGTGTCTATTCGTTAGACCAGCCATATCTGTGTACTGTCTGTCCCCTATTATCTCGATCTTATCTGTTACAGCGCAGGTTAGGCTCTCTAGGATTATACCTTAGTGGTTGGGCTCTCTATGATTATACTTTAGTTGGGCCCATTCCAGAACGTGTGGTTGAGCCCAACCCAGTCTACTTTTTTCTCAGTAGAGGAGCATTAAATTAAACCAACGTTATTATTCATCTTTAGCCAACTGAGGCTAGCTTAGTTGTTTCAACCTTGAGGGTTGTGTGTGTTTGGGAGGGTCAGAGGTTCAAACCTTGATTGTGTGTGTGTCATTTTTCTTTAATTTGTAGTAAGTAGTGGTCATTAGTTAAACCCCACTTTTTAAAAAAAAAAAAAAAATTAAACCAACGTCAAGGCCTCCATCAAAAAAGTAAAATAAATAAATTTAAAAAAAAATCAAGCATCAAATAATTCAGAGTTTAGTCTTAGCAAAAGCATAATAATTCAGATATTTGTCTTTGTAGCACTGTACTCATTTGCATTTTACACTATTGGATGGAATGGATCTCTGATTGGTTTTGGTGAATTATGCTACAGGTTATGAACAATCATTGTATTATCCATGACAAAACTTTATGAAGAAAACTTTTAATCAATAAAATTACAAAAAAAATTAAAAAAAAAATAAAAAGAAAATGTATGAGGGAAGAAAAATGATTCATTATCCTCCTCAAAAGGGTATATGTATGCAATTTTCACATTGTAACTACTCTTGAGTGACTCTTTTTATCTTTGACTATTATCAATTGCAGTGGTTAGAGGTGTATTGCTTGGAGCAGTTTGAGTTGGAAAATTAAGACGCCAAAGCATGATCTTGGCGCAACCATCTGGTGGGATTCCCTTTATTTCAGTCTCATCTTCAAGAACCACTTGCTTGACAAATTTGATTGAATTCTGTTAAAAAAAACATTGAAAACAAGGAAAAAAAAATCTTTTCCAATAAGTAACATTTTTGGATAAGTACTAATCGCATTCATATACACACATATACAGCTAATTAAGTAGCCCTTGTGCATTATAGTCATGATTTATTAGGTTATTTAAGCTTTAATTGATTATAGTCTCACCTAATTAATGGTTATGCAAGTCTGTCAAAAAGATTTTATAATAGTTGGAGGTTGGCCAAACCTCTACTGAACCTTACTTGCTAACCAAAAGGGTCCAAAAAAATACAAATATTCTAGCAGTTTGGTATAATAGGATTCAATAAAAGACCCTGGATGCAGCAGCCAAACCATGATTAGCTTTCATTAAATATTACCCTTTTTTCCTATTTGATACGAAAGTCAAGTAAAACTGTTAAATTTCTAACTTTTACAAATAATTAATGAAGTTACGTTATTTTCTGATGAAGTAATTGTATGCAACATTTGAGTGATTTTATCATATTAGGCATTATATGCATATAAAGATTGCTAATTATAGACGCATTTGTAAAACTACGGTCATTAATTGGCATGGATCCGCGTAAGTCAGATCCATACTAATTAATGGTCTTAATTAGACAGACACGTCTATCCTTAGTAAAGCTTATATATACCTGTGAGGTGCTTTGGACAGGCGAAGTTCGACCCCATCTTTCTGGGTCCCACAGAATTGAGCTGTTGAAGCCAAAACTTGAGATGTGGATTGGAGGTTTGGAATCATCAGTTTCATTGTTCAGTTTCCTCAGATGCCATCCTATGACTTGTGAAGAATCACATACGGGTCCTTCAATGATCACTTTCTGCCTGTTTGCTGCAAGAAGTGCCATGGGCCATGTCCCAAATGCCCTGCATATCAATCCAAATGAATCCAACTTTTTACTTTCTAAACCCCAAAATGAGTATTATTTACTTCATTAGCATGATCATATATAGTATATACTTCATTAGCATGACCATATATAGTATATATTACATCTAAGGTCCAGCCAACTCAGTTTAAGTCTTTAAGAAATGACTCTGTCATTGACAAGATAGAGTGTTACAGTAGTAGGAATCTTTTCTTGCATTACTTGCATGTTATGCTATCAGATACTATATTGGAAAAAGGAGTACACCCTTTGAAATTATATATATATATATTTTAAAGCTATAAATAACATACTTCTGGAGCACATTAAAGACAAACAAAATATTACGTATGCTGATCATGATACAATTATGACATATGAAACATACCACGAGTCTTTTAAATAAATTTCTGGCCATGATAATTGAGATGACAAAGTAACGACCACCAAATCCATTTCATTTTGTTATTTTATTCGGAGTACTATGCATATATGTATGATCGAGCCAGAATATTAAATGATGAGAATCTAAAGTGGTTATGGCGTTTAATCATTGCACTAATTCTCCTTGTCTATTTGTACAGACTAAGGAACTTTTTGGAACTAAGAGAAATAGGGACAACAGATGATTCGGGTAAGACGATCCCAAAACAATGTGACCTTAACTCACATATGTTCATGTCTGGCAAATTCTCACTTTGTGTAACTACCATGTGTAATCATTTACCTTTTTATTTTGTTTAAGCTTTATCCAAAACTTTGAGCTAGCTACCAAGAAAGATCATAGGTTCTTTCATCCATAACACGAAAAATATTCGAACAGTTGAAACTTGTTCTTTGATTTTCAAAGTGAGAGAAAAAAATGAACAACATTTTCTCAAGTAACAGCTTAAGAAGATTTTNTTTTAAATAAATTTCTGGCCATGATAATTGAGATGACAAAGTAACGACCACCAAATCCATTTCATTTTGTTATTTTATTCGGAGTATTATGCATATATGTATGATCGAGCCAGAATATTAAATGATAAGAATCTAAAGTGGTTATGGCGTTTAATCATTGCACTAATTCTCCTTGTCTATTTGTACAGACCAAGGAACTTTTTGGAATTAAGAGAAATAGGGACAACAGATGATTCGGGTAAGACGCTCCCAGAACAATGTGACCTTAACTCACATATGTTCATGTCTGGCAAATTCTCACTTTGTGTAACTACCATGTGTAATCATCTGCCTTTTTATTTTGTTTAAGCTTTATCCAAAACTTTGAACTAGCTACCAAGAAAGATCATAGGTTCTTTCATCCATAACACTAAAAATATTCGAACAGTTGAAACTTGTTCTTTGATTTTCAAAGTGAGAGAAAAAAATGAACAACATTTTCTCAAGTAACAGCTTAAGAAGATTTTGCACCTTGTTTGTCTTTTGGAAAAAAAAAATGAAAGTGTTACCAAATAAGTCTTTTAATAGCCAAAGAAAGATTGCATATACGTACTCGATTTTTCGGAGCTCGTCGAAGAATTCGAGATCATAGACGTTAGGAAGGCCAGCGAAGTGGACAATCCCACTGAGCCTGTGGTGCTCAATATGCTTGAGTGCAACATTCCTCTGATGATCAAGTTCAGCTTCAGTGTCTGTGAAATTCTCTTTGAAGACCAAATGCCTGTACATGATTCCTGTTTTCCTTAGTATTTCGGAGACTTCATTCGACTCAGTTTGTCCCTCAACGACAATCCACAACAATGGCGGTTGAGCCAAGCGTACGGTGTTAGCTAACCTCCTCAAAAGCACCCCTTGAAACCTGTCGTTTGAACTGGTTGGTGTCACTATGATCACAAGCTTTCTTGGTGTCAACTCGGGTAGTTGTCGTTTTTCTTGTTCTTCCTCCTTTTCTTCTGACAATTTTAGCTCTTGAGGCCTCTTGGCCTGAGGAAGAGCCGCTTCTGAAGGAGTTTCAGCTGTCAAGCTTCTGTTGGCACTCGTAGATTCTCGGTGAAAAGTCTCAACCGGCAGAGGCGAAAACTCTGGCTTACTTGACGAAACGACACCGTTGTAGTTGTAAGAGAAGACTGAAGCCTTACCAGTTGGAAAAAAACCAGTGAAGAACCCCATAACAAAGCATAAACAGAAATGGACTATAGCTTTTTTCCATACATGGACTCTCTTTTTTGATCTTTCAACTGATCCCATACCTTATGTGATATAAACCTTAAACACAATATCTCAGGTCTTAAAACCTATGTTGCTGATATACAAAACTGGCTAATCAGAATCTGGGTGTTGAATATATGGTTATAAAGAGCTAGAGACATAGGAAAGGAGACACATAAAAGAAAGGTGACAACTTTTGGTTTGAGTATTGAGAAGACTAGAGATATAGGGAAAATTTAAGTGAGGGGGCTATGATTGATACTGGGAAACTCAAAATTGGTGTCTTCTTTTCTGAGTTTGTTTGGATGGTTTGGCACTGTTTTTAGTTAGTTGTCCCTTGAAGTCAAAGGAAAATGGAAGAAGCATGATAGTGAAAGCTTTGATGGGTTTGCTGCTGGCAGCACCAAATTGTTTGTTGGGATGGAACCCATCAACTAATTAATATTAAGCTTAATTCTCAATGGCTGATTGTTGGCATTTGATGTCATTTGGGAGTGAGTAATGATTCTTAATTAAAGAAAAAAAAAACATTAAGATTTCTAAGAAAGTCTACAGATCTTAACTTGTGCAGGACTTAACTAAACCTCCTCATGGTATTTTTCAAATTTAAATTATACGGTCATGGAAAATGCTAACATTGCTGTGGTTTGTTTATGAACACTTTTTTTTTTTTATAACCAATTCAGAATTTATCAGAACAATAGTTGTTAAGGACCATAATGACATCTTTAATAAAATATGGATTTATGTTATGTATCACATGGAAATTTTGTTTCAGGTGGGTCCAACTTTACACCAACACAGAGTGGAGGAGAAAGAAAAATTTGGAAGCGACTTCAACATCAAGGACTATTTGAGGATTCAACTTTGCGTAATGATGATTATTGATGTGGGTTTTTTAAGGATCGTTCAAACTCAAAGACACCATTTGAGAATTGAGACCCTCCCAAAAAAAAAAAAAATTGGTGTCTTTCTATAATCATGTCATTTCTACAAGTAAACGTTGGACATACTTTCCTAAAATTTTAAGAAAACAAAGGTCAATTGCACAATTATTTTCAGTAATAATGCTTTGTTACTAAACCCATGTAGCCATGTACACTGAAAAAAAAACTGTCATTTACAAAATTTCTAAACAAAAAAACTGCTATTTCTCACTCACTTTTACTTATTTTTTGTGTGTATAAAGCAATTTTTAGTGTCTCGGAGCAAAAATCTAAAAAAAATTAAATAAATAAAAATCCCCAAAAAATTTTAGTCATATTTGATGTGAAGTAGCAGCTACTCTTTCAAAAAGCTCCAACATATACGTATTCAAAAATAAGTAAATAAATGAGAAGAAGACTACAAAACGACATGTCGTTTACAGTAGCAGAGGTGGCCATAACATAAGCCTATGAATGCACTTTTAAGCATTCTCCTTCGGTTGCGAGATAAAAGCACTGGTGTCATTTGCAAAGCTGACCCTTTGCACTCTGTCTTCTTGTCTTGTAATTAAGTAAAGCTTTTTCTCTCAAAAGCAATATGACAGCCATGATAAACAAACTCAAACCCCATGTTACACTGAGTTTTGAGCGTAGCAAGCCGAGTTTTCATCCATGGAACATACCCAACTTGAGGACTGAACAGTCTAGTAATGATTATATAAGGAACTTGTGTATTCAAAAACGTTACAAAGAAGCTCTAGAGGCATTTGACTTCATAGAAAAGAGCACAGAGTTTAGGATAAACCCCAGTACTTATGCTCATTTGGTATCTGCTTGCTCAGCTCTAAGGTCTCTTGAACATGGTAAGAAAGTCCATAAGCATATAATGACGTCGAAGTGTCAGCCGGACATTGTTCTTCAGAATCGTATTCTGAGCATGTATGGGAAATGTGGGTCGGTGAAGGATGCCATGAAGGTTTTCGACGTAATGCCTCAACGAAATGTCGTTTCTTGGACTTCAGTGATATCTGGGTGCTCACAAAATGGGCAAGATAGTGATGCCGTTGAATTTTATTATCGAATGCGACAGGCAGGACATATGCCCGATCAGTTCACATTTGGAAGCGTATTGAAAGCCTGCTCAGGGATCAATGATGCATGGCTGGGGAGGCAACTGCATGCCCATATTGTTAAATCAGAATGTGGTGATCAACTTATTGCACAAAATGCTCTTATTGCAATGTACACAAAGTTTGGTCTAATTACTGATGCATCACTTGTGTTTTCACTTATTGCAACCAAGGATTTAATATCTTGGGGATCAATGATTGCCGGGTTTTCCCAACTTGGTTATGAATTAGACGCTTTGCTGTGTTTCAAGGAAATGTTGTCCCAGGGTGCTTACCAGCCAAATGAGTTCATATTTGGAAGCGCTTTCAGCGCTTGTAGCAGCCTCCTTGAGCCAGAATATGGAAGGCAGATTCATGGGATGTGTTTAAAATTTGGTTTAGGAAGTGATATATTTGCTGGCTGCTCTCTTTCTGACATGTATGCAAAATGTGGGTTCTTGGAGTCTGCAAAAGTGGTCTTCAATCATATAGACAGGCCAGATTTAGTGTCTTGGAATGCTATAATTTCAGGGTTCGCGAATAATGAAGATGCCAATGAAGCCATATTACTCTTTAATAAGATGAGGTGTATAGGATTTAATCCCAATGACGTTACCATCCTGTCATTGCTTTCTGGCTGCAGTAGCTCCTGGACAATTTGGCAGGGTAGGCAGGTCCACTCCTACACAATTAAGATGGGCTTTGATTCAAGGGTTCCTGTGTGCAATTCTTTGCTATCTATGTATGCAAAGTGTTCAGCTCTCTCTGATGCCTTTAAGGTGTTTGAAGACATAAGCAACAGTGCTGATTCAGTATCTTGGAATGCCATGTTAACAGCCTGCACACAGCATAACCAGGCTGGAGACGTGCTCAGATTATTTGGGCTAATGCTTCTTTCTCAGATTAGACCTGATCACATCGCTTTAAGTAATATCATTGCAGCCTGTGCTGTAATAGCATCTCTGGAGGTTGGGAATCAAGTTCATTGCTTTTCCATGAAAAGTGGGCTTGTTCTAAATCTTTCTGTCACCAATGGATTAATTGACATGTACACAAAGTGTGGATCTCTAGGAACCGCTCAAAAGCTCTTTAACTTAATGGAAAATCCAGATGTTGTCTCATGGAGTAGTTTAATTGTGGGTTATGCTCAGTTTGGATATGGAAATGAAGCTCTTGAACTCTTCAGAATGATGAGAAGTTCGGGAGTGAAGCCAAACGAAGTTACACTTTTAGGGGTCCTTACTGCTTGCAGTCATGTTGGACTAGTAGAAGAAGGGTTGAAAATCTTTAGAACAATCGAAATGGAACATGGGATTGCACCAACAAGAGAGCACTGTTCTTGTATGGTGGACTTGCTTGCTCGTGCCGGACGATTATGTGAAGCGGAGGAGTTTATAAAGGAAACAGCATTTGATCCTGACATTGTGGTGTGGAAGACTCTCTTAGCTGCCTGCAAAACTCATGGGAATACTGATATAGGAAAACGGGCAGCAGAGAACATTATAAAAATTGATCCCTCTAATTCTGCTGCCCATGTTTTACTTTGTAGCATACATGCTTCGTCTGGTCGTTGGAAAGAAGTGGCTAGATTGAGGAGCTTGATGAAAGAAAGGGGAGTTAAAAAGGTTCCTGGTCAGAGCTGGATTGAAGTAAAGGGTAGAATCCATGCGTTTTTGGCTGATGATACTCTGCATCCTGAGAGGGACAAAGTATATGAAAGGCTTGAGGAGTTGTGGCTGCAGATGTTGGATGAAGGTTGTGATCCACTTGAGCCATGGGCTTTGAATAACAAAAGAAGTTTCACTGGCTCGCAGAAATCGGGACTGACTCCATGGTATGAGAACGCATACATGTCTCCCTAGAATTTTGGAGAAATTCCATAAGCCACTAAGGTACTGGCCGAGGGCCCGAGTGCCAGCCTCTGGGAAACTGATACAGCATAATGGCGGCCATGATTACCAAGGTTTGCTTCTTGATTCGCGATGCTCATTATTTTCTGTACATTTAGTTGCAAATTATAGTCCAAAGACTGTTGACTTTGACTGTCTGTTAACGTACTTCAATGAAAAGTAGATATGTTACTTTTGGGTCTATGAACCAACCCAACTGGATGCTCAAAGTGGATTGATTCATACATGCTAAGAGTTCGAATTGGGTTAAAACTTCAGGAGTAGATTTAGATTAGATTGTTATCTATCTTGAAAGATGTTTATTCATTCTTTCTTTACCCCAGGTGTATACATACTCTGGACTTTATTTAAGGGGCTCGTTCTTTGCTGCAACTATGACCAGAGATGTTCATTTATTCTTTCATTTCCCCAGGTGTATGCTCTGGTCTACGTACGAGGGCGTTGGTGTTCTTCCTTGCAGTTGCTAACCATGATCAGCTTCTTGATGTATTTGAAGATCCCCGATCATTAGTAAAGGAAGTCTACCATTTGATTATGGAAACCACTGGCTGTATGGTGTATTAAGCTTTTTTTAACCACTGGCTGTATGGTGTGCTAAGCTGCAAAAAAAAGCTATGTTTAAATTACTCTCTCCATTTCGTTATTCTTCATACTGTCCTAGCTCGCCGAGGCCATATATTCGTCCACAGTTCAAAAGAATATTGAGGCATGTCTTATTCAACCACATTGTAATTAGTATTATGTTAGAAATTTCATTCGGAATTGGAGTAAATCAGATGTGCAAAGTAATATCCAAATGTGCTTAAAGAATTCACTGCAGCTGTTTTGTCCAATAATGGAATGCGAAGAAACCAACTTACTATTGGATTTTTAAATTTCCATGAACAACATTGTGATATTATCATATTATCATGATCTCAACTTCATCCATGTTCATAAAAAATAGAAAGCTTGCATTTCAAGTGAGAAGCTAAAATAAGAAAAATAAAAACAGATACAATGTAGGCTGCAACTGATAACTGTAGATCATGCGTGGACAATATACGTTTACTTAGGTTGACCAGATTATGAATTTTTGTTTCAGTTTCGGTTGAATTTTTTCAGTGCCTACAACTCACAATTATTAAATCCCAATCTAAACTTTTTATTTTTGTAATTTAGAAACAAATCTAGTGTCGCATGTTGCGCCATTTTGGGTTGGAATTCTATCTCAAAAGGTTAACTTATTGAGTGGAGTAACCTATGATTTGCCAATGTGAGACTTTATTAAATATACTCGATTATTCTGATTATGGATAACCCTATCGCCACTTGACTACTATGTTCTCATGAACTCCATACATTAAGGTCTCTACTGCGTCTTTCCCGCATTAACATGGAGGCTAGTCCACCTTAAGTATTCACAGAATTATCATCATTGCGATATAACCTGAGATATCCAACACAGGCAACAACACTATTGTCTCATTCCATATTTTGCGAATGTAGGATTTTGTTCACACCTAGTAACTAATAATATATTGTTGGAATTAGGTTATATTTATATTTAGAAAGGAAAAAAAATGAAATTAAAGAAAAGAAAACGAAAGACTCCCATATTATTATAAGATGAAGCAGAAAAAAAGGCTTTGGTTCCTATATAAGTATTATCAGAAAAAATAACGAAATGATCAGACAAAGTGACAAATAACAATTATTGGTGCACTTAGGAAATTTTTCAACAATGTTTTAGGGAAATTTTTTCAATTTTGTCTGTTTTTAGAAAAATCTTTAATTTAGAAGGTATAAATGGTCCATTTTTGCAGTTTAGTTTAGTTTTTTTTTTTTTTTTAACAATCCTACTTACACGTGACTTAAACATGTTTAATTTCATAAAACTTTAACATCAGCAATAAAAAAAGTACCAACCTACCAAGGTTTTTCAAACTTCCTTATCGCGAAAAATAACTTCCTAATTGTGAAAAATATATCTGTATATATATGTAGGTTGTCAATCCAGTAGGTATTTATTTTTAGTAGTTGGATCATCATCTAATAGTGATCTAACGGTTATAATGATGTACATAAAAAGACGTACATCATTAATGTTATTTCTATCTTATTTTTTAATATAAAAAAATATGCATGATAAATTTTAATTGGCCAAAATGATACTTATGCATGGATTAAAAAAAATACCTACTGAATTAGTGCTTCCTTATATATGTTTGGTTGCTAATCCAGTAGGTATTTTTTTTTTTTTTACCTATGTGTAGGTATTTTTTTTTAGCCGTTGGATCACCATTATCATTAATGTCATCTCTCTCTCTTACTTTTTATAATAAAAAAATGTTTAAGAAAAATTTTCATTGGCCAAATTAATACCTATGCATAGGTAAAAAAAAAAAAATACCTATTGGATTGGTGCCTATATGTTTATATAATAAAAATAAATAACTCAAAGAACTAATTCGCCAACCTGCCAATTATATGGGTGACCAAACATGCCAAAAACCCTCATCTATATTAGGAGATGTTTATTCATTATTTCCTCTCCCTAGGTGCATACTGGACTTCATTTAAGGGCTCACTCTTTGCTGCGACCTCAGGTGTATGCCCTGGACTTAGCACAAGGGCCTGATGTTCTTTGCTACTATTAACCATGATCAGCTTCTTGATGTGTTTGAAGATCTTTAGTCATTGTCTACCATTTGATTACAGAAGCCACTGGCTGTTTTGTATATCAAGTTGAAAAACAAGCTGAGTTTCAATTCCATTATATATTTCGTTAGTCTTCATCCTGTCATAGCTCGCCTAGTCCATAAATTCGTCCACCGTGTCAAAGGAACATCGACACATGTATTCAACCGCACCACAAATACTATCGGCATAGAAATTTGATTCAAAATTGGAGTTGAAAGAATTCACTACAAATACAATAATGCTGTCTGATAATGGAATTGCGAAGAAACCAACTAGCTATTGGGTATTGAAAAAGAAAAAAAAAAAAATACAAACAATGACTATTGGTTATTTGAATTTCCATAAGCAATATTGTATTATCAGGATCTCAATTTCATCCACATTCATAAAACACAAAGGGTTGCATATGAGGTGTGCAAAATTTGTAGCCCAAGGCTAAAATAAGTAGAATGAAACAGTACATTATAGTCTGGAACTGATAACTGAGAAAACAAAGAGTGACTATCTCCGACGATTGCTTTTTTCTCCCTTATCTTGAGGGGTGGTCGATATTGTGTCTCTTTGAGGCCGGTGCTTCTTCCACTTCTTTTTCCGCAAGCCGAGAGCCCAAGACGGAAACTCGGAGCCTGAGCTTTTCATCTCGTTAGCTATGTTTCGCAAAAATGGAACATCCTCCTCTGTGTACAAAGTAATAGCTTCTCCGGTCCTTCCCGCTCGGCCAGAACGACCTTCATACAACATTAGCAAACTTGGTCTCAGCAACCAGGTTAAGGTCATTTCAAAAGAAACCAGAGCAAGCAGTTTTTCCAATCATACTAATAAGATACAGCATTTCTACATGAATAAGAATTGAAGTATAACTAAAAGGCTGTAGTAACAACAAAACTATAATTTTATCGTTCAAGTTTAAAACAATTTGCAACGTGCATTTGAAAACAAAGAAACCAATAGCTCATTCTATATTTCTTGATAAGGTCTCAAACACATGCTGGGAGAGTTTGAGTGACGTACCAATCCTGTGAATGTACGCAGCAGTAGAATCCGGAAAATCATAATTGATCACGCAGTTGACAGCTTTGAAATCCATACCCCGGGCAATAACATCAGTGGCGATCAAAACCCATGTTTTGCCAGCTCTGAAGTTATCAACAGCATTATGTCGCTGTATACCATTTAATAGGTTAGAACACAGCAGATTTCTGTAGCTGAAGTAGAGATAAATCGCAAAAGCAGTTACTTGAGCAAAAGAGCACAATAGAAAATTCCAAATTACTTAGCACAAGGATGGCAGAAGTCAGAACTCAGAAGCATTTACGATACAAAAATCTACCATGGTCTGACTTCCAACCATATAGTCTGACTTCTCAAGCACTTTCCCAGAACCACCAAGTACTACTAAGAAAACTAAAGTCAATGATGCCATATGATAAAGGAAATGCCCAGAAAGCTAACATTCCTCTTCTTTTTCTTTTTATACTAGAGACCTCCTAACATTGCTAGGCCAAGCCTTTCTAATTGTAGATCATGCGTGGAAAATATACGATTACTTAGGTTGACAAGATTATGAATTTTGTTTCAATTTCTGTTGAATTGCGTAAATGAGATGGTGAGCACTATGCAAGCTAGAAAAGGGCCCTGTATCACTTGAAGACAATTAATTATATTAACAAGTGGAAAAGATAACAAGAACTTGCCTGTGCCTGAGACAAATCAGCATGGATGGCATCAACTCTAATGTTGTCAACTGACAGTTCTGCATAGAGTTCCTTAGCTCTCTCCTTGCTTTGGACAAAGATTAACACTGGCGGATTCAGACTCTACTGACAAGTACAGGGGGAAAAAAAAGATGAGTTGGAAGGTAGTTAAGAGGCTCCAATTAGAAATACTGATATTACACATATATAAAGAATGATACTGCATGACAAACAAGCCAGTTGGTTCATTTTTCATAATTGAGATCTATATGAAGCACAAATTGCAATGTGTAATAACCATCAACCTGACACCTCTAAAGACTAATCACAAGGAAACAAAATTCCAGACCTTCCCTGCATAGGTGTTCTATATCTATAGAGGCCACATATTAAAATTGGCTTTCGGGAAAAAAGAAAAAGCTTCCCATTTTAGATAAGCATAGAAAATGTACGACAAGAATTCTTCCTGTCATGTGCATAGCAGCAACGTACCTCTGCAAAGCTTTGACGAAGGGCTAAAAGTTTCCCTTCTTCACTTCCAGCAAAAACCAACTTTTGCTTGACAGTTTCAGAAGCCGTGTTCCTGTTAAGAACCAAAATGATTTATATCAGTTTATTCACAAAACACCAATATCACATGTAATGCATGTCAAACTCTGGTTTTGCAATAAATTCATGAAGCTTACTTTCTGCCAATAATAACTCGAACTGCATCATGCATTATCGTACGTGCAAGCTCCTCAATAAAATCAGGTAGAGTAGCACTAAATAATGAGCGTACTATTGAAGGATTTGAGCATGCTTTGACTATAGAATCAATCTGCTTTAATAAACCAAGCTCAAATAGCTTATCAGATTCATCCAGCACAAGATACGCAACCCTGCATAACACCAGAAACTCATTGGAAAGCAATTCAATGCAGCTCCATAAATGCACAGTATTTTCATTTAAACACCATCGGTCACTCTGCAACTTCTAAAAATTATAATCATGAAGCGGGATACACAAATCATGAAAAATAGTGAACTTTGAGTGGTCTTGAAATATAGATATTTATTATTCACAGCTTTGCCGTTATTTAACTACTGGACAGAAATATATTGCAGCAAGCCAACATAAATATTCTTGCAACTATCCTCATCTGTAAATTCAAAAGATCAATAAATTTATTCAGTTACCTGCTTAAATCCATCTTTTTCTTACGAACAGCCAACTTTAACCGAAGTGGAGTCGATACAAGTATATCACAAGAGAATTGTGACAAGTCGGCTCTTTGTACAAGCTGTTTAGACAATAATTTTATACGGAATTTACTTCCCTCGGCAAATTTTTTACACTCTCTGGTTGTTTGATTTGCCAATTCACGAGTAGGGCAAACAATAACAGCTCTGATACCATCTTTAGATGCATCCTGGTACATGTGAAAAGCACATCAGCGTAACAAAAGCATCAAACTTTCCAGATGTAGTTCAATTGCATGAACAAAAATATACCTTAAGTTTCATAAGAATGGGACAAACAAAAGCCAAGGTTTTGCCAGATCCAGTTGGAGCACAAGCAAAGCATTCCCGTCCCTAAGAAAAATGATCAGTGTTATCATGGAATAAAAAATATTACAATGATTTGATTTTGTCCATACATTTATTTTTAGGACAGCAAACTAAATTCTTCTTGGTCGATTTTAATTTTTCACAACAAAATGTATAATAGCAAAGAAGGTAAATAAGAATCAAGCAAATAAGATAGTTGTCATCGAAGACCATACAGATAAGAGGACTGGTATAGCCTGCCTTTGGATTGGTGTTGGCTCTTTAAATCCAAGTTCTGCCAAATTGCGTAATAATTTTGCCGAACATCCGTATCTATGAGAACGATCAAGATAAATTTTTAGGTTTATTCATAACTACAGGAGATTAATAATCAGTAGTACTAGAATCGATAAACAAAAGCATATCAGCTTCTAGGGGGAAAATAAGTTGATGTCAAAAGCTTCAGCTTCAAGGTGACAAATGTACGTCAAAAGCCAAGAAGAACAAAGTAAAAACAGCAAAGAGGAGGAAGGAAAAAGACACAACAAAATCACAGACAACAAAGCAATCTCCGATTCTCTGATTTTTTTTGAGACAGGATAAAGGCAACTCGTGGTCACTTAGACAGAGAATAGAAAATCTAGAAAAAAACGTATATGCAACATTGATAACAACAACAATAATAACAGCAATCCACATCTTATAACAAAAGCAGAATGACTTCACCATTAAAGAAATACTTAGGTTTTACTCGAAGGAAACTGCATGGTGCAAAAGAGTCTCCTAAGAGGGCCTTAATTTATAGCAAACTCGGAAAATTTTAATATAGAGAAGAAGTTCTTAGGTAACCTCTATTTTCTTTCAAAAAAAGAAAGACATACCTCGAGCTTAACTCCGCAAAATCTGTGAGTGGAGATGGGATATTATTCCCAGAAACATGAATGTTATGCTTCTTCCTGAAAAGAGCATCCCGCTACGAAAACACCAAAGATGTTACTTAAGCAGAAAGAAAAAGGCCCACTTTCGTAAAAACAAATGAATAAATAATTTTCTCTAAAAGAGAGGGAAAGCTAGAAGAACCTCCAGTTGCTGATGAAATTTTTTTTTCTCCAGGGAGAGTTTATCCTCAAGTTTCTCATTATCTTCATTTAATACTGGTGCTGCTGATTTTGAACTCTTAAAAACACTAAATCCCTCCACGGTTTCTGTTTTATCACACATAAGAAAATTAAAAAGGTTAAGCTTATATCTTTACTTGCATATAAATATACTACAACAATGCCAAAACCAATAATTACCAGAAGGCACTGCCTTCCTTTTCCTCTTCTTAACACGAACCCTCTCCTCCACTTCCTTTTCTTCTTCTTCTTCTTCTTCCGATTCTATATTTTCGTCCAAGCTCAAATACTCGCTCACTTTATCACTTTCCTTCTTCTCCTAAACAAAACCCAAAAGTGCAATACACTTAAAGTTCAGCATCAAAATAGTATCCTCGAGAATCAAACAGAACTACCCAGGATCATATTTTGTTGAGAAAACGAAATTATAAAATTGGAAGACTAAATAGAATTTACCATGGCAGGACTTTAAAAGAGACCCAAAGGCAGGAAAATCGTACCTGGAACCTGGAAAAGTCAGTGGAGAACTTCTTCTTATCAAAATGGATTCCAGCGAACAAAAACGCAGCTCCTTTTTCCATGGTTGAAGACGATGAATCCAACGCCGGCTGGAGCGATATACAGTTTAGGGGTTTTGCTTAAACCTCCACTTCAAGTCGATGCCCCAATAATTTTTTACTTTTTTTCCCTTAAAATTGTTCCAATCTAATAGATACGGAAGATTATCAATTTTGACCGTCTTTCGTATATGTGATCGTATATGTGATGAAAAATGGGATAATTTATAAATCATTTACAAAAATAAAATTTTTATTGTCGTATCATTTAATGAATATTTTAGAATTCCAAAATTACTTTTGACTCGATCTAGTAGAAAATTTTCGATCAAGTCGAAAAAATCAAAAGTGACGAAAGCAGCGCCAGGAAGACGATCGGCTATGTTCGACTGGAGTCGAAATTTTTCGACTAGGATCGAATGCCGGTCGAAATTTTCAACCGATAGCTTCGATCCCAGTCGAATTGTTCGACTACGGTCAAACGGTGGTTTGATCAAACATTTTCGATTGGGGTCGAAATTTTTTGGCCACCGGTTGAAAAATGATCGGAACAACCGGGAGAGATGGATGGACAAGTTCGATTACGGTCGAAAATTTTCGACTCTAGTCGAGCAGAGGCACTGCCGCCGGGGTCGAGATCGAGACCGATGGTGGTGGCTAAAATAGTTTGAAGTTTATTGAAAAAATAGGGTATCTAAGTAATTTTACATGTGTGACATGGTAATTAGGGTTAGTTTTAAAAACATTAATGAGTGAGTCCTATTTTTTATCACAAGGATTTAGTAGAACCCCTAGGTGTAAATTCCCCTTTTCTTTTTTACCTATTAAGAAATATTTTTCTTTTAGTCAATGTGAATAATTAGAAAAGAAAGTAAAAAAAATAAATATTTATTATTTAATACTTTTATATATATAGGCACCAATCCAGTAGGTTTTTTTTTTTTTAACATATGCATAGGTATCAATTTGGCTAATAAAAATTTATCATGCATATTTTTTTATATTAAAAAATATAAAAAAGAAATAGCATTAATGATGCACATCTTTTTATGTATATCATTATACCCGTTGGATTATCATTGTTAGATGATGATCCAACGGTTAGAAAAAAAATACATACACATAGATAAAAAAACCTATATATTTTTTTTTTACTTATTGGTAGGTATTTCTTTTTTAGCCATTTAATCATCATCAATGGTGATCTAACGGTTATAATGAAGTGCATAAAAAGATGTGCATCATTAATGCTCCTTCTCTCTCTTACCTTTTACAATAAAAAAAATGTGCATGCAAAATTTTTATTGACCAAATTGATACCTATGCATAGATTTAAAAAAATATATATATCTATTGGATTAGTGCCTGTATATATATATATATATCTATATACACACTAGACTATTACTAGTAGCATTAGCACTTGCCCGTTTAGATCACCAATTTGATATATTGCTGTACTGATATTTTATCAAATGTTTTACTTAACTTTATGATTGTTAAATATTGAGATTTTTCGCATATGATTTCCAATAAATATGCCTAAACTATCTAAAATTAGAAAAAAAATTAATTAATTATGATAATTATATATGTATACTTGTGATTCATTTATAGGAGTATTTATGTCGGTTGTTATCAAACTGCATATATTACAAGAATATTAAAACAAATATATACACAAGACGATCAAACTAAAAGTAAATAGTTA
This sequence comes from Trema orientale, assembly GCA_002914845.1. Lineage (NCBI taxonomy): Eukaryota > Viridiplantae > Streptophyta > Magnoliopsida > Rosales > Cannabaceae > Trema > Trema orientale. Next base: position 579,566 of record JXTC01000007.1, read on the forward strand.
CAGCATAATCAACAAATGTGATTAACTTCCTGGAATTGACGATATACATTGTTGCTAAAAAACGATTTTTTTTTTTTTTTTTTTTTGTGCATAATCTAGTTCAAGCTCTTAAAGGAAATTAAGAAATAGTGAAAAAAAATTATAAGATTTTTTTTTGTTGAATGAATAACCTTAAAAAAAATCTATCATAAGAATTATATATCTAAAATTAAAAGTAGTAAAAGTTATAGAATTAATGGCGACTTTGTAATAGTTTATGTATATGTTAAGGGCATCATAAAAGTGAGGACAAAAATGGTAGTTTACATCTTATAATTTGTTGCTTCTAATAAAACGTAGAACATGCTTTCAAAAAAAATAAACAAACAAAACGTAGAACAGGTGTCACATGGTAGAAGCATCAAAGTAACCAAGTAAAACATTAAAGAGAAAAAAAAAACAAACAAACAAACAAATTAGAAGCAAGGAGGTGGAACTCCTTAATAAGATAATATACTATAGATATTCAAAAATTGGAACAATAATACCTTATTGCTTAAACATTTTCATATTTCAAAAAGTCACACAAAATATTTTCTTTCAAATTTTAATAAGAATTGAATTCTCTGATTACATATTTACATATATTTATAATTGATATTTTAAGTTTAAATTATCACAACTATTTAATATTTAAGTTATACGTTACCTAAAATTTGGAAGGTATTAAGATTTTTTTTTTTTTAACATTAATGTTTGTTTTTTTCTAGAATCTACAAACTACTTTTTTCTTTTTCTTTACTTGTATGTTTTTTATATATTTTCAATTTGATAATATATTTTGCAAAAAAATGAAAAATAAAAAAGAAAATGCTTCATTGTTTTCCATCTCACAAGCTCTCTCTTGTAGTTCTTATTTTTTCAGAGTTCTTAGTCAAAATAAAAATAAAAAATAGAGATAAAAGAGCCACCAGACAAGATATATACGAAGAAGCTATTTAATTGGAGTTGCTTATTTGCTTGACTATAAGATGATTTTCAAATTCTATCTTTTTTTTTTTGTTAATTTACTGCTAATATTTAAATAATATCACAATAACTATTTTTTATTATTATGGTCTTATATTGACCCTTTTTTAAAAACGTTTTGCAATTAGATCAAATATTCTAATAAAAAACATTCCATCCATATAACAAATTAAATAAAAAGAGATAAATAAAGAATTTAATTCACTCGCAAAATGGAGCTGTTAAAAAATTTTCCACTTGTAGAATAAGAAGGTAAACAACTCAACATATTTTAATGAATTAGGAAGTAAACAACTCAACATATTTTAATGAATTAGGAGACATACTATTGTTGTTTCCCTTGTTTTCTCAATTTTTTTTTTTAAAAAAATGTCCCATTGTTGGATCTCCCTACTAAAAGTGCTTGAGCCACTGGCTCAAGAGCAAGGTGACTTGCTTTATAAAACTCAAAGGCTTCCATTATATTTCTATATATACATAATATTACATATACATAGTATAATTTGTTTTGTTTAAAGATAAATAATTAAATCTTAGTCATATGTGATCGTAAAAACTTTTAATTTTCATCATAACAATAGTACTTATTACACTATTTCTTATAAATAGTAGATTTATTAGCTTGTTTATTGTCCCACATGGGGAAAAAATAAATTTAGACCTTTGAGGTCTAATATAAAGTATTAATCACATTTTCACATGAAGTCTCATTTTGAGTTGAGTCAACTCTACTCCAACCTATAAAATAAGCTAAATTTTAAGTTTCAGTACTAAAATTAAACTACAAAAGACAAAATAATTAATTTTTAGTAATAGACCCTCCAACAATGCTGTGAAATAATAACAAGAATAATTCACGAAAGAAATGAACTTCAGAAATGAACTTCCGTTTCGGTCTTTGCAAGTAAAACCAGTTACAAATGTCATTTTTTTTTATAAATAATTAACAAGAACACACTACTAATAAATAATATAAATAATAGTACTTGTTACGCTATTTTTTATAAATATAATAGATTTGCTTAGTTTGTTTATAGTCTCAATTTGGACCTTTGAGATCTAATATAAAGGATTAATTATATTTTTACTTAAGACCTTATTTTGAGTTGAGTCGGCCTTGGATGAATTACAATAGAATAGGCTAATGGCAACAATGGTCAAACCATTCTTAGATGCCTTTGATGAATTACAGTGGGATAAGCTGATGGCGACGATGGTCAAACTGTTTTTAGACGTTGAACCCTACTCTGCCAAGAAAGGAGTCCTTCCTTTGCAAGTATAATAGAATATCATAGAGAATATGTATAGAATATAATGAATGAAGAGGAATACCATAGGTTTATAAGAAGAGGTAGACCTTATAATCTTCTCTCTGAAATACAATGCCATGTAGGCAAGAAAATGAGTGGTGCGAATTTTGGCACTAATAATCAACCCTCATTGCGAGTTTATTTGGACAAGAGGAGTACTTAAAACAAAGCCTTTGATTTTTCCTGCAATAGATTTCTTGCAATTTTTGTCATATCACAAATAAATTTATCAATCAAATCATCGTATCAATTTATCTCATAGGATCTTTGAACAAATAACATCAGTTACAATATCAAACATGTAATTTGCACGTATGCTATGAATCAGTCAAGTTTCACAATCAGTTAATAAATCAATCAAGTTTCATGTAGGTTTCAATCAATTTTTGTAGAAATTGGGCTTCCATAAAAGTTTTAATCAATTTCCATAGAAATCTGGCTCTACCAGTAGAATACCGTTCGTACTTTAAGTCCAGGTTAAGTAGGAAGATATTGCGCCTAACCAATAATACAACTAATAATGTAGAGAAAATGAAATGCCGTATGAAGTAAGAAAATCTAATGCTAAATAGGTCGTTGGGGAGAAAATGTCGTATCGTCCAAAACTATTTTCCTTTTCTTTTCTAATTTTTATTTATTTTTTGTCTTCAAGTTTTATTTTTGCCGAGAAAAAAAAAAAAAAAAAAAACAAGTAAACGATATCAGAAGGAAAAGCAATAAAGTCTGGAAAATTACAAGTAACTACGAGGTCGAGAAACTACAAGATAAGTAAAAACGACTCGATAGGCAGAGACTGCAAAAATTTGCAAAACGACGTCAAATGACTTTAAATAAGCAAGTTAGAAATTAATATTGCAATTTGCACAAAAGCTATTAATAAACGACATATCGTGAATAAGTGGTGGGTGATTCAATGCATACTTATTACACGAGCGATTTTCACACTTCAGCTAAAAATTTTCATTTACGTACGTAAGTTGGCATTTTTTGTCTTATTTTTCGAGACGACTATAAGAAACGGCTTTCAGTTCTTTACGTTGATGCCATTCAAATATCGTATAGACTTTGGAGTTTTGCACAAACGACATCCTGAATATATGCAATCATAACAAGATATCATCGAAAAAAAAGGAGAGGGGGGGAAGAGAGAAGAGATAGCAAAAAGTTAGAAAAAAATGAAACATTTCCTAAAGAATCATAGACTTCCTACAAGTCATTATTTCCGGTTTTCAGCTACGAATTGCAAATCCTAATTTACAGTTCTCACAAGGGTTGAACTAGCTCGAAATTTTCACATAAGTCAAAGCTTATAGGGTATACAAAGGGTGGAACATGTAAGCAGCCTATTCATCGAGACCGTACTCCTCACCAAAATACTTGTCAACTAGACCATTTGCCATGTTTCTAAGGTCTTCATTTTCATGAAATTGAAATCTTTCCATGGCATCAATTCCATCTTCTTGCTCGACCAGCTTTGGGCCCTCTCCATCTGGCATCCCTCTCAACACCTGCATACGCAATAAAGAAACAAAGGGACCGAAACATAGCATCAAACAACAGAAATTAGTCTCACTCAAATCGTAATTGAAAAATCCGTTATTTAACTTGAACAAAATTGTCGTAGATGAATTTTTCGTTTGCTTACCAGTTCCATGAATTGGAGCCCAAGTTTAGCAGCCTCGGTATCAGCAGACCTTACCAAGTCAATAAAACCAGAGAGGCACCCTCTACCAACAAGTGAAACCAAATGCTCCACGATCAGATTTGGCTTTCCATCACCACCCGGAGCAACACAGAGGTTACCCAAAACATATGCTACTTCCTTTCTTATATCAAATGGTGCTGTAGTAAGAAGTCGCAATAGTACTGGCAGTGCCTCACTCGAATAAATTAATTGCTTGTATTCTATAGAACCAACAGCTATATTAGATAGCACCCAAGCTGCTTCCTACATTAATGATTAAGCTTCAGATGAGCATAACTGTTTAAGATTCAAATCAAATCAATAAGGAGAAACTAACTTGCCTTCTTCAAGACTCGATGTTCACTCTTCAAACATTTTACAAGAACTTCTATTACTTTATCTGCAGTTGTTATAAAATAGAATAATGAGACTAAATGATGTAAACAAAATATGAACATTGATTTAAACCTTCTGATCTGAGAAAACATATATGATTCACTTGCCTGTGATTTCTTGTCCTGGAACAAGAACAGCAAAAGTTGTGTGTAAATCGCCGGCAACAAGATTACCTAAACTTCGTAAAACCTAGAAATGGTAGCATGAATAAACATAATATGTAGACTGGAGAGATTAAAATCTCAAGAAAATACTTCAAATCCATTTTATTTTGCATGTTACCGGAATAAGCAATTGCAGACTACTTGCTGTCGCCAATCTTTCCACAAGCAGTTGAAGGGCATCACTCTTCAACAACATACTGGTAGCAACATTTGAAAGTGCTGAGAGATACACAACCACCCATGCTACTTCAGTTGCCAACTCATCATCCCTAATTTAGAAAGAAATTTGATTACACTACAAATTTCTTTTCTCAACATAAGATCTTCCGGAAGAATCTCATGATTTGGTACATGATTAAAAAAAATGAAAAGGAAAAATAAATATCAGCAAGGAAAGTCAAGAAACACTAATGGTAAAAATTAAACGAACATTAATACCAAGGTGGTGAAATTCCACTTACGCTTTTTTCAAGTGCCGAATAATTGCATCCAATACCCCATCAACTTTAATGAGATCTGTTGCTGCCCTAGGATCTGGTCCCTGTATTCAAGCAAACTGAATACATTATGCCACAACCATACCTACAGACTCCCCACTCATCATGTGACAAGTGTTAAGAACATCTTTAAAGAAAAATAAAATAAATAGCCTTTGCTAATAATTGCTACAACATAAAAATTCCAAACTTTCTTAACTTCTAACAGTCACTAGCAGTGAGAATGAAGGACACAAAAATGAAAAATGTGTTGATAGCCCAAATTTCACCATAAGAACAGTCAACCGGGAACACTGGAAGACAAGATTCTTGCAGTCTCTCTAAAGAAGAGTGGTCTATGCAGAAAGTATACGTGTTCTGAACATTGTACAAGGGTGAAAGATTTGGCACCTTAATTAGATTTGACAATGCCCAAGCAGCTGTTCTCACGGTTGAACCTTTATTTGGAAGCATCATTCTTGCAAGAGGTTGTAAGGCTCCTTGAGATAGCAAAACATTTCTTAGCTCCTCACCTTCACCAGCAACATTTCCCAATGCCCAGGCACACTGCTCAGCAACAGGCAAGGAGCTCTTTTCTACAAGGTTATTGTAAGATTAAGGAGCAATCATAAGCCATAAGTAACGGCAATGCGGCAACAAAGTTTTGGTTTAACAAAGACCTAAAATAGGCGTAAGGCACTGAGTTAGAAAAAACCTCCAAGATGAGCAATAAGCAATGGCAAGGCAGGCAACAAAGCTTTTGTTTCTTCAGGCTTTCCTGCTGCTATGTTTGTGAGGCACCAAGCCGCCTCAAGCAACTGAAATATAACAAGGGAAAGACAAATAAGCATCCAGGAATTTCCTTCAAAATTTTTCGATTGTAACTGGTCCATCAAACCTATATCTAAAGATGTGCTACTGTAGGCAGGTAAATCCCACAAATAACTTATATGCTTTAAAAAACCACCAAGCAGCCTAACATTGATTTGTAATTTGACAAAAAAACCAAGAAGGGCACAAAAAGAATATATACAATAGATCACCGCAAAGATATCTATAGTTTTTCCTAATTACTTCTTCTTTTGTTTTATTATTAGAGAAGTACTAGTAATCACTATCTCATGCCAAGAGAAGACCTGTAATAAGGAATTACAATATGGAATAATGAAATCGTAAAAGTAAAACAAGATAACCAGCCTGTTCATCCGGAGATCCAAATGAAAGACACTGGACTAATATAGATATTGCTCCAGCTCCAAGAGCAGTTTGAATAGGAGGGAATTCAGATCTCGACAATAAGCGCCTTAATTCACGAAGAGCAGTCACTCTCTTCTGCAATGCCCCTTTCCCCCTATTTCAACCACATAGATGAACAGGAGTGACATTGAATAGGTAAATTAATAGTAAGAACGTAAAATTTTCTTGTTACTTCATATAGATCATGAGTGACATACTGATATGCAACTGCAGACTTCAACTCTTCTACCGCAGAAGTAGTTTGAACCTCCAGAATTGATTGCTCTTCCTCGATGATCATTCCGCTATCAAGAGGAGTATCATCTTGACCACTGGTACCCACTCTGCAGAGGCGTTTCGCACGCACCAATGATTCTCTTCTTTCTTTCCCAACTGCAACCGCATGTTGCCGCCTGCGCTGTGCAGCAACATTCCCAACTAACCAAACACGATTAGCAATTCACTCATAAATAATCCCTATCCAGGAAATTTCATAATACAAACAAAAGAAAATTAGTAAGTTGAAGTTTTCATATTTGCTTCATTGGATATGTCCACTCTTTCTTACCTTCTAAACACAAAAGAGTCCTTTTTCTAATTACTGGACAACATTTAACAGAGAGTCAGATATTCTGAATTGCTTATCCAATTATTTTGCCCGTTAAAAACAAAACTCGGTCAACTCTGCCTATCAACCATGAATTAAGGTTATAGCAAAGCCCATTTCAGAACCCCAGAAGCAAACAAAATCAACCTGCCCTCCTCCTTTTTTTTCCCCCCTATAAATTTAAGCTGTTTATGAATCAATTGGGTACCCTAGAAATCCAAATACATAAACAGTTTCTTTCTCTGATTTCGTTCAAAAGCTCAATACACTAAGAACCAACTCCCAAAAAAAATGCTCTCTTTCCCTTCTATCTCCATTTTTTCTAATTTTCGAGCTCAAAATCAAAACGACCCAAATCCTAAATAGATTGAAACGCAACAAAGAAGTTACCTGATGACTTAATAGGATCTCTTTTGGGGATACTGAAACCATCGTCAGCCATTGAAAGCAAAGCTCCAAACTGTGTGAGAGTTTCCAAATGGGGCTCTAGTCTCTCCACTCACGGGGGGTTTTGGGCACTTAGGGTTTAGGGTCTTGAAATAGGTCTGAGTTCATGACTGTATTTTCGTCATATCATCACTCTCGGTGGGTTTCACCCGTCGAAGTTTTATTATTTAGCCGCCGTGACCTCCATCCAGGGCAACATCACGAAAACGGCAGAAGGCAAAGCTTTACTTCGTTAAAACGACATTATCTGAAGAAAACGACGAAATATCTAGAAACGACATAATTTTGAAAATGACCTCATATCAGGAAAACGACAACAAATGAATAATAACGACACGGTTTTTAACGACGAAAGTTCAACAAACGACACAAACTCGAAAACGACATAAGTTCATAAACGACACAAACTTAAAAACGACATAATATTATAAAAACGACATAAAATTTAAGAAACGACAACACCGGGAGAAAACGTAATAACTGGGGCGACAGTATAAAGCGACAACATAGTAAAAAATTTAACGACAATACCTCAAGAAACGAGGATAACTTAAAAAACAACACGTTTTAAAAAAATATATATGAAAAACATATAAATACATGTTATAGTTTTTCTTTTCTTTCTTTTTTTTTTTTTTGAAATATAAATACATCATCCTTTGAAATATTAAAATTTTTTTTTTTTTGGAGGAAAAAATATTAAACTTTTTTAACCCAAAGAAAAAAATAATAAAGGTTTGTCTCTTAGAACGTCAACGTGGTCGGTCTCCTGTAGTCGACTGTCGTTTTTCAAGCTGTCCACGTGTTGCATAGGTGTGGCTTTTCTTTTTATAATTTTTTTTTTCCTTCCAAAATTGTCTTTTTTTGCGCCTAAAAAGGCTAAAACAACTATGTAGCTGTTCAGTTTCTTCCCAAGACTAGTTTTTTGGTGTTCACATTTTCTCGAGAAACAAACAGAAAAACCAGATCAAAATCCTCCTTTTTATTTGGAGACTCACCAATCACCAAACTAGTTCTCCAATCTAACAACACCCAAACTCTTCTTCCTCAAGACAGATGCATTCGATCGTTTTCTCTCCTCCTCCTTCGAGGTGATTCTTCTCGACCCACCCAGATCCATTTCAGCCTCAATTTCCGCCATTTGTGTTTCCATCGAAAGCTTGAGAAAACCCTAATCAAACCCAGAATTTTTCTTCGATTCTTTCTCTGTCCGTACGCCATGGATACGCCGACGCTTAAGGCAGTGACGCTAACCCACGTACGGTACCAGAGGGGTGACCAGCTGGGTCACTTTCTGGCATGGATTTCCTTGGTCCCGGTCTTCATCAGCCTCGGCGGTTTCGTCTCCCACTTCATCTTCCGCCGTGAGCTCCAAGGCATGTTCTTCGCTCTGGGCCTCTTGGTCTCCCAATTCATAAACGAGCTCGTCAAGAAATCGGTCCAGCAAGCTCGCCCCGAGACCTGTGCTCTGCTAGAAATGTGCGACTCCCATGGCTGGCCCTCTAGCCACTCCCAGTATATGTTCTTCTTCGCCATGTATTTCACTCTCTTGACCTTTAAATCAACTGGGGTTTGGGACACTAACAAGAAGGTGTTTGTGAATTCTCTTCATTGGTCTCTGGCGCTTTTGACTATGTATTCCAGGGTTTATTTGGGGTACCATACCGTGGCTCAGGTCTTTGCGGGTGCGGCTTTGGGGATTGTGGTTGGGGCTAGTTGGTATTGGGTGGTGAATTTTGTGCTTTTTAGATATTTTCCTGCGATTGAAGAGAGTTCATTTGGGCGTAAGTTTTATATTAAGGATACTTCTCATATACCCAATGTGTTGAAGTTTGAGTATGACAATGCAAGAGCTGCGAGGAAAACTTTGGCTTCCAATTCCAAGTCTGACTGATTTGGTGACTGAAAAGCTCATTTGGGTAAGTAGGATTTCTGCATTTCTTTGATTCTTATCTCCGAATTCATGCATTGAAGATTATATCTTTGTTGAACTTAGTTACACTTTCTTTAGCTCAGCTCATGTTGGAAAGGTATCCTGGACGTTTCTCCTTATCATGTTCAAGGTTGATTTAGAAATGCATTAGAGAAAATTTTAACTAGGGTAGCAATGCAATAGATAAATTATAATTGGCTATAGAACGATGGTTTAACTATGGATTTTGCATAGCCTCTCTGATTTGGTTGTGTTAAATTTATACTTGGACTGTCTCTAATTCATTCGTTGTGTAGAATTACCATATTCGGATCGATGAAAGTTTTGAAGGTCTTTGTTGTGATTGAGTACTTTGAAGAAGTTTATATGTGATAACTATCATAGAAGACTTTTTGGTATGGTCTAGTGTAGTAGAAACCTTGAGATGGGGATATCATGACTAGAAACTTCAAATAACATTGTACAATGTAATCGTTCTTTGGTTAATCATTTAAAATATGCACTTTTAACATGGTTTGTTGTACGCTCTTCTTTCTTTATTATCTCATCAAATTATTTTAAGTTTCATTGCCAAAAGAACTTGTTTTAATGCTTTACGGCATCTATATGCATTGTGCTCAACCTGGTGCTATAGGCTTACAAATTTGTTGAGGTACAGGAGAGAAGAATGATGGCTATTTTAATACTAACAAACAAAACATTTTCATTAGCTTTTGTTCCATTATCTAAGAGGTGGACTCTTGCAGTATTGTTAACATAACATCACAGTAGGATAGGCCACATGTGCTAAGAATGTTGAGAAGGATGTTGATCGTGATGGAATAGATAGGAAATGGATAGAAGATAAGATTCGGATCACAAAAAACAATTACTACTCTGAAAGAAAGGACTGGTTCTGACTTGAGGGTAATTCTTGAATTTTGGTGAAGGATAAAGTAGCTGGGGGATAACGTGTTGTCTTAATAAATGATTCAGAGTTAGTTTTTCAGCAGATGGAGCTACATCCATCTCTACGAGACCCTGATCATATCTTTTACATTTCCAAATTTCTACGAGTTTATTGCTCTTCAACTCACTTTGCATGGGCGCGTGCCATTCGTGCACGTGGATTCTTTGTTACTCACCATCTTAAATTCTCGTTTCTCCCTTTCTTCTTTTTTTTTCCAGGTGATTGCTCATATTTATGCTGATTCTGCTTTTGTTGGATCACTTCGGGTGAAAATAACAGTATTGAAAGCCGCCTGAAAGGACCAGTATTGGATTTTGTACTGGTCTGTAATTGTGCGGTGATAATATTAGTTCTAAAATGCTTGAAGTACTTCTTTCAAAGGTTAAGAGCCTTGAGTGTTGTAGAAACTTCTATATGTTCACCATGTTTCTTCAACCAGTTTGACGGTTCTTCATTAGTTTACAGCAACACAAACCATGAAGTTGTAGCGTAATGTGTCTTGTACGGCACACATAATGACATAAATTTAGCTACTTTTATCGAATTCATTACCCTGGTGCAATGTTTTGATAATTTGATTGCTGTGATTCATCGTTGATATTCCTAGACTCTTTTTTACCGGATTGAACGGAAAAAACAGAAACTGTTTTCAGTTCCAAATAGTTCCGAAAGTAATACAAATCTATTGTAGTCAAAATTGGTAGAATTTTTTTTTTTTGAAAAAAAAAATTGGGTTGCTTGGTAACAACTTGTTATTAATTTAGAAAATATTTGGAAATGGTTTTTGTTTCAAAACAATTAATTAGTAGGAAATTTCATCATCAAGTAAAACAAAACCACTGACTTTAGAGAAAACGTCCATGGATATAATCATATAGATCATATGGTAATATCTACTTTTATGGAAGGGTTAAAACGAGGAAAAATATAGATATGTGGTAATATCTACTTTTATGGAAGGATTATTAAAATCAGAAAAATTGGAAATTAAAATCTTGTCATATAGAGATCTAGAGGATTTACCTTTCTGATAAGAAATTTATTAGAGAGATAAAAGAGTTACAGAGAGAGGAAAAGGAGTTGCCTAGGCGAAGAACTCGGTACAAATTGAGATTAAATTATGTGTTCGTGTGCATATGCAAAAAAATAAATATATAAGTAAACAAATTAAAAAACAAAATTACTAACAAGCAACGCGCACTTTTTGAAACTTCAAAACTACCCAGTCAAATTCAGCCACGTAAGAAAAAAAACCATCTGTACTAGACTGAACTCTGAAAAAGGCGTGGGACCCACATAGTGACCAAACAAAAAAATTACACAAACCTTTTCAAAAAAAAAAGTAAAAAATTACACAAACATTTTGGTCTGAAAACTATCGAAATCACATATGAAAGCAAAGCGGGAAGCATGTGAGAGAGAGAGAGAGAGAGAGAGAGAGAGAGAGTTGAGTTGTCTTAGTTTAAGCTAATAGAGTCATCAAACCAACTCAAAGGTGGCAGTGTGACCGGACAAGTGCCCAGCTCAAAGCCTCAAAGGCTCAAACCCAAACCCCTTGAATGCAGAGTGAGTGAGTCCAGAGCCTCACTGCCCAGTGTCCACTAAATGTGGCAAGCTCTCTTGGCAGCCGCCGTGGCCGGATCCACTGGCATCGTCGCCAAGCACCTCTTCAACTTCAAGCCCACTCCCAAACCGTCCGATTACGATCACGCAGATCAGGGGCTTGCCCAGAGCAACAATCACGACCAAGATGACGGTGAGGCCCAGGGAGCCCACTTTCAGAGCGCTTCGCCATCTGGGTCTGCCTCTGATCGGCCGGGTTTGGCCCATGCCAGCGTTTTTGAGGAACAAGATGGGGTCTTTAGGTTTTCGAGTACGGACTCTCCGGGTGGGGATGTGAATGGGGTTCGAACTGGTTCGAAGAAGAAGAAGAAAAGAGGGGTTTTGGGGGGTCGTAAGTTGAAGAAAGAGAGATCTGGTGGTGTTTTGGAGGAGAGGAGTGTGAGGAGGTTTGGTGTTTGCTTGAAGAGGAGGAAGACTGGCAAGAATGTAGCTGGAAAGCCTGGATCTTGCTCCTCTAATGGTTAGATTCTCGTTTCTCCATCCCTGTTTGGTTTCCCAGAAATTTTTTTTTTTAGAAAAAGAAAAAGAAAATTGAAAACTTGGTTATTATATTAGAAAATGTGTTTAGTGATCATCACTAGTTGATTCTTGGTCTTTAAGAGTTGTGTCAGGTTGGGCATTGTTGAATTGAATGATGGGATGACATTCTATTCCCATTTGAAATTAACAAGTTAAAAAAGAAGTGTTCTCTTGAAGTTGGTTTTTGGGCTAGAGGCAAGTTCTAATGTAGTATATAACATTCTGAAGTTCTTTGGTTATAAGGGGTGGAAGCACAATTGGAGTAAATATGAGACTCTGTGTTGTAGCTGTAGGTATTTAAACTAGGTGTATGGTGATCGTTTTATTATCCAGTACTAGCTTCAAAGGAAATTTTCTAATGTGGAAGAGTACTGCAAATTGAAAATGGTTTTCAGCGTAAGTAGATTCAATTAACTCAAAATGGTAAGGAGTTGCTTTACTCGAAGAGAAGAAATTAGTAAGTAATGGGCTTCTCTAGATACATCTGCTCAAGAATCGTTTTGTTCACGTCGGCCTTTAACAATGTCAACTGAAAAACTGGAAAGAATTTAATCTTCAATCTTCATATTTGTGCTGTAAAGGCTGACCTGGAATTTATGTTGAAAGATTAGAAAGTTTATAGTCTTGTATAAGCTTCTCCATTTGCTTAGACCTGTGACAATTTTGCTGGGTTACTTTGTATTGGTATCAAAACAAGTTTTTTATGAAGCTGTTGAATTAACATTTCAATTTATTTCTTCTTGTGTTCCTTCAGATGCCTCCTTGTTTGGTTGGGGACTTGGTGTTGGGATTATGTACATGATGTCAGCTGGGAAAGTGGAATTCAGTAAGCTCAATGCAGCGATGGGTGAGACCGCAAAGGTTGTTCAGGAGTTGAAAACGGAGCTTCATAAAAGAAAATCGTCTGGAAATCTGCCAGTTGCAGGTTGTGCAAGTGAGGTCATTTCAAACCCTCATACGGCTAGTTGCAAGGATGCTCACCCGGACCTGGACAAGTCAAGAACAAATAAAATAGACCCCAGTGAAATAAAGAGTTTCAGTCCTATAATTACTGATGGTGAATGTGGAAGTAGTGTTCTCACGGAAGAGCCAGGATCAGAGGGGCAGGAAATGGATCAACTGGAAGCAGAGCTTGAACTGGAACTACAAAAACTTCCATGGTGCACCATAGAAGCTTCTAACCAAGATGGTTCAAGAGATCTGATTGAGGTGAGCCTTCTGATACTTTTCTACGGTTTTTGTTCCTTGGTTACCTTTTAAAATTTTTTATTCATAGGAGTGCTGTCATCTTAGCCAACCATTTAAACTAGTCATGTAGCTTGATTCAGTTAGCAATGTTCTATGTAAATTATTGTCAGACGATTTTTGCTTGATTATATAGATTTGGATGCTGAAGTACCAATTTTATTCTGGTTTATTTTTCTTCTTAAAACCTCATCAAAAACTGAAATTTTAAGGGTTACCGCTGATGGCATTATTTAGTGGCTGCTCCTTACTTCAGTATTTAGGGAAATGTGAATATGGTGAACAAAATAGGAGAAGTATTTATTCCATTTCTGTCATATGCTCAACTACATGATTTAATTCATGTCATCCACTGTAGATATCCCCTGTTTCAGACATCTGTATTTCCAACTTAGAGCATTGTCTAACATTGATGTTAGAAGTGTTGTACAGACTGAAATTTCAGCTCAAGTTTTGCCTGGACAAGAGAGACAAGATTCTGAGACACATCAGTTATGTGGAGTTATGCCAGAAGAACTCGATCAGAAATTGTGTCATTTGCTCATTGAACGACAGGAAACCCAAATAGAGGAGCTGGAATCTGAACTGCATGTGGCCCAACGCAAACTTCATGAGAAAGAAGCTGAACTCCAAGCACTGAAGGACTGTGTTAAGCGCTTGACAGAGTTTTCTCTTTCAACTCTCTCAGGCAGGACTTTCTGGCCATCATTCAACTCTGTTGTGGTTTTTTTTGGGTACTATAATTGCTGTAGCTGTGGAACTTGATCTGATGAAGCAGGGTTTTTTTTTTTTTTTTTTCAAACCCCCAGATGATGAAACCGAGGGAGAAATTCAACAAGTGCAGACCCGTGATTGGAATTACAAGAAGGTTGGATCTGAGTCAAAAGAGCCAGGAGTTGGGGTGAAAAGACCTATTGATTCTGAAATCATGTAGATGCCATGAAAAGTAACATTGTTTCCTCAGTGGGCACTAAGGTAATTACAAATTCCATTAAGAAATTATGGATTCCAGCATATTCTATTGTCGTGGTGGGTCCACTACAGTTTCAAGTCTTTGCAGTAATGCTGAGGAAAAAAGGTCTTGAAGTCATGTTTCTTCTTGCATTCTGCACCAGCAATATTATATTACCATAAACTTTATTAAGTGGCCTAGTGTCTAGAGCCGAACCCTCCTAACAAAGTGATCCCAATTGACTTGGCAAGCCCTGGCCCTTGAGTTGCCCGGATCTTGGTTTAGCTCTTTTTCTATGCCAAAAAGAAGCCTGAAACCTAAGTTGACTTTTTGTTTTCTTGTTGGGTCATATAATACAGCTCAGTAGCCCACTCACACTATCAAATTACTATATTGCTCTGAAACTCTCTGTCTGTTGGCTTGAATCTAGCAGGGTAAATGTTGGAAAGCAGTAATAAATTCCATAGTGCTCCGGTGGTTGAATGTGCCCTTGGACAGATGAGAGGAAAGGTGGTGGTGCCTACCAGTGGGTCAGGGTTTGTGGGAAGGTTTTTCTTTCTCTGTCCTATGAAGATTGGAGATGACCCAGATGTATGTTCTTTGCCAGAAATCTCAGTTTGTTTTTGTTATTTTGGCTGCATATTGATAGAAATGCCAAAACTCTTTCTGTAATATAATAGAGTAGACTCCCTCTCTAGTCTCTTACTTGTAGAATCACCATAATCTGATATGATTAAGATGACACGTATGCAATGTATCTTATGATAATCCATTTGCATGAATCCAGATCATCAATGTAAAATTATGGAACCATGGTGGTTCCTTTTTTAACACCAGGCAGATGCAGAAGAGGATTTGAAGGCAATCTTTTCTTTGCTTTGGTTTGAATTGTTGTAATTTCTTATAGGTTTATGCAAACCGACAAAATCATCTGAAGATCTAGATCAAGGTCCACTTGACAAAAAATGTCAATGTAGTCCGAATGCATGGGAATTCTACTGCTAAGTAGGGCTAGGACTGCGAACCTGGTGATTTGACACCATGTGACCCTTCCATTATGAGGTGGGTGATCTACCGAAGTACTAAGGTTTATAGAATGTGTTCAATGAAATTACACCTATTATAATTTTAGCCAAAGTACAAACATGAAGAGAATAATTGAAAAATAAAAATAAAAACATCAATCTTCCGGAAACTAGTTGGCATTAAATTCAACAGCAATTAACCACTGTCACCTTTACGAAATCATATCAACCAAGACTTTACAATAGAAGGACTATTAAACGAAATGGTTAAAGAAAATTATTGAGACGAACTGTAACAAACAAAAAACAATAAGGAACCCTGAAAAAAAAGCAAAAAAACAACAACCCAACTTAAAAAACCTTTCCTTTTTTTTCCTTTTTTTTTCACAGTACTTTTGACTTAATGGCAAATTTCATTCAAGACTTTATTAACTGACTCTGTTTTTCCAGAGGATAAATCATAAATGAGCAAGACCTACCATATAATTCTATATGCAAATGAGTTATAACTACTCAGATAGAGTAAGACTCTGATTTGTTTTCTCAAAATGCTTTTTAAAGAAAAAACAGTAACAAGATTGTTTGTTCTGCAATGATGTCTCTCTTAAAAAGTTGCATCAACCAAAATAGATAAACCTAATATTGAGAAATGAATCTTAAAAAAATAATAATAATAATAAAGTTTAAATCAATCACCATCCAATCATGGATGGCTGAGTAACCTTGAGTGGACAAGCCCTTGCCTTATCTTGCAAACTTCTCCAATACAACTATTCCAGTTGTCCAATCCCACATAGGCCATCAATTTTTTTACTGCACAAGTGCATCTCAAAGTCTTTTATTTATTTATTTATTTTTACATTAAATATTCTGTATTTTATTACATATTTAGTATTTTATTACATACGCTACAACATAGTCCATGAAAAAATTAAAAGTATAAAATATTGACTGAGCTGCATAATCAAGCCAAACAGAACACTGCACAGACTACTACTACTACTACACTACACTACCTCGAAATATAGGAAATCTTTACAGTCGATTCACCCATCCGTGTAAAGAAAATAAAAAAATACAGGAAAATAAAAAAATCACTCTACAAACAAACAAAACATAAAGAAACAAAGCCCCAAACACCATCCATATCTTCACTTCTTCTTCTTCACCTTCACCAATTTTCTCTGTTAATCCAGGGAGACAAACCCTTCTCAAACTCCAAACCACAAGCCAGAGAGAGAGAGAGGGGGGTTTGGACGTTGAAGATGAAGTTATCCACAAAACCCATATCGAGTCCGGGTCGGACCGAGAAGTTCCCGCCTCCATTGATGAGGTTTCTTAGGACCAATGTGGGGAGCAAAAGCAGAGGAAGGTCACGCTCAAGCCCCATGTTTGTTAGGAAGAAGAACACGCCATCCGCCATTGAAACTCAAGAACCTTCTTCTCCCAAAGTCACATGCATGGGCCAAGTTCGAGTCAGACGGTCTTCCAAACAAGCTTCTTCGACCAAACCCACTAAAGCTCGCCGGACCGGGACGCCGGCTCCGGCTGGATGCCGGTGTAGATGGATTCCCAGAGCCCTGTTCTGCCGCCACTTCGCCGGGAAATTGAGTCCCATGTTGTGTCGACCCGTTTGGAGCAAGTGGGCTTCGTATTTTCAGGTCAGTTTTCGAAGGAAAGTGGAGACTAGAGAAGAAGAACCCTCGAAGCTTGCTTCGAGATTGGAAGAAAAGAACGAAGATTCAGAGGAACAAGACGAGGATGAGGAAGACGAAAAAGAAGAAGCTAAGGTCTTTGTTAGTTCGTGTTCTCCACCAAAGAACGCCTTGCTTTTGACCAGGTGTAGATCTGCACCGTACAGATCTTCTTCTCTAGCTAGTAGATTCTGGGGTTCGCCATTGAAGCCCGAAGAAGAAGTGGAACAGAGTGCAGAGGTTGAAAACAGAGACGAATGTTCCAAGTACGAAAAACCCAAGTCAGAAATGGAGTCCCTAGATCCAGAGACCGAGGAAAAGTTGCAACTCTTCCGGGAATTTGATGGCTCGAATGGGAAAATATTTTCCGAGTCGGCAAACACTGATGAAGAAGAAGAGTCAAAAACAGGGGAAGGAGACTTGGGCTTCGGACGACCGCTCATACTAACGAGGTGTAAATCGGAACCGGCGAGAACCGGAGAGAAGCTGGATCCAGAGTTGAGTTTCTGGAAAAACAGAAGGTTGGGTATAGTAAATTCATGCTCACCAAGTGTTTTGTGATTAGTTAATTAATTAATTAATTTTTCAGGTCTTTTTACTCTGTTTAATTCTATTTATTTATTTTTTTAACTATGAAGTCTAAACTCGATATAGTGTTACACAATATATATATATAAAAAGGAAAATTACTATGCCAAAATTCAAAATTTTTTTTTTTTTTTTTTTTTACATCTGGAGTTGTACGAGAGAATCTCTATAGCTCTATGGTAATATAAAGAGAGAAAAAAAAAAAATAGTCTTAAGTCGGGAGTGTTTCTTCATCTACTTACTCTGCCACACTCCTCATGGGCAGCTGTATTTATTACTGTTTTTTCTGGTGTAATTTTTCATTTTTATTTTTATATCTCCCAAATTGTTTCATGGAAGTGTTATATGTATTTATTTAAATATTGCAAATTCGGATTAATTTAAGCACCCTTGGATACTCTGACCAACTCTTTTTTTTCCTTCTTTGGGTCTAAATAGAAACTAAATATGATATCTTCAGAAAGGTGACCCACATATTTAGTATTTTAATACAATGTTAGATAGTGACTGCTTAGATGTGCTAGACTTGTCTAGAGGAAGATCAAGATAATTATTTTCTTGGGTTCAGACTTGAGTGGCAACTGGCAAAGCTTACTCAACTTTTATTATATATTAATTGTGCCAACTAAAAGCCCTGTAACTTGTGTTATATACGTGGCCTAGTCTTTTTTCATATAAGAACACTTGGTTTCCCCCTTTTTTTTTTTTTTTTTTAAATGAAAATAAGGCCAATATAGTTTCTTCTTAGGTTAGGAGACACAAGTATTCTTTGAGAAAGCGATTTAAGCACCCTTGTCGAATTTACACGTGCAAACCTGCCTAACTCAACTCATCTCCACATGGAGTTTGGCCTAATTTTGCAGATCTTATTTCAATGCATTTGATGCCAAGTTCACAAAACGTGTTTGTCTAATTAGGATCGTTGACCGGTGTAAAAATCACCCGGAATCTACATTGATCTTAACATTTTTCTCAATGAGATCTTAAGCTTGAGAGGGATGCATCTGAGTGTAACTTTAACAAACAAGTCTTTTAGGCAAATTCTAACTACATAGACTACTCAGGTTTCTGTTAATAGGATGTTACTCTCTTGTGGAGGAATGATTAGAGTGAGAGTGAACAGATACGAACCAAAGGAATAGATTCCCAGTTTCAATCGGGTAATATAGATGCTCTGACTCACTAGAGTCCAAAAGACAAAGAAAAGTGCTTTCTGAACTCAAACATGATTGTATCAGAATGATGCATTATATGCACACGCAAAAGCTATGAAGCACTTTTCTGGGATTTTTGCACTGAGATTTTGGTTTTTCAGATTACTCAGACTTTATAAGATTGAAAAGCTGATCTAGCAGCATAAGGATGAGCCCATGAAGGGAAGTAAAGCTTACAACTTTTTGGTGTGAAAAAAGATGTGACTCTTTCACTTTGAGCTAGCATATGAAGACCTCAAAGTCTCAACTTTGGGGGGCCTCGGCAGTGTCTGTTTTCTGGCATAAGAAAATGATGGGCAGCACAGCAAGCAGGACCCTTCTTCATATTTCAAAACCATATGTGGATCTATCCAACATTGGGGTGGTGGTGCTTATATGGACCTAATACAATTGGGTCACTCTGAACCCAACTCTGAACCCAAAGTTGACCTCAACCCAACTTTTACTCACTATTTTTTTTTTTTTTTAATTTCACTTGAAGATGCAAAGGCTTGAGGCAAGTAGGTAATTAATCGATGGGTTTCTGGTTTTCAATTTTTGCATGGAGGGAGCTGAGTTTGATGAACTTTCAAGTTTCGACGTGAGCCCACTTACTAAATACTAACACCAAGAAGTTTTAGAGATAAATAAGATGTCTAATTTAAGAAGAAACTATCCTTAGTTTTCCATACGCATGTATGACAATTCGTAATGAGCAGTAATAAGGTTAAGAATAGGCTATAAAAGAGATATTCCCCTTTACCAGCTACTTATGCGCTCGCTTGCACATCTAGAAAATAAATTTTTGTGAATTTCTCACATAATTATTAGAATTGGATTAGTAAATTTACCAATAATGCACTTACACTTTCACCAAATCATTTGGGACTAGCTAAGTGGTTGGATGCATGAATGAATCTGCGCCAGGATTTTAGTTTAGTGGGGGCTAGAAATACATTTTTTTCCCTACTTGGGAGACTTACTCTATATTTAATCTATTTTGAGAAGGGGCTTTTATATACAATTTAAGTCTAAAATTCTAAATATATATAAATATTTAGGTATTTTTCTTAGAAAAATAAAATTGAATGGGAGATTGGCCTGTTGTGTCTCCGTCACTAGTGACGATATATATGCATGCCAATTGCCAATTCATAATGAGCAGTAATGAGGTTGAGAATAAGCTATAAATGAGATATTCCCCTTTAGCCATCTATTTATGCGCTCACATCTAGAAAACAAATTTTTGTGAATTTCTCACATAATTATTAGAATTGGATTAGTAAGTTTACCAATAATGTACTTACACCTTTACCAAACCATTTGGGACTAGCTCAGGATATTGGATGCGTGAACGAGGCTAGCTCAAGTGGTTGGCTGCATGAATGTGTGAGTGTGTATTTGTGATTCAGGATTCAAATCGTGGTGTTTATATTATGTTCCTCATTCCCTAGTTATAAACAAGTCTTAGAGGGCAGTTCTAAAGGTCCAGGAAATTTCCTCAAAAGGACCATCACCCCTTTCTTTCTAGTCATTTTTTGCGGGCAAAAATATGTGAATGTTCAATGCACCATCAATTTCTAGTCTCAGATGACCATTAGGGAGTAATAAGAAGACCCAAAACTCTCATTCAAATGTTATTACATCACTTGTTGCAAATTACAACGTATCCCATACCAGAACTATGATTTGCAGATCATATAATTGAAATACTTGAACATAATTTTTAATATTGTTGTCCTCATTATTAGAGCGGTTGGGAGTCAAAGAATGTTAAAGGTTGTGGTCATGTAGAGTAGAGACACCAGGTGATGATGATGAAGTATACATTATACATAGATAGACACAACGGATGACCCCATTCTTCTCCAGCCATTACGTTACTGTTAGGTGATGCTGGACCCGACAATACACCAATCAAATACAACTCTTAAAAATTATCTGATCAAAGCATGTGGTCTTCATAAATCACCTAATTCAGTCCATTAATAAATTTAAATAATTTTTGCTAAAAATTCCTAAAAATCTTTGCATTCACTTTCTATGCATAGACATACTAAACCAACTCAATCATCCTGTTCTTTTTTTTTTTTTTTGGGAAAATTATATTGACAACCCCTGTAAACATAGGAATTAGATGGATGACTCACTCTCCCTTCAATGAAATTAAGGTGAAATTGGGTCCTCAGAACTCCTCTCAACATTATGTTCTTCCACTAACACCCCTTAAAACTATTAAATTTAAAAAAAAAAAAAAAAGGTGAAATTGGTCCTCAGACAGGGTTGTCATTGTATTTATTTTTGGTGTAGAGGGTGATATAAATCGGGGGAGGGGTCGGCAATTTATACGTTCCCATTTCCGAATACCCCTGGACCATAAAAATTATGTTTTTGTAAGAGAATTTTTCTTTTTTTAAATGTAAAACCTTGTGTAATAAATGGCATATAATGGTTTTTTTTTTTTTTTCCTCCTCTTTTCTCATATGACAAATTATAATACTCGTCAATTTTTTATTATTATTATTTTTTTTGAATTCAGTCAATTTGTTATTTTTTAAATGGTTAAATTTGCTTCATAGATCATGGATTCAGGAGCCATTTTCAGCAAATTTGTTTTACAACTTAAACAGACATTTTATGAATTTATGTTCTCATTTCTCATTCTTACTTAAGTTTTTCAACGAAATTAATAATAACCCAAAGGAAAAAGAAATTGAACCATCTTCTTGCTATAGTCTCAAGAACCATTATTATTATTATTATTATTATTTGGGGGGCTTTGAGTGGTGAATCAAAAGGCAATATTCTGCTTTTAAGTACCCTTTCTTAGCATTTTCTTTACATTCAATGTTCAACAAATTAGGCCCACTTATAATAAATCTCATGAAAATGACTTGACCTTCTAATAACCAAGCTGAAGCTATCTCTTGCCTTTTTCTTAAATCTCGTGGCTAAAAGATAACTCCACTCTCAATTATGAGTCAAAAGCCAAAAGGAACGCCTGAACGAACTGCTGCTGACAATTATAAGCAAAATCTGAGCATGAGATTGAGTGTTGCACCTTGCAACCCGTGGACAAAAAAAGAACAAAAATTAGAAGACAACAATATTTTATTTCTTTTATTTATTTATTTCTTTCTTTCTTTCTTTATTTTTAAAAAGTGAATTGGTGCACACGTCCTGATTGCATGAACAATAATTTGTTTGACATATTCTTTTGACGTGCAGCTTTGTAGGTTTTCTTTCCATCTTAAACCTTCAATATCTTGGATTCAAACCCTTTTTCATTTTCCAATTTTTTTTTTAAGATTTAAAATCAAATATAAAACCCCATTTGGTATCAGTTATGGAAAATTCCAGTGATATATACATTTTGAGCTATCTACTTTGTTAATTGGTTTAAGTATCTTCATCTCCGGGCCTTTCATATATAGTGAATACTTCTAATAATTAATACTTTTGTGACACAAAGTAACCCTTTGATTTTTCAAGTTTTTCAGCTTCTGCAAAAAGTTTGGAGTAGTTGAGAACTTCTAGATTACTATCTCTTATAGAGGTATATAAAATTTAAAGCTTAAAGTTCTTCAGCTATGTTAGGTGTATGCTACATAATTATGGAGATATATACATACTATTACTAACTATATGTCATTGGACTTTTTATTTCAGTTATTTGTCTAATGATTACATTTTGTTATAAGATTCCTATCCAAAAGCTTGATAATGAATGAGTAAAGACAAGGCTTTGAT
This sequence comes from Trema orientale, assembly GCA_002914845.1. Taxonomy (NCBI): domain Eukaryota; kingdom Viridiplantae; phylum Streptophyta; class Magnoliopsida; order Rosales; family Cannabaceae; genus Trema; species Trema orientale. The sequence goes on from JXTC01000007.1 coordinate 602,365, forward strand.
GGATTGAGTTGAAGGATTTTGGAAAGAAAATTTTGTTAGGCAAAGAATGTAAGTGCCTTTAATTGTTGTTGATAAATATGGAAACATATATTATGGGACTGTTGGTATTGTGCCAAGGTAAAGCCTATCTAGGAGTTACATCCACTAGTTATAGGGAATGATATATTAATTACATATCAAAATCAAACCACTTGATCACTAAATCTGACCTCACACCTCAGCTTTTTTTGTTTCTTGAATGGAGTCTTTGACCAATTAGATACTTCTTTAATTTTTGCCTTCATTACAAGCTTAATAACCTTTTTATTAAAGTTATGCAAACCTTGTTAATTTTAAATTCAAGTGCTTTTTCTATACATTTGAAAAGACTAGCAAACTGATCTAATTAAATAAGTTTCTGACTGAGAAGTTATAATTATATTTTCTCTTGAGAGATATTAATTTATGCGAGTTTGAGTCAATACACTCTTTGTTTGAGTCACTACATAATTAGTACTTGATAGACACAAAACATGCCATATATACATCAGTACTAGAAACCAAACCAAGATACATGTATTTTGCTTCAACTGTTCCCCTTTATATGATTATCTTAATACATAGAGAATTTCTTAATTGCCAAAAGAATTTAAGAGCCTAATGACAGAAAGAAACAAAATAAAGGAGAGTAGGTGTGAGTAATGTGACTCAGCTGGCCAAAGGAGCTTGATGTGGTTTCTTTCCCATAATATGACATTTCAATTATGCACACATGGAGCTGTCCGGACCCAAGTTAATGAAAACTCTCTTAAATAATTTATAAATCGAGAATGTATTTACTCATTTTCATTTTAGACCCAAAAAAATAAATATTAAGATGTAAACTTTTAGCCTTATAGGTATCTGATATATAGTTACACTAACATTAATGTTCCAACCCAACACATCCACGTCTGTACCTCACAACTTATTGCTGTGTGGATTGTGACGGTTTCATATCCCTAAAAAAATACCTCAGACTCCCCTTTTGCCTTGTGCTTCTTCCGTGAGCTTTCTCTCCAACCCATTCCCATTATAAATGAGAGCCTAAGAGACCCTTTTAGTTTCTCAAAAAGAAAAAGAAAAAAACTCGGTTTTTTTTCAATAATATCATATTGTACTTTCATGGAGTTCAAGTCTAGCTTCAAAGTCATCTTTTTTCTCTTCCTCTTTGCTGCTCCTTACTTTTCAAGAGGTTTGTTCAAATTGTCACGTTCTTCATTTACTACTACATTGTCTTTGTTTGAATTAAATTGTGTGAGAATCATTATTTGATAAGCACATTTTTTTGGGGACTGAGTTATGTTTTGTTTTTATGGGTATAATTAATTATTTTGGTGGGGTTTTATTTTTTTTGCTGTTTGAATAGGGGAATCAGATTTGGTGGTGGATACTGAGATTTATGAGATTGATTACAGAGGTCCTGAGACCCACTCATCAATTCCTCCACCTGATCACTCTCATAGGAAGCCTCAGACTCACAGGGAAAGTTCATGGGGACACCCTAATTACCCAAAATCTAAGGGCAGTAACTTGGGCAGAAAGGTAGGTTTTTCCATGCAGCTTGGATTATCAGTTGTTTTTCTCACTTGGGTTTAGTTTAGTTGCTTGAGAAAACTCAGATTAGTTCATCTTTACTAGCTCTTCTGAAAATTTCCACTGTAGTGATCCCTTATGAACAGTACAGCAATCATTTTAGACCAAAAATGTCATAATCAAGTAGCAGCTGTAATCTATAAAATACTGTTCTTGAGCACCTATTCTTTCTTTTGACTGAAGACTTTTTTTTTTCTCTCTTTTTTTTTTCTCTGATTTTGCAGGCCAATAAAATACATGGGTGAAGAAGTTTTGGAAGTGGGGAGTGCTAGTTTTTGTTGAAGTGATTGAAACTTAATTGGTTCCTCTGTTCCATATATATAGATATCAAGAATATGTAGGGATTAAGAAATGTGATGAGTTTTTAGCAATGTAATTGTGTCATGTTTTGTATCTCTATATCTGTTTTCTTGTGTAAATGAGGAGTACACTCTAGTCTCTACATATGATCTGATATTTGGAGTTCAAGCAATGTATCTTGTAATTGTAATTATCATATAACATATATGTGTAATGGAACGTATATTATGCCTCATTAAAAAGCATTACTCTCACAAGAATAATAAGAAAACTAATGATGAAAAATGCAGTTCTTACGAAACTTTCTCCATAGAACAATATGTACTCTCATATTGAAGTTTCAATTGCTATCTTTCATTTTCTTCTGGTTGGATCTTAGAAAAAAAGGAAAAAAAAAAAAATGTCTATTTTTACACATCATGGGTAAAACATTTTTTCCTAGTGGAAACAGGCTGTGCCAGAAATCTAATTAGACTTTGCAATAATTAACAACATTTATGCATGATGGTAACACATAACTGTGACTATTTCAGATCTGTGAGGCCTCCGAGGGAACCAAAGGACCTGATCCAGCGAGTGTGGGACTTGTGCCCCTCAATTAAGGCTTCTGGGTATGTTTCCCCAAGTTATAGGTCATATGGAGGATTTCCCTAGTGGCATTTTCTTGAGTGAATCTAAAAGGCTATGACAGATGGGCCCTTTGTGACCATTTTGGCCTTAGAGATTAATTTCATTCCATAAGTGCTGGTTTATACAATATTGCTTATAAAGGAGTAGTTTAACCACTCCATTAAAATGGTTGCTAACTTGATCAACATCAAGGAAACATGTTTGAAAAATGCTAAATATATATCAGTGCTAATCTTCACAGTTGACGGTGCATTTTGGTCAACTTGTCCGCGTAAAAAAGTAAAACCAGAATATATTAATTAGACGCAAGGTCTAATGTGCTTTATATTTGCTTACCATGATAAAGAATTTAGTGACTTTTAGTGCTACAAACCGATACTTTAATTGGGCTTACCATGATCCGGTACCGCTCGCTCTGGGACGTCGTACAAAGAGGAGAAGAGAGTATGCATTGTCGTATGGACAAATACGACAAGAAATATGAGAGTTCAAGCATGCTACTAAGTACGACGACGACGACAACTATTACAAAAATGACAAAGTCTATGACTACTCCAAGAACAAACAGATCAATTATTCCAAGTGCTACAAGAGTAGTACTAAGTTTAACAACGACGACTAGTACAATTCCAAAGATAAGACGACTTCAGGTATACAAGAACAAACTGATCAAGTACTAGACGACGACTAGTACAAGGATGACAACTAGTATGACTACTCACAAAACAAGCAGATCACGCTGTGACTACGTACACTATGACAACGATATTGACGACTACCACTAAGTATTTAACTACTTATGTGTGTATGCATGTGTTTTCTACTTCTATGTGTTTAATGTTAGCTAATTATGTTTTAGGGTACTTTAGTATGAACAGACCTAAGAAGGATTCGAATTTTTCTTTTCCCACACGCTCGCACACACTCTCAAGAGAGCTAATTAGGATTTAAATTCCTCTTCTTCCATACATTCTCAAGAATTTTTGACCAATCAATCTAACCTCAATTGGCTTACAGTTTGAGACACATAATCTGATCCATTATAACATTTTAACTTGACCTGCACCAACTATATATTTCCTGAAAATAAATTTAAATGAAAAAATTGGTTTTTTTTTTTTTTTGAAAGTACTGTATGAAATAAAATTTATAATTTTTTTAAAAAATTATTTAAGGATTTTTTTTTTAATCCATAATTTCTTTTTTTTTAAGTTCTTTTTGCTTTTTGTTTTGATTTTGGTGATGTTTAACTCTACTTATGTAAAAGTGACCAAAGTTAAACTCAGTGGTAATTGTCTAACCGTACCTTAATGTGCAATATTTGATCAAACGACAACTATAAGTATCATAACCATGAACCATGAAGTCGAAATTTAAGAAAGAGTGTATGTGGTCGCTCAAGTTTTGAATCGTTTGAACAATTTCCAGCCAAAAAAACATACATTTGAACTATTTGTTCATTTCTATTTAATTTATCATTTATAAATTTTAAATTTGATGAACAACTTAGTATTAAATAGCATTATTCAGGATCGCAGACTTATCTGATTGATATAAAAAAAAATTAGAATATGCCTTCCTAAAAAAATTTCCTGTCTGTCACTGGTAGCAAGAGCCAAAATAAGATAATAAATAGAAAATGCTAAAATTTATATTAAATAGAGAAAGTGAGAGAGATTTTTTATTTCTTTTGCTCAATTCTAAAATTTAGTATTGAAATGGGAATGCCCATTGGAGATGCTCTTATAAGTAAAATATCAACCAAACTCCAAAAATGTTATTTTATGATAGACAGATAAACATTACATTTGACAATTCGTAGTAGGAGTTTAATTTACCGATTCTATTTCCTGTTTGACTTGAATTATGAATGTTTGGTATTTAAATCATATTTATCACTATTTCCCGTATTTATAATTTTCGTTGTCTTGATCAATAGGCCACATGGATCGATAAAAAAGAATTAAGAATTGATTCTGACACCAACATATATGACATTTTTGAAGGTTTAGCTATGTCTTTTAAGCTATGACTAGGGTATATAGAATGAACTTAAGTAATTTTGTGTTGGTTTTTAACTTTTAAAAGCATTTCATTTTTTATTATAATAGTGATTCTATAAACTAAATGGAAAACAAAATAAAAAGATTCAAAGAATGAATTTATCTTTTTTAAACAGTCTTTAAAATTGGTTTATTTGGATAAATTATCATATTTATGGTATGTAATTCATCATCTTGCATACTATTTATAAACACACAGACCTCAATATTAGAGGAAATCTAAAGTGAGATTAAAGAAAAATTATCTAAAATATGGGTAAAATTTAGTATTTCAAAATTATATAAAGTAAAATTTAGAATTTTAAAAAGAATTAGTAGATTATATTAGGGGCATGATTGATTTTTTTTTATAAAAAGGATAAAAACTATAATTATAAAAATTGAGGGGGCAAATAAAGAATAAAATGAAACTTTTAGATTAAATTAAGATGGAAAATATAATTTTTTAAAAAATGAGAGGGGCGGTGGCGGTGACCTGTTGTGGCTCCGTCCTTGCTTGCCACCGTCAAGTTTTAATTACTTGCATAAATATATTTATGATTGCAAAACGATCTTAAATGTTGATATTGATATACCTGCTAATATTTTCAACTATATGCAAACTATAAAATCAAGAATTTGAAAATTATTAAATGGGGATAATATAAAAAATAAAAAAAAAACGATTATTTTAGCCTTTTATCAAAACAAGTCTCGTCTTTTCATTAATATTAGATAAAAAATTTTCTTTGTATTTTTTTACTAATAAAAAATTTTCCTTGTATTTTTTTACCAAATCTCACTAGATTTACATATATAATAGAATTAGAGTCTAAAATTAATGTAAAAATATTTTTATTTTTCCAAATTATTGATTAGAATTCATAGATAGTTGTAACCGTCTAGATAATGATGTAATCTCTCAAAAATTTAATTGCAAAAGCATTCAAATATACAAAAAAAAAAAAAAAAAAAAATTCTTTTGAATTTTGTTATCTAATTTTAAAAATTAGAAATACTGATTTTCAATAATTTTAACTCTAATTTTGATTTTAAGTGTGAACCGATAAAATTCGATTAAAAAATACAAATAAAAAATTTTATTTGATATTAAAGAAAAGACTTGAGTTTTTTTTCCAAAAAGCGAAACTTATATATTTTTTCTATATTATCCCTTATTAAATATTATGTAAATATGTATATTTTTTTTATATTATCCCTTATTAAATATTATGTATTTCCTTTTCCTCTATGTTAAGAAAAGGTTACTTTGACACCTAGAGTGTCCCATGGGGTGGGACCAATATTTAAATATTGCTTGACCATGACCACTAATTACAATTAATTTTGATATCAATGGCCTTGACTAGTTAACAATTATCCTTAAAAGTCACTCTAACGTGTGACCAGAAACTTGGCTACAAAACCCATTCACGTATTAAGCAACAAATCCAAATTCGCCACGTGTCATATATAACAACGTGGCGAGAAACCGATAACATAATCTGTTGGTATCACTAGACGTGGCCACAGGTGATGAAAAACGCGGCATTATCCTAGAATGGAGCTGAAACGTGGACGAGAGTAGAAAACACGCGTTTGACGCGGTTCACGGAGAGGCTCACCTCTCTCTTTGCTCTTGTCTTGTATTGACCGCTTCTCTCTCTACTGTCTCTCTCTCTCTCTCTCTCTCTCCGCCCTTATTTCGATTCTTACACTACAGATCCCATTTTGGGTTTCTCGAATCCCTGTCTGAATTTTCGATTTTGGGTCAAATTTTCTCTCGATTTCTTTCTTGCTCGATCGATCATGGCGACCAACATCAACGATAACAACAATGGGGTTGATGAATCGAGCCCTTTTCTGAGCAAGCAAGTCGAAGGAGCTGAGGAGAAGAGTAATAATGCCGGAAAGCCCACGAAGGCTTCGCCGGAGGAGGCTTTGCCGGCGAAGTCTCCGGCTCCGGGACATGTTAACTGCGGCGGCGCGTGTGGCTGGACCGCCGATGGATTGCCTCTGGGGCACGGCAGCGTGGTTGGGGAGCCGATTCAGCGGACTCAGTGGGACTCTAGCCTCTTCGCTTGCCTTGGCCGCAACGATGAGTTCTGTAGCAGCGATCTCGAAGTTTGTAAGTTTTTTTTTTTTTTTAAGATCTTATTTTTATAAAATTTCCCCATGAATTGGAATAGGGTAGCTTCTTTTTTTTTTTTTTTTTAAAAAGTTTATGAATTTGTTCTCTGTGTTTGATTTTTTCGGTAATTAAAAGCCATTTGGTGTTGGAAATTATATCTCGGTTATTACTTTCATTTGGGTCGGTGTTAGTTTCGTCTGATCATGTTGAAATGCGTAGTTTCGTATGATTACGATTTTGTGCTAATTAAGGGCCATATTGGTGTTTGAAATTGTATTTGAATTGTTACTTTCATTTGGGTCGGTGTTAGTTTCATATGATTATGTTGGAATGCATAGTTTAGTATGAATGTGATTTTGATTGTTACTTTCATATGGTCGGAGTTGGATTTGTATAATTATTTCCAAATGCTTTACTTTTCTTGAATGAAATGCACTACCTATCTAAATTTTGGTTTGTGATATTGGTTGTATAAGGAGTATGGTGAAACATAATATCCAACAGTTTTGTGGTGATGCTATCAACGTTTGTTGTTTACCCAAGTTAATTATTGTATTTCTGGCTAGGTCTTCTTGGAAGTGTGGCTCCTTGTGTGTTGTATGGAACCAATGTTGAGAGACTTGGATCAAGTCCTGGCACTTTTGCGAATCACTGTTTACCTTACTCTGGTCTGTATCTTCTTGGGAATTTCTTTTTTGGTGGGAACTTTCTTGCTCCATGGTTTTCATACCCTAGCCGCTCTGCCATCCGCCGGAAGTTTAATTTAGAGGCAAGTTCTTTCTTTACCCCTTGAAAGTATGTTGTTTTGACTCCACTAAACAACTCCACTAATTTCTTGATTTATTGGGTTTCTATAGAAGTTGCTTCTTTGATGGTCCTGTTCTTGTATGGCTTCTAATTAGTGGCATAAAGCACTTCCATCAAAGCTTTGAGCTAACTTTTTCATCATAGAGATACCTTTAGGAGCCACTGCTAGTATTAATTAATCCCTGATTGATTGTATATTTCCATAACTTGGTATTCTTAGATGCTCCACGTGGTCTTTATAGTGCTTGTAAATTTCTCTCTTACTCAACGATCTTGTTGTGTTTTGTTTTCACTATGCGTGTCCTTAAAAAAACTGAAAATGCTAAAGAAATTGATGTAAACACAGAGAGCGAGAGAGAGAGAGAGAGAGTGCTTGTAAATTTCTCTCTTACTCAACGAGCTTGTTGTGTTTTGTTTGAGTGAGGATACACTTCTCCTTTAAAAACTGAAAATGCTAAAGGAATTGATGCGAGAGAGAGAGAATGCTTGTAAATCTCTCTCTTACTCAACGAGCTTGTTGTGTTTTGTTTCAGTGAAGATACACTTCTCCTTCAAAAACTGAAAATGCTAAAGAAATTGATGTAACCAGAGAGAGACTTCTCCTTAAAAAACTGAAAATGCGAGAGAGAGTGAGAGAGAGAGAGAGAGAGAGAGTGAGAGAGAGAGAATGCTTGTAAATTTCTCTCCTACTCAACGAGTTTGTTGTGTTTTGTTTCAGTGAAGATACACTTGTCCTTTAAAAACTGAAAATGCTAAAGGAATTGATGCAAGAGAGAGAGAGAGAGAGAGAGAGTGCTTGTAAATTTCTCTCTTACTCAACGAGCTTTTTGTGTTTTGTTTGAGTGAAGATCCACTTCTACTTTAAAAACAGAAAATGCTAAAGGAATTGATGTAAACAGAGAGAGAGACGTCTCATTAAAAAACTGAAAATGCTAAAGGAATTGATATAACCAGAGGGAGCTTTTTCTGATTTACCTTCTCTTTTACTGATTTTTGGTGATGAGCAGGGTAGCTGTGAAGCACTTCACAGGTCATTTGGGTGCTGTGGGAGCTTTGTCGAAGATGAAGTGCAGCGTGAACAGTGTGAGACTGCTTGCGACTTTGCTACTCATATCTTCTGCCACCCATGTGCCCTTTGTCAGGAAGGTCGTGAGCTCCGTCGCCGGCTTCCTCATCCTGGTTTCAATGCTCAACCAGTTTTGGTTATGATCCCCCCTACAGAGCAGACTATGGGCCGTGGAGCTTGAGAGTATGTGCCTGAATGTCGACGGTTGTGGCCTGCCTGCCATTGTGATGTTATCATATGATACCGAGAATTGTTTTACTAGCTTTACTGAATTATCTGAACTACTTTTTCTTTTCTCGAATCATCGTCTAAACATAAATAACGTGAAATTGTAGACTTCTGCCCCTGTTGTGTTTATATAATACATAATACCTGTGGTTATTCCTGGTTTGAAAGTAGAGTTGCAAGGTGCTTATCTGTGATCATTGGAGGATATAGAGTAGAGGTATTCAGTACTTATCCCAATTCGATGTGAAACTGAAGAAAATGAAACTGCAAGAAAACTAGTTTGTTTTATAATGGTTATTTTACCTTTATATTATTATAATATTAAAATTTTGTGTGCGAGGCAGTTGAGTAATTTAACTCCCTCCTTGGTAACTTTCCCTTCCTCTTCTCTCCATTTTGGGTGGAGAAAAAGTTTCCACCCACTGTCTTCCATTTTTGTCTTCCACTTCCCACTCCCACCAAACAACTACTTTTTTTCCTTAATTTTTTCACCACTTTTCTTTTTTTCCACCCTACCAAAACATAGCCTAAATGGATATTGTTAACTGTCTGCTCGCGTGAACTGTATTGTTATTGTGCTAGGACGATGGCCGAGCGATGCCTTAAAGGGAAAGTTTAGGAAGAACTGAGAATCAGCGAAAAATTGAATCATCCTCTCCAGTTTAACTATGTGAACAAGATTCTCCAGAATTTGTGCCCAAAATGGGTAAATGAATACATATGTTGATGAAAGAGGGAAACTTTTCCGATTTCCATTCTCTTTATGATCTATTAAGCTAAAAAAATTACAGATTAATAAACGTACTTTTAGTGTGAGCTGAATGCGTTGCAAGCTTCGTTGCAAGCTTTGGTCTGTAAAATTCCTTAGAAATGCAGTTGCTTAAGGGAACATGAACAACATTCTGATAAACAAATTTAGAAAATACCTAGGTTTATGGAATGACTCTGACACTAAGGACTTAACTGCACTATCTACCCTACTAATAAACGACCCAAATAAAAGATGAATGAGATGAAATTAAGTTGCTTGAGGGCATAATGAAAAAAGATTCTGACAAACATACCTAATAAGCGTTCCATGCATCGGTAGTGAATGACTCTTTACGTTAAGGACTCACTGGTAAGCCTACCCTAACGACCCACATAAAAGGGCATAACAAAGGAGACCATAGGGATGTCTCCACTCTCTACACAACATAATTGACTTCTATGTCGCTTACTCTTGTTGCCATTAGTAGAAGGCTGTATTCTAGACCTGTCAAGTTAGTAATTTATAGCCAAATTATATATGGCATTTGTAGCAGAATGGTTATTAGACGTTTGAACAACAAAAGTAGCTCTACGAGGAATTCTTCCCAAAAATGGACATATAAGTAAAGACAAGTCAACAAGAGAGTAATCAATAGATGCAAAACAATATCAATAACAAACTGACATTCTAACTCAAACGTCTAAGCACATGTAACAAGAACCTATGCCGAAGAAGTTGATTTCCAATGACTGTGAATGTAAATAGAACGAAAACACGTTGAACTCCTCTCTTGACACCAAGAAATGGTGAAAAAATTCTTAACAGAACAGTCAAGATGGAGAAACCAACAGAAAGTTAAAAGTCTTCCATATCTATTCTCCCGGAGCAGAGACGCCTTGCTTCAGTCGCTCTTTCTTCAGCTTCTTCTTGGAGACTGGTTTTTTCTTCCTTGGGGGAAGATTCTTCTGAGCGTAGGTATAGAGTACAAAGTTGCCAACGAGGAACACAAGTAGTAGCCCAAAAACAACAAGCAACACTATCAATCCTGGGTTAAACCCTTTTGCTCCAGCATCCTAGATCACATTTTCCATTTGAGCGAAACAAGTAATCAATCAGTTAGATGAGAATACACCAGACCATAAAGAAGAAAATGAAAGAAACTTTAAAAAAAAATATATCATCAAAGACTCAAAAATCAACATCTGTCATGAGAAAAGATGTATCAGTAGACCTAATGTTAGATATTCGATAACATAATTACTAATTTCACATTCCAGGATGCTAATACCTTAGATTTACTGCTACATCAATAACTGAGGCATAAGCCAACATTTCACAATAATGTCATAGAATCCCATCATAAATGAACTTGTTAACTTTGGCATCACAGATTTTAAATTAGAATGAAAGTTATTATTTTAGCTCAAACCATCTCTTGCAGAAGCATCTAAATCCCAAATAAGACCTACTAGTAATTTAGTATACAGGGCTAAAAATCTTTAAATCTGACTACATACAAATGACTCCATCCATTCGTAATCAACATTATGCCCCGCACCCCCTTTTCTTTTTTAATTTTGTCTTGAAAAATTATATAATAAAAAGCATAGAAACACAACTTGAGAAGTCTTAAAATTTAATAGAATTACCAATCTAACGTAAATTAGAAAATCCAAGATAAAAGGTTCGTCCTTAGAGAATTCAAAGTACCAATCTAAGTTTGAACACAACCATACATTTGTTGCCTAAACAGTAGATCGCTCATACAATTGCACAAAACACACCTATTCCTAATTTTATCAACAAGAACATCAAAAAAAACCCACAAAAAAGAGACAAAAATTGGTGAATTTTACAGAGCCAGAATCAACTCAATTTTCCCAGAAATTAATTTATTCCAATCAAATCAAGTCATGCTCAATCGATTCCATAAGCAACATGCATGACCCCAAAATTCAGGTACAGCAATCAAAACATATCAAACAGAACCCAAAAAATAAAAATAAAAAAGCCGAAAAGACCATCTTGAGGAAAAGTGAGAAAGCGATTGTCAGAGAGAGAAATATGATACAGATCTCGGAATTATAAATCTATATATAAATTTCAAATCTTTGTACGCAGATCTTGAAATTTTGGGTGTAGAACAACAATAATTGGGGTAATACAGAGAGTGAGAGACAGAGAGAGAGGGAGAGTACCGCGCGATCGAAGGAAGGCGGAACACGGGAAGCGAAGTCGTCGTCCATGGCCGCGACTCAGGTCACAAACTCTGTATCAAATTCAACTGGTACCGAAGAAAGTTCCAGAAACGAAGCTGAATCACAGAGAGCCTTATGCGAACGGTGTTGGTGGTGTTATTTAGCTCCGTCAACGGTGGGTTCGTGTAAAACTCACTATGGTTTATGGATTGGGCTTTCAAGTTTTTTTTTTTACATACCCTCCAAGATCAGATGGGCCCACTGTTAAAGCCCAAGTTTCTGATTGGACTGGGCCCCAGGAGAAAATAAGGCCTGGTATTAGTTTTCCTTTAGCAATTTTTCTTGTAAAGTTTCAAATTTGCCCCTCGTTTTTCTCCAACGAGTTGAAATTTGTCTACTAGTTAGAAGGGGGCTTATAGAAATGTGACCAAATTTTGGACTTAATTTCAGTAAATGTCCATTTGTCAAATGTTATAGCAAAATGTCCGATATATATGCTTATATATCAAGTGTAAAATTTTATATACCAAGTATAAAAAATTATATACCCAGTGCATTTCAGTACATTAACTAAAATTGGTAGATTTGTGTATCTACCAAGTGTAAAAATATATATACCTAGATATTTAGCTATAAAATTTTAAAAGTGGACATCTACTTAATCAAATTTAAAATTTTAATCATTCACCTAAATTTCTAAGTTAGTAGAAGGGGGGTTTTTAGTACAAAGATGTTGTCTTTTTGAACACATTTATTTAGCTGCCATATGACAAAAGTTGAATTTTGGAACTGCTATGTGTAAAAAGAGAGAAAATTATACTAGTATTATTTAGATAAATTTAGGCAGAGGATGAATAATTTAAAATTGATTTAAGTAGATCTCAAGTTTTAGAGTTTTGTTGCTGAGTGTCCATTACATATAAAGTGTTAGCTGAGAAATGTTTTGTTTTCTATTTTTCAACCGTCCTTTTCTTGGAAAATTGGCTCAAAAAAAGAACTGTGGTCATTTTCTAAAATCTAGACTATAAAAAGGTCATTCACCTATAGAGCCCTATTATTTATTAGACCCAACTAGCTAGCTAGATATAATAGTCATTTTCTTTCTTCTAATTCATAACATTTTTTAAAGAAAAAAACATTATTTTGCTTGTCAATTGTCTCACACAAATCAATTCAAAAGGAAAAGAATAATGACAATTTTATACCAAAAATTTATACAGGATGATATGATACGCATTTCAACCACTTCTTATTTTAAACTTGGAGCATACAGTTTAAAGTTACGTGGCTAAAAATAATGCCACATCACTAGTGTAAATTTTTAGAGCAAGATTTTGGTATCCCTATCATTAATCAAAGGAAAATTTTAGCTGGCGAAAGTGAAAATTAACAAAATATAAAATAAATATTTTTAACAAAAATTTGATCAACGCCACTTATTAGACCCAACTAATTTTTCTAGTACTGATTTTATTACTCTAATTTATACTAGTTATGTTGTAAAAATGTGTTTTGTTTTATTTGGTAGTTAGTTATCCCTACCAAATCAATTTGAAAAGAACAAAAGTTTAGCTACTGAAAGAAGTACTTGATAGAGTGTTGAAACCGAAAATTGGTATAACAACGAAAATGTTGATAAAGATTAAAACAACGATGAAAACTAAGAAACGACACCAAATTTAAAGTAGTTCAACTATATAATCTCATTGGCCTACATCCACTATAGTCAATTTTATTGAGAGGGAGAGGAGTTTTATGAAGTATAACTCCAAATACAAGTAGTCTAGACAATGGCTTATTCAGAAAGAAGAGGGATAAAATGACTATGTAGTATTCAATATACCAAGTTAAATCCAGTCACATATTCATTGTTTTAGGATGTCTGTATAGGGAGTGATGTGTCATCTTTCCGGAATGTTGTAAAGGTGACAAGTCACCTTCTCGACATACTATGGCATAGTAGGTGATAGTTATTGGGAATGGGTCGAATAAGTCAGGAGTTGCTAGAATTATTTGACACGTGTAATGTTCCAGAATGCTACGTTATCATCAATTATTGGCGCAAGCTGAATTAAGATATTTCATGCGAGCTGTTTAGCTTAAAACCTGTAAGCGGCTTAAATCGGTTTTTCGAGTTGTTTCCTTTATTTGGGGACAACTCGTTGCTGGTTTTTTGATTAGTGAGCGCCTTATGTACAGGAGATGGAAAATTCACATATAACATAAAGCATAAAAACTAATGTTAATTCATATTCATGTATGTCTTAAAAAGTGGTAAGTAGCTACTTGAAAAGGGTCCTTTACAAAATACACTTTTGTTATAGTGTATTTTAGGAAATACACTACTCTTTATAATTTTTTGGTGAATACACATTTTTAAGTTCTAAATTATTTTAAATACAAAAATATCCTTAGCAGTTATCTCATCAAGAGTCCACGTTTCGACTAGACAGGAGATGTCGAGTTGCTAGGCACCTTATCTAGCGCCGACACTATTTTCTACTGCAAGACTCAATTTTTTTTTCCTTTCGAGCTGCTAAATGATTTGTCTAGTGCCGCTCGATACTCTATCTAGTGTGGGTCGACATCATGTTTAGCACTCTCGAAACCCTCTACAGTGTTAAACACTCAAATGCACTTTGCCTTTTTCTTTTTTGTCAAGTTCTTAGAAACCTTATCTAACTCTCAATACCCTCGTCTAGCGCTCTCGACTTTAGGGTATGTTAAGTGTATATAAATCTTTTTATACCTCTGTTTTTTTTTAAAATATATATATATTTCAACTAATTATTATTGAAAGAGGTATATTTTCTAGAACTCACTATTAAAAAAAATTTCACCTAATTTTCCCTCCAAACAAATTGGTATTCGGCTACTTAACCCATAAACAGATGGGTAAAAGGAGACGATAAAAGTCCATTTTGGAGGCTCGAATGATATTTGTGTCATTGCGTGTGTGCATGAGAGAGAAAGAGAGAGAGAGAGAGAGAGAGAGAGAGAGAGAGAGAACAGCTGAACGTGATTATCTGTCTCCCAAGTATCGAAAGTAGAGAAACAGACATGAAGTTATGAAAGATATTCCTGACTTTTTCCGACTTTGGCTAAAGAGCCACGTAGATTTAATATTTTTCCTTTTTTGTTTTTGATAATAAGATTTAATATTATATTATAGGATTTAATATTTTTCCTTAGATGCCATGCCAGCCTTTTTTCGGTTTTGGACTAATTATAGAAAATCAACCATTTGATTATTTTAAAACTAATCTCTGATTGCGTGGACTTTAGATCCCGTTTAATCAAATTTGGTTAAAAAGTTTTAAAACAAATTATGATCAAACTAAGACCAAAATGAAAAATATTCAATACCTGAAATTTTTTTAATGCATAATAGTGCCATTACATAATTTAGAAAAAAAAAAGAAAATACTTTTTCATCATCTAGAAATTTTTCATTGAGATAAAAATACGTTGAGACTTTATGTTTTATATTAAAATTAGAATGACATTCTTTGGACGACAAATGTTTACACATATCTCCTAAAATTAGAAAAATATAAATTACACAGACTCCTCCTTTAGCTAAATAGGACTAAATTTTTTTTAACTTTCATCATTAAATCTTTATGAACTTTAATTTTTTTATTAAAACAACAGTTAGGTTGTTAAATGCAAAAGAATAGTTTTATTAAACGTCAAAAAAAAAAAAAAAAGAGAATAGTTTTATTTATTTTTTTTTTAAACAGGGGTTTTCATTGTTTATATATCTGGTACAGGAGTGTCATCTTGTGATGATTTTTGTATAAAAGATGTTACTGTAACTTTTACATTACGGGTGTAGTCTCATAAAGTGATAATTTTGAGTTGGTTGACAACCGTGATAAAGTGTAATTTTTAGCTAAGTGGTGAGTATTATTGTGTTTGTGACAAAGGTTGCAACAAAGCTTCATAAAAACTAATGTTCTTTTTGAATATGGCATTCTAGACTTTTATTTTATGGGATACATGATATTAAACATTAATTCTACTTTATTGTCCTTTTTAATTTGTAGGGGTCACTTTTGTGAAATTCTTTTGCTACTACAGCACAAAGTGTATGATCCTGTCCCACAGGCCACACCTTATGTCGTTGTCTAATTATTATATGGCAGTGAAGCAGTTGGTGCGTGCAATAATCTTCATGAGGCCCCCAGAAATAAATTTCATCTGTCAGCTGTTTGGAAACTGCTTCAATTAGATTTAGCTCGTATATGTTTATATATATATATATATACATATATTGGACCGCTCTAGATTGAACTTCAAATGAACGCGATTACTTATTTCACATTCATGATTTTTAGTATCAATTCTGACTAATATTAACTTTTTATTGACGTGTATTCTATAGTGGGACTCCCATCAAGTCATCCCATTAAATTAAACATGTTGCTTGATCTGGTCAAACAGTCAAAATTGCTAAATTGTTTAAACTGGCATTAACTATTCTTATTTTAACGTAAAAATTCACTTGTCATCATAATGTAATGCATGTTTAATCACTCATGATCACGTGTTGATGTTATGTATACTAATGTTCCTTTTTAGCTATCTCCTAGGCCGAGATTATTGTCTTACGTTACATTGATTTTAAGTTTAAAATCCAAACAAGAATAAATTATTATTACATGCAATAATATTGTTGTTGGATAGATGATTAATGCATTCATGCATGCATGAAAAGTGAAAAGTTAGAACTTTGAAAATCAATGCATCGCCAACTTATTCCAACGAGGCTAAGAACATGTACAAATTAAAATAGTACCAGGGACCAATTAATCATAGGCGCCCTCTTTTAAACTAAGGGAACTAATTTGAATCCAGTTAATACACAACTATGTATGTATATAAGTGTACACTTGTAACTAATTAATTTCATATTCAAATCCAATTCCAACCGTTGCAAGTGGATGTATATTATAAACCGAAGTGATCAACCATGTTAAATAAAAGAGACCACAAAATATATGTATATACTAATTATTTACTAGTAAAAAGACACAATATATAATGTTTATGAAAATATATAGAAGTGGTAATTCCTGCGACCCGGCCAGCTGATCAAAACCTCGCGCACTCATATATTATAATGTTACAGCAAAAGAATTACGAGTTTTTTTCTCTTATCCTTAATTTGCAGACAAATAAATTACAAACCGAGGTGAAAATATTGCATCAAATTTAAAGTAAAAAAAATAAAAAATTAGTAGTAGGGAATTACAGGGGGAGGAGGAGAAGCATACGATACTCCTACAATCGGTGGAAGAGGAGTGTTGTTATCAAACGACGGAGGAGGAGGAGGACTTGAAGGAGTGGGCTGATGCCAGTGCCCGTGATCGTGTGATTCCGGAGGTGGGTTTGGTGTCACTGGGTGCTCATGGTGACTTGGCGGGCTCGGCAATGGAGGTGGGGGTGACACTGGAGTTTCGCAGCCCGTGGGAGGCAGAGGAGGAGGAGGAGGCAGGGGAAGCGATGGCTCACTCGCCGGAGGAGGAGTTCCAGCTTCTGGTGTTGGAGATGGCGGAGGTGGAGCCTTGGAGTAATCGTGGGCTGGTGGAGGTGGAGGTGGCGATTGCGATGGTGGAGGTGGTGCCTTGTAGTAATGCTCAGGAGTCGGAGGGGGCGGGGTGTGACCGGTGTAACCTGGTGGGGAAGGCGGCGGAGGAGGTGGAGATGCTTGATAGTGTTCATGAGACGACAGCGGCGGCGGCGGCGGTGTGTAAGTTGGCGTCGACGGTGGCGGAGGAGGAGGGGCTTTCGAGTAATGTTCATACGACGGCGTAGGTGGCGGAGAGCCTGGATAATGTTCATTTGATGGCGGAGGAGGCGGCGGCGAAGCGTAGCTATAATGAGTTGGTGGTGGTGGTGGTGGTGGTGGACTGTGGGGTTGATAGCTTGGTACCTCAGCTGAATGCTGCGGCGGTGGTGGTGTGGAAGAATAGTGGTAATGACTTGGCGGAGGAGGTGGCGAAGTGTAACCATTATGAGTTGGTGATGGTGGTGGTGGACTGTGGGAGTGATAACTTGGTACCTCACCCGAATGTGGTGGTGGTGGTGGTGGTGAAGAGTAATGGTAATGATTTGGCGGAGGAGCTGACGTGGTTGGCGGCGCTATGTGATGGTAAACAGGCGGAGGCGGCGACGGCGGTGCCGGTGGAGGAAGGTGTGTCCCTGGCGTTACTCCTGTAGTTGGTGGTGGAGGTGAAGCCGGTGAATGATACCACGTCTGGGGAGGCGGCGGCGGTGGCTGTGGCTTGCTTGTTGGCGTAGGCTTAGGCGACGAGGGTGGCGGCGGAGACCGCCATCTGATCGAAGGCGACGAAGCCGAAGTAGGCGGTGGCGGCGACGGAGCCACAAATGGCCTCGGCGACCGAGCCGGTTTAGGCGCCGGGGGTTTAGGAACTGGCTGCGGCCTTCCCCTCGGTGCAACCGGCCTCGGAGCCCCACCGGCATCGCAACCAAGCTTTCTACAATCAACAGGGCGGGCCGCATCGGAGGCGCATTGCCTAGCAGGTCGCTGATCGGGCTTACCGGGAATACAATTCTTTCCACCGCTGAACACCGCCCTGTTTCCTCCTCCGGATGTGGCGGCGCAAGAGGGAGCCTCTCCGGTGAAGTAGTTGAAAGAGTACGTGAAGTTCTGCAACCTGGGCAGCTGGCAGATAGCGGCGGGAATCACCCCCGTGAACTTGTTGTGCGCCACGTCGAGTTGCTCCAAGCTCCTCATGTTCCCGATCGTCGAGGGCAGCGACCCTTGGAGCTGGTTGAAGCTCACGTCGAACACCGTCAGGCTCTTCAAAAGCCCGATCTGCGGAGGCAAACAACCCGTAAGATTGTCGTTCAAGAGAATGATCTCGTTCAGAGTCTTCTCCATCTTTCCAATGCTCCCCGGAATACAGCCCCCGAGATTGTTGTTCGCCAAGACCAAAACAGAGACCGGCGAGTTCCCGAGATTCTTCGGGATACCGAATCGGAACCTGTTGTCGTTTAGGAAGATAGCGTCGAGATCCTTGTCAAACAGTTTCGACGGAACAGAGCCCTCGAACTCGTTAAACCGAAGATCCAAGTACTTGAGCGAAGGCAAAGAGAGAACCACCTTAGGGAACGTGCCGACGAACCGGTTGTTGCTGATATCAAGCTCATGGAGGAGCTTCAAGCGACGGAAACTCGTCGGGACGACGCCGCAGAACCGGTTCGAGTTGATGTGGAACAGAGCAAGGTCGGTGAGAAGACCAAGTTCGGGCGGGAGGTACCCGGCGATGTCGGCGTGGTTGAGGTCGATTCCGGCGACGACCCGGATCGAGGAGTTGGCCGGTGACCACGCGCAGAACACGCCGGAGTAGGAACAAACGTCGGAGCCATTCCAGTTGGTGGTGAAGTTAAGAGGGTCGGAGAAGATGGCGGCTTTCCACGCTTGGAGAGCAATGTAGGCCTGGCGGAGACTCGGGTTCTCGAACTTGAGGTTTGGATCTATTGCGTCGTCCTCGTCATTGTCAGACTGAGCTGAACCGATCCGGAAGAGAAGAGAGGAAGAGACCAAGCAGAGGAGGAGAAGGAAGGGACCAATAGGAGGTTGAGGAGGCCGAGACATTGGGGCAATCACAGCTATGGAGACAAAATCACATGAAGAAAAAAAGAAAATAAGGAAGAAGAAGAGTATGAATTATTGTAATAATGCTCTGTTTTTGTTAGAGAGAGAGAGAGAGAAAGGGTTTGCACTGTCCCCTAAGGGAACTTTTGGACAGAGTGCCGTACCCCATCTTCACATGCTCTATTTATATAAAATCTCTCTTACTAATTTACTATTGGTCTTTTCTATCTATCTAAGTTTGAGTTTGAGGGTGTTTTTGTAAAGAAATTGAAAATTAAAAATTGACCCTTTTGGCCTTTGGGGTATATGTTTGTGTCTATGTGGTATTATTTTGTATGTCAACACGCTTACTAGTTAGCATAAAATATTGGGATTTTGAAATGGGCAAAGGTGAATAATGAATGGGATTGGGGGAGAGTGGGGCCCTTGTGAAAATTTATGTCGTTTTTGAGTTTTGTATTAATACATGCTAGCACGTCTCGAGCTGGAAGGAGCAGATTTAGAAAGAGAAGGAGTGGAGTTCAATCAATCAAGGGCTTGATAGACTTGCACAGAACCAATCTATAATTTATAAAGTAATGAAAAAATTGAAAAAAGAAAAAAAAAGAAAAGAGAAATTTGTGAAGAGAGAGGGAGAGTTTTTTGAGTGTTTGACTTCACAAGACGTGGCAGCCAGCTTCTTTATGACATTTCCTCCCACCGACTCTCCTAACTGATCTCTACTCGGTTTACTCCCCCACTGGGACAGCTCAGCTAAACGATTCTATTGCTTTTCTTTTGCTTTTCTGAGAGACAGCGTACGAATCCACCTGGCATTTTTGTAATTATTATTTAAAATTTTGAAATCTTATAATATGATCATGGACGAATTGTCATGTTGGGCAATTCATATGTGATTTTGGACTGACATTATTTTGAATTTTAATTGAATTATTGTGTTTTCTGTTTAATAATTCTATTTCAGACAAGATTCTAAGCCTAAACATGCTTTAAAATCGTCTCTCTATATACATACATGGTGCCTCACTAATGTCTTTTTTTTTCTCAAAGAAAAAAAAATGTAAGCGAATTAATAGCTCTGTTTCAGCATTTTAAGTTTTCAATAATGGAAGTAGGTGAAAGAAAGCAGAGAGGAGTAAATGTTATGCCACGTTGCATTATTGGTAAAATCTGGTATGTGTGCAAAAGAAAGAGTTAATGCCTTTTGTAAAGATAAGTATTAGTGGGTGATTGTAACTAAAATTTAGGCTTATGTGGTTAGACACATGGGAAGGAAAAGTAATTTTTGGGTAAATTTCTAGTAACTTTGAGGCTTTTACCTTTAGATTGTCAGAAAAATCAAACAAACCATGGCCGTTTACATTTATATGCACTAGACAGGAATCAGTCAAGGACTGCACTAGAATCTCTCTGGTGGTTCTGCCATTCGATAATTATGTCATACTAGATATTATCAAAAAATAAATAAATAAAATTGTCACACTAGTAGTGGAATGGGGCTTGTGGTGTGGCCCATTCCTCATGGGTTAGACAACTATTGCCAAATTTAGCGAAAGAATTAGGTGAATACCACTTTTTTTTCCTCATTAATTAAATCTACCACTATACCACTTTTTTAAACGAATTTTTGATGAATTCTTGACGATCTTGACGGATTCTTGATGTTAGTGATAATCTTGACAGATTCTTGATGGATTCTTGACGGATTCTTGATGAATTCTTGACTAATTCCCTCCCAAAAGTGGTAGAATCTAATAATAGTGGTAACTTTAATTAAACATTTGAAAAAAGTGGTAGTTGTCTACTTAACCCAAATTTAGCCCGTACTGATCTTAATGGGCCGAAAGGCCTAAACATATGTTTCAGTCACTTAATGGGTTTCCACATCTCGGGCTTCTCTCCCAAATAGCACATAATTTTGCCTTATAGCACATTAGTTTCTATCTTTGCAAACATAGCACTCTTAAATCTTTTCATATCAAAATACCCGTGACTAGTTGAATTGTGTTATGGGACTAGTTGCATTGCTTAAACAACTAGATTATTTGTCTTGTGAGACTCGTTGAGTTGTTTTAAAGGTTAAGTTGGGTTGTATTATAGGACTAATTGACTTATTTTATAAGATTGGCTAGGCTGTTTTATGTTAGTATTGGGTTTTCCTAAAGGTCTAGCTGTGTTTTTTTAAAGGATAAGTGCAATATTTGGATGATCCTAATAAAAAACTGCTACTACACTAAAGAAGGTAAGAGAAAGTGCTAAATTTAAAATTAGAAACGTACGAAATTCTACAGGGCCTAATTTACTCCCAATCTAAAGAGACGAGCCAGACATATGGTCCATGTGGAAAAGGGCTTGGCTTGTGATATGCACTACAGCCCTTGTCCAGATAATCCCATCAGATGGACTCATGTCATATCAGACTCGAAATATACCTTGGACAAGTATCAAATGGAAAAGTGGGCCCATTAACAAGAGGTCAGTATCAAAGTGGTTAATAATGCTCAACCCTAGTGGGGGTGCTTAATCATGGTTTTCTTGTACTAAAGTCAATGATGTTGGCCGATTTGGCCCTTTTAATTTATCTGCCTATTTTAAACAAGAAAGGTACAAAATCAACTAGCATTTTCTAACTTTTATTCCACTACATATTGTAATTATCATGTTTGGTGAATGCGTACATAATTTTTGGACTTTCATGTGTTTATTGGTTTGCTGGAAAATTGGACTTATTATACCTTAACCATCGTTTTGTTTACTCAATTTAATAACCTTAATCCAGAAAAGATTCTCAGCCGAACATGTCTTGTGACGGTATAGCATATGGTTACCTAGGAGGCACCCTTCACTATGTCTAATAGTTTGGGCCTTATCAGAATGAGTATGCTACTACATTACAAAAAGTCTAATTCGTTTAAACAGTCAGTGTCTGAGTATGCTACTACATTACAAAAAGTCTAATTCGTTTAAAGAGTCAGTGTCTACAAATTACTATATTCTTTTTAATAATATGTTTTAGTAGGTGATTCAAGTCTCAGTTAACCTCTAAGTAATAGTCCATTTCATTTCTGGATTCATTTTTTTTTTAATAAAAAAATTGGAAATTTCTTTTGAAAGTTTGCTTGGCAATGTGTTTTGTCCTAAAAAATTATTACCAAAATTTTCAAAAGAAAATTAGAGGTAAAAGGAAACCTTTATTTTTTTAAAACAATCTTCAAAAACGGAAAGAACATACGTATATTTGTACACAAATGTGTATAGAAGTAGACATATACAAGTCTATATGATTTTTTATCTCAATATTTTCACTTTTTTGTTTTAAAAATCAAGTAGTGAAAGCGTATTTTTTGTTTTTAAAAATTGAAAAATAAAACAAAATTTTTACTTCAATATTCAATATATTTAAATGAGAAACGGAATTGAACCCAAGCAAACCTATATTTGGTAATTAATTTATTTTGTTTTTCTTTTCTTGCATTGAATTGCAAAAGGTAGATCGGTCCATTAATAATGGGAGTGATAATAATCTAGGAACCCGACAAATGGGCTGGACTGGGCCACATAATAACATGGACAAGTTTCAGTTAAGTTCTACATGAAATTCAGTTCCAATACCCACTAAAATATAGAAAGAGTTTTCAGAAGTTGATGACTTGATTCAGAATATACTAATGTAGACCAAAATAAGGTTAAAGTTTCATTAAGGAGATTTGAAAGATTCCTTAACGACTATAATATTTGGTCATAAATTGTCGAAAGATAATTATTTCCTTATTGGCGTTTGGATAAAACAATCGACAACGACATGGATTATTACGTGGCCACCAAACTCCAAAGTAATAAACAGTGCTTATAAATAAGTGCCGTTGCTGTTCTCGCACTCTGTCAATAAAAGACTTGTTTGCATGTGGATTCTATATCAGTTATAACTTTTGGGTCACTTTTTCTTCGTCTAAATTAATCACAACTTAAGTATATGGAGAATAAACAAACCCTCAAAGCTAAAGATAGAGACAAGATGAAAGATCATGTTGAGATGGATCCGGTTCAGAATCTTTTGAAAATTGGCAAATTGTCGAAATAGTTTTGAGCAATGCTATTGGGCACCAGTAGTGTCAAGCATCACAATGACATGTCTGTTTGTCACTGGATGATTTAATTAATGAACTGGACCTCACTTAAATAATAATTATAATTAGTCAGTGACAAATCAACGCATTATTTTAGTGCAGGGCACCACTAGTATCCCATAACATTATTCTTTGATATTAGACAATTAAACTTACGCCATTGTAAGAGACTTTTCAAACAAATTAATACCCAACTTTTAATCTGATAAGAGAAAACTAATAGAGGTAACAGAGATGATGATAATAATAGTAATAGTAATGAATAATTGAAAGTAATACCTAGGTACCCGTTAGGTCTATCTAGAATTGCATAATGAAAGAAGTTTCTAAAAAGGTGTAATAATAAATAGGCACTCCTTTCATTTCTCACTTTACCAAGTCTCTACTCAAACTCTATAATATGTGCTTTTGACAAATTGAGATTACTTGTGAAAGCAACCACCCACCTCTCCACTCTTCCACCTTCGCAAACAAGAAAACCATCCAATCCCACTTGAACAAAATGGGACGGAACCCACTAGTCCCTCTTTATTCTCATCACTTTGAGGCTTGAGCCACTCTAATTTGTACAAGGACAATAAGTGTGTATATACTTGAGAAAAATGTTAACACCCTAATGAAAAAAAAAACAAAGACCCTTTTATAGCTCCAAATTATAATCCTTATATTGCATGTGTCAATTATTGTGTTCTACCTTCTACGTACAAAATTAATAAATATATAAAAATTATGAGTTAACTAAAAGCAATGAGGTGGACCAATAAAAAGAAAGAGAAAAAAAGAAGAATCCCAAATCCCAATTGACCGTTGGATTTGACTTAGACAATATCACCACCGTCGAAGCCCTTTTCCGAGGAAGAGGTGGAGATAGTGATCATACCATTACAGTCCGAAACACTGTCCTGCAAACTGAGCAAAAGATGAGAAGTACTGAAACTAGTTGAAGGCTTAGCTCTAGGAACAACCGGCACCTCAGCTTCGCCCACCAGCATTTGGACCACGGTCCTCATGGTGGGCCGGGCCAACGGGTCCGGGTGAGAACAAGCAAGCCCAACAAGCAAAACCCTCCTCATCTCAGCCTCTTCAAACTCACCTTCGAGTCTAGCATCGGCAGCCATTAACAACCTCCCTTCTCTATGCAAGCTCCAAACCCACTCCACCAAATTGCTCGCCACCCCAACTTTTCCAACCCCAGTGACCTCTCTCTCAATGGGCCTTCTCCCACTCGCCACCTCGAGAACCACCGCGCCATAGCTAAACACATCAGTCTTCTCAGTAGCTCTGCCCGTGAGAAGATACTCCGGCGCCAAGTACCCCATTGTGCCGGCGGCGACGGTGGCGTCCGGCGACTTGTCGTGCTCAATTTGCCGCGCTAGACCGAAATCTCCCAACCGGGCATTGAAGCCTTCGTCTAGCATGATGTTGCTCGCCTTTATGTCTCTATGTATGACTTGGTTTTCACATTCTTGATGGAGATAAGCAAGAGCAGAGGCCACACCCAATAAAATCTTTCTCCTATGCGGCCATGGGAGAGGAATTCGAGCTTCGAACAATGCCTTGTCGAGGCTCCCATTGGACATTAAATCATAGACCAAGAGAATTTCACCTTTCTCGTGGCACCAACCTTGGAGTCGAACGAGATTCCGGTGCCGGAGTGTTCCGATTATGGACAATTCCGATAAGAACTCGTCCTTACCCTGGCTACTGTGGCTGCATCTCTTGACGGCGATAATGTCACCGGTGTCCGGCAATATACCTTTGTAGACAGTCCCAAAGGCGCCATGGCCGATGATTCTATTCGCGTTGAAGCATTTGGTGGCGGCTTTGAGCTGTTTGTATGTGAATTCCTTTGGCATTTTGATGACTTCGGAAGCGAACGACGAGTCCGACGATTTCTTGAGCTGCTTCGTCTTTTTGGAGTAGACCCAGATGAGAGCCCCGGCGAACAAGGCCAAGACAAAAGCACTAGCCGTCACTACTCCGGCGACGGCTCCGGGACCCTGTTTACAAAGCTGGTTATGGCAAGAGGAAGACTTAGTATTCTTCTCTGTAGTAGTAGTAGTACTACTACTACTAGACTCTGAATCAGAACCAGATGGAGCTATTGAGGGAGGTGGAGATTTCACAGTGTTGGCCGTTGGATTCATCAGAGTAGCCGTTGGAGGAGGCGGAGACAGAGACGGTGATGAAGATCCGGGCGAAGAAGGAGAGCTCGAATCGAACGAAGAGCTGAAGCTCCACCACTCGATACTGTGAACCTCAGTGCTCCCCTGCGTCGAGCCAGAGAACCCCACGTACATGAAATCGTTCACATACTGATCGAGATCGAGCGAAAAGGACAGAAGGGGCTCTTTCGGCTTCAGATTGGAGTACGACACCGATATGTTGAAGACCCGGGTCGACCCGTCGTACTCGATCCACGCGTTCACAAGGTCGCCGCTTTTGAGATCGATATCTAGAGCTCCTAAATCGGCGACCTGAGAAGAAACCATGGTGTTTAGATCCAACCCCACGTGGTTGCCGTTAATGTCCTTGAACTCCACGTCCATAAGGGTGTCGAATTCGACCGCCAGAAAACCCGACCCGGAACCCGTTTCTCCCTCGGCGATCAGCAGACCCAGTGAGCCGCCGGCGTCTCCGACCGTCTCGGCGTCCGGCGAGATGATGAAAGCGAGCCCGCCGCCGATCGAGGACGGGTTGAGATTCATGACGGAGAAGGAGAAGAATGTGGAGAAGCTCGCCGGTTGCTGGCTCCCGATCTGCCGGAACCTCACCGGTTTGGTGTAGAGCGCCCTGCCGGAGCCGGAGTTGGGGACGGGAAGGTCCCGGGTGAGTCGAACGCTGCCATTGTTCAAGTGGGCGTCGCCCAAAAGCTTCAGGCTGCTCAGAGTCAATGTCCCGAAGTCGAATTCAGTGGCGGCACCGTCAATGGAGGAACAGAGTGTACAGAAGAAGAAGAAGAAGAAGAAAAAGGTTGAGAATTTGGCACAGAGCTTTGACATTGTCAGTGACTCTGGTTAAGACCCATTAGAGAAATCTGAACTGTGGTACTAAAAAACGAAAATTCGTGGTTGGTTCGGAAGGTTGAAGACGAAGATGGATTGAGTTCACGGGTAGAGAGAGAAAGAGAGAGAATTGGAGGAGAGAGAGAGAGAGATGGGAATGGGATTGTATTCTTTGCCTAAGGACGGAAAACTGAGGAAACAAACAAGGAATACTAGAGAGAGAGAGAGTGTGTGTGTGTGTGTGTGATTAGATTAGAGAATGAGAGAATCCAAAGGAGACAGAAGCGGACAGGTGGATCGACTATCTGACACGTGTCCAATTGTAACGGTTATTTTTTGTGCTCATAATAAAAAGGAAACTTTTTTTTTTTGGGGGGACCTAATGTTTTGGGTTTTGGGTTTTTTCTCTTTCTTTCTTTCTTTCTTTGTTTCAGTTCACACACTTTCCGGTGCATATCTCCGCTCTCCCACGTTGGATGCTAGAACGTGAACATGTCACACACCAGTTGGCTTACTCGACTGCCCTTTTTTTTTTTTTGTGGTAAAGGATATCATTTTTTCCCCTATATATTAACTTTACATAAATGATTTTATAATTAATTAATTATGGAAAATGAGACTACTTACGTTTTAAGAGTATGTTTACTAAAAGTATGAGGTATTATGGTATTCAACACTACGTGATGTTTTAGTGTCGGATAACATTACTTTTGTATCAAATTTTTTATACCAACACATGTGACATATAAGTTGTCAACATCTAATTAGTGTATTAATATTTACCACAAATAGAATAAACATTATCACCAATTGAGTGATGACAAATCACATGTTATATGTATTGGTATTAAAATTTTGATACAAAAATTAGTACATCAAGCATTATCCTTTAGTGTCAGTCTGATATTGGTTAATTATAATTACGTTTCAAGTGAGACCCAAGGAAAACTTAGTTTATTAATTAGAATCATCAATAATATATTGATACGCCGTTGCACACTGGTATCCCACAACATTGCTCTGTTTACTAATTATAGTTTGTATGAAAAAAATGATAAAGGGAAAATATTTGAAGAAAAATGAGATGAATGAAATCAAAATTTGAGTTATTTATTTCCAAAATTTGTTTCCTAAATATATTAGTATTCTTTTATTTTATTCATGAGTGTATAGTATTTACTAATTATAATAATTAATTGGCAACTTTAGAAGTTTCATATGTCAAGGAAATATTTAGCCAAACTTGGTAAATAACATTACTCAATATTTTCCATGAGAGTTTTTTTTTTTTTTTTTTTTTGAAAATATCCATGTGAGTTAATTAAATAATCGCAAATTTTCTTGTTTTTGATTTGCTCCTAAATCACAAATTGAATTGTATATTATATGTTGTGTTTGTGTCTATTACTTGTTTTATGGGTTGAGTTATAAAATGTTACTTATAAGATAACATAAATAACGTGGCACCTGAATTAAAAATAAAGATTTTTTCTTTTATCACATGTGGCTGCAGAATTAATGAGTCAACACTGATCCGAACACACCGAACACTGGGCAAAATTGGTTGTTGATTGGCTTTTCTAGAAAAGCAAGCCATTTTTTTTCAATTACGAAATTTTAAAAATTATAGAATTTGGTTTTTGACAGATTATTTGGATTTGAATATTTTTGGAGTTAATCTTAGTTTCTTTAATTCAAAAAAAAAAATCTTAATTAGTTTTAAATTAGTTTAAATTTTAAAATTTTGATTTTCCACCTAGAATCCTCATTTTTTCCCTCTAAGTCATTTGCTAATATAAAATACCCATAATGACCTTCAAAAATATATAATATGACATTCACATATCCACTTCTGTTAACAATTTAACATCTATTAATAAATTGGAGTTAATTGTTACTAATTTACAAATTCAAGGGCTTAATTACCAAGAAAAAAAGTTCAGGGCTACATGGCCAGCCTACAATAAATTCTGAGGTAAATATGCCCAAAACCCATAAATAAATAAGTAAGTGGATTGGACTCTCTGTTATATACCATGTCAAACTTTTTAATTATATTCACTTGCATATATCTTGTATTTGATGGCAAATACATTTACTAATGTTGAGACATCAAAAATATATCCAAAAAGACCTACACTAGTGATATGGGTAATTCTGCGTTAGCTGGTGTTAGCTATTCTGTGAGAAATGAGTAGTTGTGAGAAAAAAGTTTAAGCGTTTAGTAAATTTATTTATAAAAATATTGTACTATTTAAAAGTAGTTTGATAAACTATTGTTGTACTGTTTAAAAGTAGTTTTATGTGTGCTGTAGACTAACATTTTAAAAAATTTGGCTTATGGCAATAAAATCAACTTTGTAAAAGCCACACTTACTCTTTTTTTCAAATTCTGCTAAAATAATAATTATACAATTCTTTTTTTTTCCTTCTATAACTGCTTTGAAAAAATAAAATCAGTCTCCAGAATCAATCCCAAATAGGGCCTGATTTCATTATATTCTAAAAACACTAATAAAGAGAAACATGGAAGTTTTTTTCTTTTTCTTTTTTAATGGAAGCATCTTATGAAAAAAAAATCTAAATTCGAGACAATGAGAAAATAGAATGGAGGAGATTTCATCCAATCTCTAATCATAATCTTTAAGTACTAATCTTTTAAGGATACATTTTTAGTTATAAATTACTTTACCTTACCACATTTCAACACTAAATTAGTTATTACTATTGTCAAATAATTTATAATTAGGGGAATATTAATTGATATTTAGTTATGCAAATAAGTACAAGTTAATGTGAATGTCGATGGTAACACTTCTATTTTCGGTTTAAAATTTAAAATAGAAGATGAAAATCTTCTGAAATCTAATTTATATATTTCTCATTTTTTATTTTTGAAAAAAAAAGAAGAAAAGAAAATAAAGAGTGTTATTGAGCAAAAGCATAAACAAACTGAAGCGTGTAAAGACACGTACGAAAAAAGTGTGTGTCGTGAGGGAATCTGTTATAACTGGCCACAACAAACATGGTAATGTTAATGTAATGTACGTAGAAATTTAGAAG
Source organism: Trema orientale (assembly GCA_002914845.1). Lineage (NCBI taxonomy): Eukaryota > Viridiplantae > Streptophyta > Magnoliopsida > Rosales > Cannabaceae > Trema > Trema orientale. Next base: position 631,954 of record JXTC01000007.1, read on the forward strand.
AAAAAAAAAAGGAAATCATTATAAAAGTCATAAATCACAACTCACATCATTATTCTCATTGGCAGCCGCTCGTGACTTTTAGTCAACGAAAGCCGAAAAAAGCTCACTGCACAACGGCTGGTGGGCTGGGCTGGGCTGGGCTGGGCTGGGGTGGGGGCGATTCCACTGTACGGTTGGTGGAGTGTGCCACACTCATGCCCGCCACCTCACTCAGCCCCACCTTCCATTTCCTTCCACCTCAGCAACCGGATCATTATTAACCCCCACGTTTCAATAATTCAATTGGCTTGTCCTTTTCCATTTTTTGGGTTAATATAATGACCTGAATTATAGTTCTAATCTATTTAATCTCTGAACTTACCATGGACTCACTTGGTCTGTTTTGCTTAGATTTAGATTTAGAGTTATAGAACCGACAGTTTCGAGCTATTGTAGAAATTAACTTTGTTATATTTAAATCGCTTTAATTTGTTTTACTTTTTTAATCATTTATTTATCTTTTTTTGGTCCATCTACTTAAGACACTTTCACAAGTAAAACGATAATGAAATGTTGATATTACATCCAGTTAAACGAACAATTATTATTCAAAATTTCTATAGAAAAACCAAATATACTAACATATTCATGGGATAAGGCTATTTACTATAGTTTGTTGGAGGACCAAAAAATGTTTCAACTAGCCAACTGGGGTTAGCTCAGTTGGTCCAAGGTTTGAGGGTTGTGTGTGTGTTTGGGGGGGGTCAGGAGTTCAAACCTTGGTAGTGTGTGTGTGTGCCATTTTTCTTTAATTTGTAGTAAGTAGTGGTTATTAGTTAAGCCCCACTTTTAAAAAAAAAAAAAAAAAAATGTTTCAACTATTAAGCCTTTTCTTTCTTTATGTGTTTCTGTTTGTTTGTAACTTTGTGTGATGACAATGATTGACTTTTCCTCTCCATATTGGACTGTTTATCTCGACTCCCAAATAGCTGAATGGAATTGGACTGGAATTGCATGTGGTGGGACCCATTCCTGAGGTCCCTCAGCATCCCAAACTCAAATCATATTAGTCTGTCTCATGCCCTTTATCGATCTTTTTTTTTTCCATTATTTTTTTATTACAATTACAAAAATTGGACCAACCGAATGGGACACATGACATATCAAATTGATCATTTAAATCACACGGAGAAATTCTTCGCTAATATATTATATATATAGGAAACTAATACAATAGTTATTTTTTACTATTGATAGTTATATTAATTTTTAACGTTTCCAAATATAAATACTATTATTTAATTCACATTAAAATATATTCTAATTATAACAATTAGATTAAAATTTAATAGTCAAAATTGATATACTTACTGATAATAAATAAAAAAAATATCTATTGTACTAATTCCCATATATATTATGTTTACCTCAGACTATGTTGATTGTATTAATTTGTCTCTTGCTTTATTAGTAGTATCAAATTTTCTTCTAAATAACAAATATTGTCACTCCGTTGAGTAAACAATGAAAAAAAGAACCTTCATTATTTCATTGATTTTAGTCCCAAACAATCGTATAGATTTTCAACAAGTATTATAAAATTATTAATTAGACATGCTATTTTCTACCTATTTGCTTGCCTATAAATGACAATTTTAGTAGTTAATAGCCCAAAGTTGATAAGTTTAATAATTCGATATGGATACTGAGACATTAATATATAATTCATGGACATGTACACCATAGAGATATTCTAAATAATTTGTAGGCAAACCGATATACTATTATCATCATTAAAATTTTTCCACATTATTGATAATCACATCCCCAAATTACTAATTATATATATATATGTTTTTTTTTTTTTTTCAATTAACAAATCGGCAATCCTTTCTGATCTCCCCCAGGTCACCGGAAAGAGGGTTATTCTCCGATAACAATTGTACGGCCCGAGAGAACTGGTCGTGGAAATAGCCATTATCGGCGGCCATTTTCTGGACGAAGGGCGAGGTGGAAGGATCAGAGCTGAGCTGTTCGTCGACGAGGAGAAGGCCCTTGTGCTTGAGAACGTTCTTGAAGTAGTTGTTGTCAAGGATCATCGGGGTCTCGCGGTCGTTTCGGGCGTAGAGCACCGCTTTCGGGTCGGGTTGCGGGCTCGGGCAGCGGCGCTTCAGGTACGTGGCGTAGTCCGGGTCCAGAGTGGGGTCCACTGTGGGGTAGAGTCTCTGGACTAGGTTCACGCAGTGGACTCGGCCCACTGAGTGTGCTCCTAGATTGGAATATAAAAAATAAATACATAAATAAAAGAAAATAAAGTTGGATAATTGGTGTAATTTTTAGCTGAAAGTAGCTCAAAATTTTAAATTAATTTGGTTGTACTTTTTAAAAAAAAAATTATTTTAAAGCTGATATCATCATTTTGTCCTTTAATAATAAATAAATTGTTGATATTTGTCTTTTATGTTTTAAATAATTTATTAATATGTATCTAGTTTAAAATCAATAATTGTTGACTAGGATTTTTTTTTTCCTCAATCTTGAATAGAGAATGGAGAACAAAAAAATGTCTGTTCACAATTGAGTATTTTTCAAAAATTAAAGTCCGTTTGATATAGGATTCAAATATTCTTATTTTATAAATTTAGAAATAATTTTTATATAGAAATTTGATATGATAAAACAATGTATCGTATCATCTTTTCATATTAAAACTATTTTTGGATTTATAGGATATAATTCAAATCCTATTCCAAATAGGTCTTAAATTTGTGATTTTTTTATTAACCAAAATTCTTAAAAATTGTGTATTAGGATGATCTAGATCCTATATTTATAAAATTAGATTTTGACGTATTAACTTAAAAATAAAAGTATTTCATAAATTTAGTTATATTATATTTTGTAACTATTTTAATTGAATTATATATCAACTAATTATTGAATAGACTAAGAATAAGACAGAAAATGAATAAAGCATCTGCTTCTGTATTAGAATTTAGAATATTATCATTAATTCCTTAAAAAAAGAGAAGAATTTGTCATGAATTTATGCACATATAATAAATAAGCTTTCACCAAGTGACACTACTGTCAAAAGTACGATAAACAATGCCCACAGACTTTATATAGAATGTGTCCACAGTTTTTTATTTTCTATTTTTTTTTTCATTTTTATATTTTTTGTGTGAGCGAACAATGGCCTCTAAAGCCTAAAACTCATCTCATATGGTACGAAACCGTTAAAGCTTTTAGGCCCATGTAGACGGTAGAACTAAAAAGTCCTCTATAGTGGCAGACACTTGGGCTTGACATGTCTCCCTTTTCTTTTTAAAGCTGGTTATTTTTGGTGAAACATAGGACTTGATCCAATGTTCTTTTAACCAGGGAATATAATGGAATTATGGAAAGAAAATGAAAATCATAATTTTACTATATGCTTTTTCACTCGCAATATAATTGCAGAGTATATAGTTCTTAGTACCCAAATGTAATGTGAAAAGAGAATACTTTTGGTATGTACCTAAAAGGGCAACTGTTCCTTCAATATCGATACCAATGGACTGAAAGCGGGAGAGCACTAAAGAGATGGAATCGTTGTGATTAGGTATGAAGTCTTCGATGACTGCTAAGTGACTTTCCTTGCTGTCCTTCCTTCCCGTTTTCATTTCTATTCTTGGGCCTCCTAACTGCAAAAATTAGGTACATATATGTACATGCCCAATTCAAGCCTAAAAAACATATTCCTCATGAACAAATTATATATATATATATATATATATATATATATATATATATATATATACAACATTTTTCTTTATCTGTAAGAAAAACTATACGTCTCTACTATACTTTTCATAATTTTATCATGAACAAGAAATTAATTGTACAAAATGAAATTGTCACCGAGCAAGCAAAAGTACCAAAATAGCTAGTGGTTAGATGAGTCTTATTATATTAATATATACCATGACAATGCCGTCTCTAGCGGAAAGAGCAACAATATCAGCACAAGAAACTGTAAGGGGACATTCCTTTTCGACGGCACTCTTGATTGTGTTTACGTACTTGAAGTTTCTCATACCGAAACTCCTCTGTGATGCCTTCTCAGACTCAATCCCATTGACCGTCTCTAACAATAGAGATGCATCGCATGACTACGTATAATATAAAAGCATTATTAATTAGTAAATCCTTGTATATTATAATGTTTATTAATCATACTCATATAGCTTTATAAAAAGAAAACTTAATTATAAAAAAAGAAAAGAAAAGGAAAAAGAGATGAGTACTATTACCTTGACCATGCAATCATGGAAGAGATTTCTAACCCAAGAAACGGCTGTGTTTCCATGCTTATTGTACAAGTCGATGACCTGTTGCTTTATGATTTCTTCTGCTTTTGGGCAACTTTCCGCATAGTAATTTAACTGGAGTTCACTTTTTCCTAAATCATCAAAAATAATTTTTCAATGTATTGATCAAGACATTGAACATATATATATACACACACACATGATTTACATAAATTACGTATTATACACATATATAGAGAAGCAAGTATTGTATATAATAAGGTGTATATATATATGTATATATACCTGAGTGACACTGTATGAAAAACGATATCAACAATAGTATGAAGCTTGAGGAAGAGTAGAGCTTATTTAAGGCCATTTTCCTAAGCTCTTATAAGGCTTAGCTCCTATATTCTATGGTTTTGTGTACTGGTGTATTGTTGAACCCTTTATATAGGAATGGTTTAGTGGGTAAGGGATGGGAAAGAAAAAGTACTAGTAATTATAGTAATAGGAATATTAAGGCTTAGGGAGTGGTGATGATCTAGCTATATGAGTATATATATCAAACAGCTTAGAATTAGGAAGCTTTTCTTATCCTATTCCTCTCCACTCCGCCACTTTCTTTGACTTATACGACATTTTCTTCACGCGAACGGCCACTTAATAGCTAATATTTTTGCAAATTTATTAACTAAAAATAATGACAATTAATATTATTTATTTTCTGTTTTGTCAGCCAGAAAGAAAAATTGACCATACCCCTTATTAATATGATTTTAGTTCACATGCATTCATTATACTTCAACGGAAGATGTCTTCTATATTTATGTCTATGTAGGTATAAGCTGGACCTAAGCTCTTTCATAATAGTATTTATCATGATTCTGTACCATAATTTGAAAGAAACAAATGAAGATTTATAAATAAGAAAAAAATAAATGTTGTAGGACAGCTCATGAATAAGTCGGGCTTGGACTTTACGAGTTATGATCAGATCAGATTGCCACGCTTTTAATTTCAACATCCTAGTTGTTTCTTTGTTTGAATGAATTTCAACATGATCTTTACTAAGAAGGTACGCAGTCTAGTGTCATTTCTGAAAAAGAATAAGTTTCTTTCTTTTCTTTTTTTTTTTCGAAACATTGATAGTGCATATGTATAATATAGCGTATATTATATCCAAAAGGATAAGCATATAAATGTATTTTTTTTTTATAAGAGCATATAAATGTATTCATAAAGACATAATTGCTAAATGAATAGTTTATTATGAATTTGTTTCAAAAAATTTAATGAACTGTATTATTGATGATATTATTAGCAAGCAAACAGTTCAATAAATCAGTCGCTGCCTTATCAAATCATTTCGCTTTTGGCTGAATATATATATATATATATATATATATATATATATATATATATATATATATGTGTATATGTCTATAGGCGTATATCTATATATATATTCTTTGAAGTTGACACTGTACCCGGCTTGAAATTTGCCAGATTATTCCTCAATGAATGTATTGTAAGGAGTGGATCTCATCACATCTAGAAGTTTTAGTCAAGAGCCAAAGCAAAGAGTAGGTACACTCCAGAAACAAAGTATAAAATTTATACTATTTATTGACATTAGCTACATTTCAAAACACGATTGTAAAGTTAATTTTTAAGACTCCCTAAAAAAATTAAGTTATTTAATTTTATTGATATCATGCCCAAAAAAAAGAAAACTATCATTCTTGTTTGAATAACCCAAGGAGATTAATTATGTGGTTAGAAGTCGGTTGTCTCGGTTAAAATTAACCTCTAAATTTGGATTGCCATGTCACTCCTCATTGATCAGAAATAGTGGGGAATTAATTATTAATTATAGACTAATTTATCTTAAAATTAAGCACTTCTAATCCACAAACTAAAACCGTCAAGAAGTTCGGTGGTGAAAAATATTTCTATAATATAGATTAGTGGCTGGTCTCTTAATATTTAATGAGGTGCTAACACAATATGCGGTTGAAAGTGGCTTGAAGTCAAAGTAATTAACAATGAAAAATAACAGCATGCGATAAATGTCATTACTCTATTACATAAAAGAATGTTCCCTGCAAAACCACTTCAGATCATATGACTTAGTGACCCCAACCTATAATTATGGGTTGGGTTTTGATGGATTTTTCTTCTTTTATTTTCCTAATAGTAATATGTAGGGGTGTTCAAAAAAACCGATGCACCGTGAAAATTGACCGCACTGAACTAAATCGCACCAAAACCGTCGGTTTTTTTTTTCATCTACGGTCGGTCACGGTTTAGAAAAATACCAAACCGACCGGTACGGTGCGATTTGTGATTTTTGATAAATGCGGTCGATTTCAAACCGAACCGGCCGAAATATTTATAATATATATTTTTGCCGTAATTTTTTACGAGTAATATTTTAGATAATGGTAAATAATTATTTTTAGTTTGATTTTTAGACTTTCAATTAGGTTGTAAAAGATGTGATATAATTCTTTTTTTCTTTGAATAAAAAAGTATTTTTTTTATTAACAAAATAAAGTCTAAAACTCAAACCGCGGAAACTGCCCAAACCGCACCGCAAAGCATAGGTGCGGTTTGGGCGGTTTTGATCAACCATGACAAACTGCGCGGTCTGGTAATCCAGTCAAATCGCATGTGCGATTTGGTCAATTTTTGGGAGTCCAAACCGGCCAAACCGAACCGTGAACACCCCTAGTAATATGTGATGAATTTTTCTACTTGTTTCCCTTTTAATTTTAGCTAGTAAAACAAACATAAGCACATTTCTCCCAATTTTTTTTTTTAAAAAACACATAAGCAAAAGTTAATAGAAATGTGTATTGTGATATTTTCAATTGAAGAAAGGTACAATATTTAATCAATCATGAATTCATGATAACCTGCATTTTCAAATTTAATTTGCAAAATGAATTTTCTATAATTGGAACATTATTGCTAGGCTGCTAATACAAGTGTCCATGATTTTATCATGACATCATTAGTAGCTAGGGATGGCAATATAACCCATGGTTACGGGTATCCGTGGTTATCCGATCCGAATGGGGAGGGGAAAAACCGCTCAAGCGGGAAAAATGACCGGGGTGGGAATAACCGTACCGTTAATATGCGGGTATGGTGTGGGGACGGTATTTGTATAATCCGCACCGTACCCGCCCCGATATATATATTTACATAGAAAAATTATTATACATATAAAGGGGATGGCTACGGTAGGGGCGTCCCTACGTAGGGTCATGCCTTAATTATCGTTGGATGGGAATCTGTGGGGAATAACGGGAATCTGTGGAGAATCTATTTATATACAGATTCCCATCCAACGGTGAATAGACAGGATCTTACGTAGGGGCGCCCCTACTGTAGACGCACCCATAAATATCTATTTAATTTTACACTATCAATATTATTATATCTTTGGTAAAATAATGATTTTGGAGAGTTATATGTACTTATATATTTAAATTTTAGAGTTTAAAAATTATTAGTATATTGTTGTGTTTAATATTTTGTTGATTATGAAAAAGATTTAGTATTTTCATCTTAATTTTTTAATATTTTAATATTATCAATGGGTAATGGGTAACCGCGGTTTTCCCCGTTATCCATTGGTTAATACCCGCACCGTCCCCGCATCCAAAAGAATGATTAATGGGCGGGTATGGTATTGTGATTGGTTTTCGGGGATGGGGATGGTAATTAAAAAACCGTCCCCGATCCGCCCCATTGCCATTCCTATTAGTAGCGATCAATAGCTTTACTGGTAAGAGCAAAAGTCAACTTATTTAAAAAAGAAAACTAAAAGTAAGCAGAAAATGCTCATATATGAGTTATTTTGCTTATAATTACCGTATTAATTTGCTGACTTTAGAAACATATATAGAGGCAACTAATTATTATTGCCACAACTGATCATGAAAAAAAAAAAAAAACACAAGTAAGCAGAATTTCCCCCCAAAAAAAGAAACCAAGTAAACAGAAGATGCCAAAGCCCAGATAGGAGTAGGACATACAGGCAAACTCACAAAAATGCTAAATTCTAAGGCCATAAATTTTAGGGCCATGGGTACTGACAACCATTACTTTAGGATCTTTCTTGCAGTATATAGCACCCATTTAGACACATCTGGTCCATTTCTCTTATCAGGCCGAAGAGGGACTACATATAGAAAGGTACCCCAGTGGAGAGCCTGCCTGAAAATGATCTGTTTTGTCTATATGCCTACCAATATTCATGCCACCAACAGGTTGATATAGCTTAACCAAAGTACTTGTTAAGGAAAAGAAGAAATTGAATGGCTGTAGGTTGCAATTGTTGATTTGAGTTGTAAGTCATAAGGAATACTTCCTTTAAGGTGTTCTTTGTCCCTTCGCAGTTGAAATTTTTTAGCGGGTTTTATGACAAATTTCCTCCTAGATACACCGGTCCCCAAAATTAACCTATGTGCAAAGTACACCTAATACGCTCACATAGGCCGGGCCGTAGTGTCCACTAGTAGCATATACCTGTTAAATACAGGTAACACTTTATATCACACACATTTCTCTATAAACCAATAAACTTCTTTTAGGTTTTCATCAATTTGACAATCTCTCTGAAAGTACTTAACACTTGAAATTTCAATATTATTGTTAAAACATAAAGAAAACAATATGCAAGCGGAGTCAGAAATTTAATACGAGTCAAAACTAAATATACTTTAATTATAAAAATGATCTAACTCAAAACTTAAGGGTTTACATATTCAAATGCGCAAAAACTTAGTTTAGAGAAGACAAAGTCTAATTTTTGAAAAAATTTACATGCTATTTACAAGAAAAATAAAATTCAGGGAGAGTATCCACGTGGCTCCGCCCATTTATATGTTTTTAATATATAAAAACAATATTGGCTGCTGATAGCATATGCTAAATGCCATTTTTTGTTGGTTCTACTTCCATCTCAAAATTCTTAATCATGGTAGGGTCATTTTGATTCCCTGCATGCATATTTATCCTCTTTTCATTGCTGTGGTGTTGCCTTATCTCTTAAACCCTTTATCATAGATGCCAAAAGAATGCCTTAAGAAAATGTCAATTTTCATTTCTCTTCCCTTGTCTTTTTTAATTATTTTTTTCACCTTTAAGTCAATCAAAACTTTTGCTTCCCTACTTTTTTGGAGGTCAGAACAGTTCAAAACAATGAAGAACAAGACAAAATTATCACTCCTTTATTAATTTATACATAAGTCTGATAAACATGATAAAACTCATTTTTACAGTTGCACTCCTTTACTAATATCTCTTTCTCTGTTGAATAATTTGGTCAACAGAGAGTATCTATCCCCTATCACATCTATCCCAAATCTCAATTGGGTAATCAATATATTTTCACTAATCATGATTAAGATTCTTGATGGATTTCAGAGGCAACAGTTCTAGCCCAAAACTTGAGATGTTTCTTCATGTCAGCAGCTGCTGAGACTCTTGGAACTCTTAGATTAAGTAGAGGTGAACCAGGTCTCTTTATGAGCCAAGCTTCAGATAAATATGGCCTAATGACACCTCTCTTTTCTTCCTCCTCTTCTTCAATTTCATTGCCTTTGGTTAGTTGATCAGAAGAACCATTGATCTGTTTGTTTTTGTACACTTTGAGCCTTTGTAAACCAGGTAGAAGACTCATCATTCGAGGGCTTATATGTTCTTTCTTGAATATGAAACCAAGATCCATGAACCCTTTAAGCTCTTTAAGTTCTAGCTCATCCAAGCTCTTGCAACTCATCGATTTCTCTAGCCTTGTTGTGCCACTTCCACCTGATTGTCTCAGATGTTCAGCGCGTCTTTTAGTCGATGGCGACGATGAATGCGACCGGATGATTCTAGAGCCACCGGCAAGGCTTGATCTTTTCGGTCTCGCCTTCTTGCTTATGAGCTTTTCTTCATCATCATCCTATGTCACAGAACTATAAGCTTAAGTTGTTTGTTTGTGGCAGAGAATTGTTAAGAGTACATTGAGTCGAATTACCTGTGGAGTTTTTGGTGGTGAGTCTGATGAGTTTGCTTCGTCTGTGAAAGGCGAAAAACCAGACGATATGTCTCCATCTTTTTCATCTTCTATAGATGACATGGAGAGGCTTGGAGATGAGGATTTGGAGGAGTCGTCTGTGTTAAGCTGAGGTGTGTCGAGGTTTTGCGGGGCAATTAACAAAACGGGTTGTGAAAGAAGAATGATTTGGTGAAACCAAAGGCGATCCATGGCTCCTATTAGAGACATATGGTAGTTAGTAGCCATGAATGGAGAGAAGAGAAGAGAAGAGAAGAAAAGAGAGAAGGGTTTTGAAAAACATAAGCTAAATATTATACATGGTGGGAGTTGTGGTTGTAGTAAAAGGACGAAGAACAAGTGTGTGGAAATGGAAGTGGGAAAGTAAGTGGTGGAACCGCTTGATTGATATTGAAGGGATCATGTGGTTAGGAATCAAGAATTGTCCTCACTCCACAATCATGCTTTCACAATATTCCAAGAAACAAGTTGTGCCAAAGCTATTTGCAGAGAGACAAATATGCTTTTATGAAGATATATATTAGTACAAAATAGTATTTTGTCGGTGTCCCACACATATTGTCATGCCAGTAGGATCCTAGAAAAAACAGGGTGAGAAAGGAAGCTTCAGGTGCTTTGAATTAGTTTTACTAGTAGTACTTGTTACTGTTTTTAGTTCTGACTCATTTTTCTCACGGCTATCCACAATCACTGCTATTTCATCTTTAAAAAAATATAAGCACAGACATAGAGATGCTGTAACACAAACATATGTACATGTCAGTGCATGTAATCAAAATATGAGTTTTTGGGAGTACTTGGAGAAAATGACTGACTTTAAGAGAAAAAGAAAGTTACATGCCCAGAACTTTTATTTGTAAAATAACTCCAGTGATATTTACTTTTATACTGAACGATCTTATTTTTACATTGCGTGACCATTATATTCGCTCAACGTAAGTGAAAGAATGTCATTGTGCATATACAAATTTTTCATATCGTCGTTTTGCCAAAAGAACTCACTTTTGGTGAGTTGGAAAGGCATTCGGGGTACAATTTGAGTGAAGACCATATATCTTTCTGTTCACTTTCATTGCTTTTTCGCAGAGAGAGATGATAACATTATTATCAGATTATCCCTATATGTATATATGTAGAGTCAACGAGTTAGAAGACGTGTTCACATTTCACTCTTTATTAGTATCTGGTGTCAACTATTCAATGATGGTTTGACTACAAACATAGTGAGTCCTATATATGTCTGACGTGTGTGGGCCCCACCCAAGATCCTGGCACTATGCGACTATGGTTGCCCAAATGCCAATTAGTGCTCAATCGTGAGACTAGTGCATAGAAAGGAAGAGTGATGTAGCTACAAAGGACTTGGACTGTTACTCTGCATGTTTAGAAGAAAGTTACAAACTTCATAGAAACAATTTCACTGTTTCAATAAACAGCTTCTCAATTAAGTGATTGAAAATGCTAATTATATGAGAGTTTTTTACGCTAATACAAGTCTTGCAACAAGAATCACAATGTGCACATGGTAGCAAGAATCTACTCCGAACTGAATCTGAGAAAAGCACATAAAGAAATGGAAGATAAACCAAAGTCAAACTTCAGTAATAAAGGCCTATAATATAGACTACAATCACTGAAGTGAAAACTTCTTTCAGAATGTCAAATGCGGGAAAGGGAACTTACTGTGACCCAAATGAAGAAAAAAAGCTCAAAGGCATTCTAAAACATTTGCAAAGTAAAAATTACTCGGTCCAAAAGGTGTACAATCTCATCAATAAAAGCTTTCTTAAGCATTTTTCCTCTTAGCATTTTTCTTAATTTTCTGATATGGAGAAGAGAAGTACCACAAAGAGAGTATAATGCAGAAGTAATTAAGACGAATCTCTTTCCCGAACCAAAAGAGATTGTCATTTGGTTTGACAAGAGGTGTTCCAATGGTGACATTGTTTTGTTCTTTTTATTTGAAGAGCCATTCTTGCTACAATGGCTTCAACTTTGGTTCCTAGAACCAGCAATATTACCAAACGACCCAAAAAAAGTTATAAAACAGTGTGGAAATGGGAAACATTTTAAGGCAGTGACTTTAATAGATTTAACTTACTTACCAACATTGTACCATAGTACAACCAGCTATAAACGTGCCAGCCTTAAGAACTCAGACAAATTGACCTCATGAATATATAAGTTCGAGAGCGAAAAAGATCAAAAAAGAAGAAAGCCAAAACTACATCAAATGAAGTAAACGACATACCATACACATCTAATGGCCCAATAGGATGGATGACAACTAAAAACCATATTAGAGGGCTGTCAAGGCAGAAATCAATAGTACCACCTTATTAGTTTTGTAATTGGTTATTATTTTTTCTTTTAAATATAAAGTGTAATAAATTACATACCAGCAATATTACGGGACATCTGTAGTGCTTAGCATCACAAATTAATAAAAATATGAGACTTACTACAAATATTATTTATATACGCTTTGTGTGATTTTTAGCTTCTTTCCCAAAACTAATGCCATATAACAGCGATATAAAATTACATGCCATAATTTACAATCACTAGTTTGAACCGTACAAAAAAAGGCATTGAAGTCTCTGAATTTTTCCACTCTCCACCGTTTATGGCGCAAGCCCAAAAGGCACTTGTTTAATTTCTACCATGATGAATGAGCTTAGCCCTAACAAGCAAAGGGCTCGAGGCTATATATGTATATATATATATGATCTAGGCGTGTATATAGAGATAAATAAACATGCAAAACCAGCCTAGCTCTATGTATATGATTTTCTACTCTCCTCCACTAATATGGCGTTGACCTCCTCTTCTTCTAATACTTTCTTGTTCTTCATCATCTTCTTCTTCCACGATCTCTCCTCCTCTTCTAGATTTGTTTCTCAGAAAAGGAAGAACTTCTACGGTGGCGTTACTCAATCTGGGACTCCATTCAGCCGAAAGAGATGGCCTAGCATACTGTACGGACTGCTCTTGCTTTTTCCTTCTTTCCCTCACTTCAGCCAGCCAGTGCTTTATAATATCCCTCATTTGCTCTTCTAGTACTTTGCTCTTGAATTCTGAACCCATCTGGAAACAAAACCACGTATATATAATTTGTCTTTCTTCAAGTTAAAATTCTCGAGTAGAAAGAGTATATCAGTTAGCTTTATTTTTATTTCTATTAGTGTGTGGTACTAAATATTAATTACTTATGATTTCGCTATCAATATAGTGTAAGTAGTCCCATGTGTGATGTGTAGGGTCCATTCAAGAGCCTATGACTATTGTTGCCAAAATGCCAATTAGTGCTCACCTGTGTCACTAGTGCATAGAGAGGAAGAGTGATGTAGCTACAAAGGACTTGGACTGTTACCCTGCATAAAAGTACAAGTTTGTTCCAAGCTTTTATCATTTATGAGTTTGATTATTTCACTAAACAACTTCTCAATTAAGTGATTGAAACTGCTAATCATTCGAGAGTCCCAGCTTACGCTAATACAACTCTAGTAACAAGAATCACAGTGTGCACATGGTAGCAAGAATCTAGTCCGAACTGAATCTGAGAAAAGCACCACAAAGAAGAGATGGAAGATTAATTCTGATAAAGGCCTATATGGACTAATATAAAATGACTAACGCCAAACCTTTTGGAATGTGATATGAGGGAAGGAGGACTTACTGTGACCCAAATGAAGAAAGAAAGTTCGAATGCATTCTAAAACATTTGCAAAGGAAAAAAAAAAAAAAACGTTGTTAGCTAGTTAATTAGACCAAAAAGGCACAATCTCATTAGATAAAAAAAAGGTCTTCTATGAATTTTTTCCTCTTAGCATTTTACTTCAAATTTGACTGATACTGATATGGAGAAGAGAATTACCACAAAGAGAGTATAATGCAGAAGTGTCAAGACGAATCTCGGCTTCCCAAACCAAAAGAGATTATCATTTGGTTTAACAAGAGGTGTTCCAATGATAACATTGTTTTGTTCTTTTATTTGAAGAGCCATTCTTGCTACAATGACTTCAAGTTTGGTTCCTAGAACCAGAACTATCTGCAAAATGACCAAAAGAAAGTTCTAAAACAGTGAAGAAATTGGGAAATTACATTTTTAAGGAACTTGACCTTAATGGAACCTAACTTAATTACTTACCAACATTGGAACATAGGACAACCAGCTATATACGTGCCAGCCTGAAGAACGCAATCAAATTAAATTTCATCATGGATGAGAGTAAATAAGATTAAAAAAAAAAAGAAGAAAAGGCAAAACGACGTCAAATATTGAAGTAAACGACATACCGTACACATCTAATAGTAATAATATGGCGACTAGAAACCACATTAGAGGGCTGTCAACGCAGAAATTAATAGTACCACGTGCACCATGTTAGTATCATAATTCAACAAAAGAAAATATATATTTACTATAAGATCTAATTACTTTCAATAACATTCATAGACATGGATTTTACGATTTTAAAATTAATACATATAGCAATATGGATAACCATTTATTTAGCAGCATATATTAATAAAAGTGTGAGGGTACTAATTAGCAACATATATCAGAGGGTACTAATTAGCAACATATATTTAGCAACATATATTAATAAAGGTACTAATTAAGCAATATCAGAGATCTATGACATTTTGCTACATATGAATATAAGAACATTGCGGTATAAGCCAATTGGGGCTAGCTCAGTTGGTCCAAAGTTTGAGGGTTGTGTGTGTGTATTTGGGGGGTCAGGGGTTCAAACTTTGGTAGTGTGTGTGTGTCATTTTTCTTTAATTTGTAGTAAAGTGATAGTCATTAGTTAAGCCCCACTTTTTAAAAAAAAAAAAAAAAAAAGAACATTGCCGTATAAAGAATAAAGAACCTGATTCCGACAACTATCCTGAAATCTTCCTCTAAGGATCGCTCTATGTATTGTTGGAAATTAAAGTTATTATGCCTGGCTGACAAGTGAGCCTGAAAATTGTGAGCAGAACAAAAAAAAAATGTTCTAATTTTATGAGAGAGGACAACTAACTAGATTAGAAAGAATCAAAGTAATTAATAAGCTCTTGGAGTTGATAAAGACTAAATTTTGTTACCGCAATAAAACCGTGTCTCAAGGTGAGATAGTCAACTTTTGCAACTGAGTAAAAGAACTGCCTGAAGAAACATTTCTGCTCCAATATCAGTCACTATTCTATTGTTAGTGCTTACTTCATCATGTTATAAGTGATTATAAAACAAAGTTCAAGAAAAATGAGAATAATTAAGACTCACAATCCACAATTGAACCGTTGTTTCTGTACAATTAGTCATGTGCCGTCTTCCAAATGTCGTTTGCCTTGTAAATCGGAATCGATTTGGATCTGTTAAGCAGCATTGTTAACAAGGAGGGGAAAAAAAAAAAGAAAAAGAAAGAAAAGAAAGCTAAACGAATTTTTTAAGCTACTTTGCAACTTACCTATTCATTTTTAATAATGTTAAATATCTCACTTCATATATCCATTTTTTTAATACTATCTTATATGACATATGATTTGTCACCATACAAGTAGCTGATAACATGGCAATTTATGATGAGTTTTGCTTCACCAGTTGAATTGTGACAACTTATTTATTATATTATGTGGTATTAAAAAATAATAAACTATATGGAATCCCTAACACTATCTATTTTTTTTTAAATTTTATTTTGGGATCAAACTGCAGAATCATATATATAAAGTAGTATTTAGAGTTCGAAGTCTAGCTAGTTTTTTTTTTTTTTTTAAAAAAAAAAACCTGTTGGTGTCTAGGATTAGCAGTGCCAACTAGATACTTTGGACCTGGGCTAAGTAGCTAGTTTTTACATTAGGGGCATGTCCTCAAAGGAATGCACCTAAGAGGAATTGAACCATCCACCTAAGGAGCATTCAAGATACCAAGCTCTCATTATCACTTGACCTGAGTCATCCCTTGGTGTTTCAATCCCCCCTCTCTTTTTAAGTAGTACGTGTCATCTATTATCAATTTATTTTAAATACATAACTGCTCAATTATCACATCGATACTAGACATATAAGGTTACTCATTAGCAAGTTTTGTCCTAAAAGCCACGGAGACATGGTTTTCTTAAAGAACCAGTCAAGATCGAAGATTATTAAGGCCAAGAAATATAAAAGGGGTAAAAAAAAAATGGAGGCATATTAGCTAGTTGAAGCTACCGTTTATTTGAGGGCATATTAATTAGGCCCAAATATAGCTTTTAATAAACATCAATCAGTATCAAATGGCCCATTCTGATCCCAAAAGTCAAAGTCCTGTGAACCAGTTGAAGTTTTGCGGTCTTTCTAAATTCTAAGTTTCTATACGGTTGCTTGTCCCACTAAAATTTCCCATCTGCTGTTTAGAAATTAGAATTGGAATATTAACTTTCAAAATTAATTAGGCAAAAACACGCTAAGAATTGGAATATGATTATGTATATATAGCACCCCATTTAAGACTCAAATTATCTAGAATAACTAGACCCGTTTACCTACCATAGAACTAGAAAACTAGAAAATTTTCATTGTCTTGACTGACTTCCATTTCATTTCTTCTTTTGTGCTTTTCACACCAATTAATTCTT
Source organism: Trema orientale (assembly GCA_002914845.1). NCBI lineage: Eukaryota > Viridiplantae > Streptophyta > Magnoliopsida > Rosales > Cannabaceae > Trema > Trema orientale. Next base: position 648,915 of record JXTC01000007.1, read on the forward strand.
TTTTCTTTTCTCAATTAAGACAAATTTTTTTTTTGCTGAAACCTAAAGGATATTTATGCTATTATCATGCTTCCATATTTCTGGCTATGGGGGAGAAAACTCTAGAAATATAAATTGTTGTAACATACCATTGGCAGCAAGATACTCAGTTGTCTGAGTCTCTTTCTCCCAAGCTTTCCAGCGTTTCATCTATATATATAAATATAGATGCATATATGGAATCAAAATAAGAAAACACATTAATAATTATAATCTAGAATTATATGATAAAAACACATTACTTAAGGTGGTACCACTACAAAGAACAAATGAATTATTTTTTACCTTGGCTCTGCCTAAAGCCATTGTTATAGTACTGTACACAATTTGCATCACTGCCAGCACAAAAATAAATATGTGAAGCTGATGAATGGCCTCTTTAGTCACTAGAGCAACCTTTCCCTGCAAATTTCGTCCCAATTACTGTACTAATTTTCTCCTTTTTCCTGTAATTAACTTGAAAAAAAAAAAGTACTATAAATATTAGTAGCTTTGTTTTTCTTTTCTAATATTTTCTTAAGGACATATCCATACTTTGGCGGTGCAAGAATCAGCAACCTCGTCCTCCTCGGCGAGTCGTCTCCATGAAAGTTTATGAACAAAATCATGATCAAGAAAGTGCTGATAATCTTGCACTACTTGGAATTTTTCTGAAGTCTCCTGCTTTCGGCATGGAAGCATGGTGTCTGCTATGTTGGCCGGTATGCATATTTTGGATATGTAATCTTGAGTCACAGCCAATAAAAGTGATATAAATCCCAGAAGGATCAACTCTACAAGGAAATTAGCCAAAAAAAGATCAAATATATATATATATATATTATGGTGTTTATAAGACTATTAACAAATAAATGCATTAAAAAAAAAAGAGGAGGAGGATTGTACCTGATTTGAGCTTCTCCACTGCACCATGCAAAGCAGTTTTCTTGTGCCTCTTTAGCCACTGTGTGACAATTATTTTTAATTAGTACACATATTATAAGTATAGTTTAGCTATAAAAATACTGATCATCAAGCATCCATTTAAAAAAGAAAAAAGAAGAAGAATAAGGTATAGTATTGATTAATTAAAGAATAATTAATTACATTAGAGAGGAGATGGATTGAGTGCTCTATGAAAATGGAGGTGGAGATGAAGAAGAAGCAAACTACGGCGAGTGCCCACGTCGGAGTGTGTTCAAGAGAGATGACCGAGTCGTCTCCAACAGCCATGTTTTGCCTCTGCTTCACTTTTTTTTTTCTTTTTTTTTTCCGGGCTTTCTTTAGTTGAAAATCAATATCATCAATTGTATGTGTGTGTATATATATATCTGTATATTAATGTGACATGCACGAGAAACAAGAGACTTAAAAGCCATACATGTATTTATCATATATGACTTTTTGCACCTCAACGTAACATTGGTATGTATCATTTTCTCTCTCCTAAATGTATTTTTCACACTTTCGTAACCCCATAAGAAAATTAATATTATATCCAATTGTCAGTATTAACTACAACCTATATCATTTTAATATAGACGAATGAATCAATTAATAAACAAATAATAAGGGAATAAAATTTCTACAATATGGTCTGCTAGAGCCGTGGTACGTATGTCAAATAAACAATTAATTTACACTTTTTTTTTTTTTTGGCTGAAGAACAATTAACACATAAAGAAGCTAGGACTTGATCGAAATCAATCTGATGGATACTATTATAGAAGCTTCTTTGCTATACAAAATTACAAATATTATTACAGAAGTTTCTTTGCTATATTACAAAGGGCATCATTCCCTCCCCCAACTTTGTTTGGAATCTGGATATTTCTAAAGAAAAAGGTTAGCTAGCTAGGATTTTTTTATATTTCGAAAAAGAGAAAATTCTCATTTGAAATTAATTTTATTTTTTTTAATCTGTTTGAACGTCATATTTAAATACTCCCAACTTACGTAAAAATGTAACCTTTCCACTTAAAAAAAAAAAAACGAAAAAGGACTAAAAAATCCCTTCTTTGTTGATTAATGATTAGTATCCAAACAATAGAAAATGTAACCCACAAAATTATTTTTCCTTTCGTTTCCCCCTCAAACTTCTAATTTTTCTTTCCTACCTAAAATCTGGATTATTGCCTACATTGTTTTCTCTAATCATGATATGAATTAACTAAATAGCATGTCCCATGTCCAAGGAATATTTTGGGCAATAAAAATAAAGAAATTAAGATTGACAATCCAAACATTGAACAGGATATTAAAATTAATAAAGATCAAGTGACTCTTGACTTATTCTTGCTTACTAAATATGAAATCACGCCATGTGTGCCGCCGAAATTGCAATTTTTTTTCCTCGTTTGGTCCATATATAATGACTATAGTCTTTATCGTCCAATATTATTAATCAACCTCAAACCACCTCACATGTACATATATACATAATCTAAAACCTTAACACAAATTTAGAATTGTTCCCTTTTAGAAGAACGATGGTATATTTTGTTTTATCTAGAGTAAACTGCCAAACAAACTATTTATGTCGAGCAATATGATCATTATAAGTTGATATGACATATTCTGGAATTCATCTTTCTTAAAATTTGTTAATCTATACATATATGAAAAGGAAGGAACGTCAAAACAAGGACCACCATGTGGTTGATGATACTTATGAAGTAGCATTTGAAACTGAGTATAGTAGTAATGCTTGTTTCGTACCAATATGGTGTGTGTGTGTGTGGAAATCATTACAGAGATAAGAAATACAGTCCACACGAGAGTGATTTCAGAGGCTTGTTTTTGACTTCTTCATTTTAGTTGTTCACATTCTAAAAATCTAAAATATGGAGCCATAAATGACATACCTGATTCAAGTAATTTTCCTCAAATTTCTTCTATCAGTTATAAGTTTACTGATAGCTTAATTAGCTTGCCTGTTTTATTGGAATATTGTTATAATAATCTTAATTGTTGCCCAAATATTTTATTTTTTTCTTTTTAATTTTTACGAAATTGAAAAGGAAAAGCTTAATTTTTACAAGTTAAAAGCGACAAAAGCTGACCCAACTAAGGGGTACTGTTGGTACCAAATATCAAATAGACAGTTATTAATGGCTATTTTGATTTTTTTTTTTTTAGGTATTTATGGGCGAAAAGTGGCAACAAATTAAAGTTTTATTCTCATATATATACTTACAAGTTACGTAGACTTTGCCAAAATGGTCCCAAGCGCATTTGTGAATATTAGCAACAAACACTTTGAAAGGACAAAGTAGAAGAAGATTAATAAATTCACGAATGGGAAATGACTTCTGATATTTTTGTTTCTGTTTAGTATTCTTCAACTTAATGTACTTGAATTATATAATTATTACAAGAATGACCATTTTATAAATTGTGTTAAATATTTAATATAAATAAATTGTTACAAAGCATACAGTTTAAGAATTGTGTGGTCAATAATGAGACTCTGAATTTTCAATTTATACAATAAATTACCAAAATTTATACAATTATCATAGCAATGACCATATTTTTCACGAATTATTAATTTTTTTTAAATATAAACGAGTCATGTACAAAGCATGCAGTTTGATAACTATGACTGAGAACGGGATTTTGACTCGTAAAATCAAATAATACTTAATTATACACTTTGTCCATAACTATTTTATATTAAAAAAATAATAGTTTATGACCAAGGAACTATTGTTGTAATAATTGTATAATTCAGGGATCATTATTTTATAAATAAAAAATTTGGGACTAAAGTGATACAATGAATATAATTTAGAAGTCATTATTATAATTAACCCTTTAATAGGATGAAGTAAAGTCTTTTTGGACACTTTGAACATTTAATGAACATGGTCTCTTAAGATAGCTGAGAAGGCATCAATTGTAAGCAATTAAAAACAAGAGAATCCCTTTTCTTTTGCGCTTGAAAAGAAAAACAATAAGTTTTTGAAAACTATCATCATTTTTTATTCATTCTGGACTTTTCTATCCTTTTTTTTTTTTTTTCCGTGGGGACTTGAAATGAAAGGTAGCATTTAACTTAAACTTGGAGTATTGTGAATTTTTTTCAGCAATATATATATATATTGTGAGAATTAATCATTAAAAAAAAAAGTACCTGAGAAAAGTTGGAGCTATTTAAAAAAAGAAATTATAATATGTTTGATCAATTACTGACAACTCAGGGCATTTGGTCTAGTGGTATGATTCTCGCTTAGGGTGCGAGAGGTCCCGAGTTCAATTCTCGGAATGCCCCAAACCAAAATGTTTGTGTTATGTCATTTTTTCTTTTTGAAAATATGCAGTTTGCCGTAGGATAGGGCCTACTTGGTTGTAATTGGGCCAAACCAACAAAGTGGGCCCAATCATAAATTTGGTTGGGGTAAATGGGCGAAATTAAGAGGTTTCTTTGGGGTCCAAATGAGTTTTAACTGCTATTTTTCCTTGAAGATTAGTAATGGAAATTATCACGTTTTGTAACATTTTTTCGACCTCTTAATAAGTGGTCACGATATTTATGAATAGCGGTCATAAAAGTGATTGATCGTAAAATAGTCATCTTGAAAATAAAAAATTATTTTGGCCGAAATTACTCATACTGAGGCCTCGTCCATTTCCCTAGAGCATGTTTGGTGAGTTCGATAGAGATCCTAATCACATGTTTAATGCCACTTTAGATTGAGATGCATACTTTATCTCCTAAAAAACGAGTGCTAGAATTATGTTTTATTTTTGTTATTTAGTCTCATTGCTTGATATATAAAATGTACTTAAAATATCTCACATTATAATAATATCAAAAAATATATTAGAGTTTATATGTCAAGCAGTAAAACTAAAAAATGAAAAAAAAAGAGAGTAAATTTAGTACTCATCTTTCCCAAAATTAGTCTCATATAATATGATATAACTTATCTCATATAATATGATATAACTTATCTCATTCAACATGCTGGGATTTCTCATCTTACACTCCTATATTAGTAGGTTAATCTTAATCCAACATTTCAAAACCAATGAATCCAGTCTTTAAATAATGATTTTCTTTATTCTTTTTAGATTTTAATTCAATTAAAAGTAATTTGAAATATCAATAGTTACAAAGTTCAGTATTTTGAAATTCATTTATAATACATTTTCAAATTTATAAAAGAAAATAATCTTAATTCAATCCAATATTACACCAAATACAAATATAAGATAGTTTTCAGTAATATCCCAATCCAATCATATTTATTCTGATATAATAATGTTATCCAATCTCATACATTAAAAGCAGCCTCTTGGGTTTTGCCTAAGTTTTCTAGTTATAGGATTTTCCTTTCACTTTCCATATAGGGAATATTTTTATTCGACCAATTTTCTTCCAAACAGATATAGACTAGGGAGTAAAAGAAAGAGAAGTTCTAGACGTAATAATATTCTCTTGCCTAATAACTAAATTGTGATAAGACTGATTTGAGATAACACCATTCCTCCTAAAAATGAGGTATTAGCTAAATAGGTAGTGGTTGTTATACAGATGTATACCAAGACCGGTAAGCGTGATTTGGCTCCAAAGAAAGATTTTTCTCTACTCCCCTTAATTTTTATTGAAATTGTATCATTTCTTGTGCTACTTTTTGAGCCCATCAAAGTCTTTGGGAAAACACTAACTAGCATGAAGTTTCCTCAGTATAACTGTGATTTTTTTTTTTTTTGATAGACACTAGTCAAATTTTCAAACAAAGCTGAAAAATTGTCTTGAAAACTCTTACCCCTACTTTTCTTAATTTCAAACCCAAAAATTAATATTTAGTACTCAAAAGATATATATTGAGAGGAGAAATATACACATTGTTGGCACGGTTCTTACCAATTGTCCACGTGTCTTCGATATCCTGGGTTGCTTCTGACTTCAAGCTCGGCCGAAGAGGCGGGAGTCCATACCTGCAAAGACTCTCCGATGCTTAAGTCAGATATTTGCCCACTAGGAGAAGTAGCAAGAATATTCGAAGAGCAGTATATTTGTATTCTTTTTTTTCTTATGTCCCTCGGAAGGGAAAATAGGTTGTATTTATATCACAGAGGTCGGGGCACTATTAGCGCCCAACCCCAGGATCAAGTACCTTCTTTTATCATGATTTATTCCAGAAATCACGAGCCTGGACTGCTGTGATCTCCTCTGATTGACATGACTTACTTTCCGCCGTTGTTTCCGGTATGGGCTCGATGTGAGAGGACATCGACAATCCGCCGCTCTGTCGGGACGGCTTGTCCAGTATGCACACCTGCCCAGTATCGCATTAAATACCTTGTCTGGGTCTGGACTGCGCGTTGTCTCACATGGCCTTCTAGTGGAAGACCCTTGAGGCGTCTGACCCTCGGCTGTAGGGACAAGGGTCAGACAAGGCCGAACCCATCCAGGGTCTGGGGCAGGTACGGCCTTGGCCCACGACAACCGGAGGGCCCTTATAGCGTCTCGTGCGAATCACATGGCCTCCGAGTGGTTTTCCTGCACACGTGTCAATTGGCGAATTCTCTACCACCTGGCGAACCGCCCACGCGGCATACGATTTAAGAATGGGCCCCACACACATAATAAGAAGAGAGGTACTCTCCGAGTGTGAAATGTACTCGAGCTGCATGTGCATGTGTGTTTCCACTAGAGAAGAAATTAAAACCGACGTGGTTTGTTTCATGTGACCATTATAAGGGAAAAGCCGTACGTAGAGATTTCAAAGCCACACTGCTCAAGTTAAATATACTTTTTGGATCATTCAGTAGTATAAGCTATGAAATGGTTAGAAGCCTAATTTATTCTTTGGTCACAACACCATACGCATGGAGATGTACCAAAGTATGTTCATGTGGTTCTTGTCACTAACAGAAGGCCCCATTAGTGTAACTTTGTCCTCGTACTAATTCTCGAGAAGTAGCACTCCAATTTCTTGGGATTTTATATAATATATATTTTTTTCTCCTTACTCTCGACTCTACAATACTTAACTGGTCTTTGCTCTATTTTCTTTTTTCCTCTCTCTATAATTCTTTATATTATGCTGTAGTGAACTTGAAAGAACCGATTGGTCACGTGATATTGATGAATGAGCACTAAAATTACTAGAGATATATACTTACATAGCAAGAAATTACAATGCATGCCGTGGATGTTATTAAGAGCATTGAACGAGGACAGAAAAAAAAAAAAAAAAGAAAAGAAAAAAGAGAACCCAAAGAATGGTTTTAGGTTACCATAAAGTCTTTATTGACATCAACCACAAGCATCAAGTCAGACGTCAATTGGGAAAAGCAAACTCTTGGTTCCCATTTTTCACTCAATTCATTACGGTCTCTTTCCCTGGACAAACGTTTTGTTCATAACTCAGTCTGCTATTTCTTAAATTTTTAGTACTCTATTTATTTGTTTCACTCTCTCTCTCTTTTCCAACTTTAATCAGCTTGTTTAATAATAAATAATTACAACTCTCAGTATTTAATATTAGACATTAATAATGCACGCCTCCTTCTGTGTAATATTGATCAAGAAACTAATTAAAGAATTAATTAGTCTTAAAAATTAAAAAAATAAAGACTACTTACGTTTCTTTCCTCCGTGTTTTTTTTATTTTTTTTTTTGTTGAAGAGTTCTTTCCTCCATTTTAAGCACATGTATAATCAAAGACCACCGGTCATCCCCTTTGGTTTTTCTAGAACTGTCACCCCTTATAGTATATTTGGACTTCCATTACAATTAAAGACCGCGGTTTGAAACAGGCATCTTAGATTCCAATAATAAAAACATTAAATGAGGAGATACATTTATATATGTGTACATATACACATTATAATCATTACAAAAGAGAATTAATGCTTGTTATATACTCAAATTCGCATGTGGCGGGTATGCAGAGCCAATACTGCTGGTTTATATTTCTACGTGTTATAAGAATAAAAGTCACGTTGATGAGGCCTAAAATTGTATGTATACACTGTACAGGGGCCAAGAACATGATATGGTCATATAACGACGTCTGTGATTATAAGAAAATGCTTAGCAAGTTTGGTTTATACATTGTAAGGACTTATATGAACCGTTCGATTTACTTCTAACTAAATTAGTACAATGTTGATTCCAGTTGTTTCTCCTCAAACAGAAGACCAAATATAGAGTCAAAGTCCTCTCAACCAAGTTCTTCTAGCTAGGGTCCTCCTCTTCCGTCCCTTCTAGGCAAGTGTTTTGATAAGTACAAGTACTGAACACCATTGATTCCATGACACTATATGGGCTCTGCCAATTGGTCTATATATATGCGCTCTTCATTTACTAATTGTTAACCATTAGTATACTGCATACATATAAGTCTAGTGCATGTATTAGTTCTGATAAGTAATAACAATATTTTGAGTGTTAAGGAATTAAAAAGAATGGCAGGGGCATCAAAAGGAAGATCTTTGGAGGAGACACCGACTTGGGCTGTGGCTGCTGTTTGCTTTGTGCTAGTTTTGGTCTCTATTCTCATTGAACATGTCATTCATTTGATCGGAAAGGTGCAATAATCTCAACATAACAATTAGCTAGTAGTACTGAGCTCAGGCTTTTCTTAATTATCTTATTATGATACATAGTGATATGAGGTTTTTATTCTCTGTAGTGGTTGACAAAGAGAAACAAAAGAGCTCTCTATGAAGCACTTGAAAAGATTAAATCAGGTATATTTGGTACCTTAGAGGTTTGTTTTTTTTTTTTTTAAATTTATCTTATTTCCAGTTTTTTTCTTTTTAAATTCTTTCATTCATGGTTAGTTTTCTGTGACAGAGCTTATGCTATTGGGGTTCATATCATTGTTGCTAACAGTAGGACAAGGTCTCATTTCAAATATCTGCATAAACAAGGCCATTGGTGCTACTTGGCATCCATGCAATAGCAAAAAAGAGAGCAAAGTACAACCGGGTACCAATGAAGAAGATGATGATGATCATAATGGCCATAGGAGAAAGCTTCTTTCATCACAAGATCATTTTTCAGATCTTGGTGGGAAAGCTGTCCGACGTGTCTTGGCGTCAGTTTCAGAAGACAAATGTGCTGCCAAGGCATGTAACTTCAATTATTTATTCTTGCTTTTTTTTTTTTTTTTCTTTTTAACTTTGGTACCAATAATTGAAGATATATGTACAAGAAGAAATATGGTATATGAAAATGTTGACACAAAATTTATTGTTTTAATTCATGTGGGTCACCTTTTTTTTTTCCTTGGGGAATCTAAGATCTTTTAGTATTATTTATTGTTTTGATTTGTAGGGGCAGGACAAAGTCCCGTTTGTGTCAGCCTATGGGATTCACCAACTTCACATATTTATTTTTGTGTTAGCCGTTTTCCACGTGCTTTACTGCATAATCACCTTGGTTTTGGGCAGAACAAAGGTATCAATCAAATCTCATGATTCTCTTCTCACTAGAACTAGTTAGTTGTAAATTGTAATCATATAAGTTTGATTTTTCTACAACTTTATGATTTGTTGGATTATCCAGATGAGGAAGTGGAAAGCATGGGAAATGGAAACGAGGACAACTGACTACCAGTTTTCCAATGGTACATTTCACCTTTAATCAACATTTACAACTATTATTTCTTTTCAACATGCATGTATATTATGGATTGAATTCTTATATCCCCCCCAAAAAAAAAAGTGAAAAAGAGAACACTGTTATATCATAAAATATGTTTTATAAGTGCAGGTTTCAGCAAAATTCTATTATTAGACCCTTGAGGGGCTTACTATTAATAAAGTGAAATTTCCTTAATTTTAACCAAAGGTTACATAATTATAAAGGAACTTATGATTCAAGCAATGCTTTGATGAATGTGAAAATGGGGTACTGTTAAATTGTGTTGCAGACCCGGAGAGATTTAGATTTACCAGAGAAACATCCTTTGGACGTAGGCACTTGAACTTTTGGAGCAACTATCCCTTTCTCTTATGGATTGTGAGTCCCAAGTTACTGGCATATCATCTTTACTGATTTGTATAAACAACACTACGTAGGCTACACTCCAAAGTTCGAAAGACTTGATAAATACAGTAATCTTCATGGTATACTCATAAGCAAGACATTGTGTCACTAATTATGCAGGTTTGCTTCTTCAGACAGTTCTGCAGATCAGTACCAAAGGTTGATTACATGACCCTGCGTCACGGGTTTATTATTGTACGTCTCCTACTCTAGTCTACCACCAAAAAATAATGCCATTGTTTTGAACTGGATGGAAACTGTGTCTTCTTGTTATGTTAAAACCATTATTGATGCTAAGAGAGCTTAAATTTATCTGCTTTTACAAGGCTCATTTGGCACCTCAGAGTCATGCCAAGTTTGATTTTCAGAAGTATATTAACAGATCACTTGAAGAGGACTTCAAAGTTGTTGTTGAGATCAGGTAGGTGGCTTTTAAGTGCTGAGTTCTTTCCAAACTATTGAGCAATGTATTAACTTCGACTATGGTTGGAAGTTGTTAAGAGTTGGATTCTTTTTCTCTTGCCTATATTACGATAACAACGCCAATTACCATGATCTTTGCAGCCCCACAATTTGGTTCTTTGCTATACTATTCATACTATCTAATACCAACGGTAACATTGCAATATTACTTCATTACCTAAACATTTACCGTGTTCTAGATTTCTAGAGCTTGGTTTAGTTTCTTAAACAAGTCTCTTTACCTCTATGTATACAGGGTGGCGCTCTTATCTCTGGCTACCATTTGTCCCACTGATTGTAAGCACCATTTCTAACCCTTGTTAATTTGGTTATTATCCAAGTTCTTGAAAGTCAAATTTCTGGATTTTGACAGTAAAATCTGTCGCAGATCATCTTGTTGGTAGGGACAAAGCTGCAAGTTATCATAACAAAGATGGGTCTAAGGATCCAAGAGAGAGGAGAGGTGGTTAAGGGGACGCCGCTGGTTCAGCCAGGCGACGACCTCTTCTGGTTTAACCGCCCACGCCTCATTCTCTACCTCATCCACTTTGTTCTCTTTCAGGTCCTGTTCTGTAAAACTCAGCTTTTTATCTCCATTGTCAATTTGTTACTCTCCATTTTCAATTCTTTCCTCTCTTTTGTTTCTCACAGAACGCTTTTCAGCTTGCTTTCTTAGCATGGACTTTGGTAAGCCATCTGACTAGTCCCAGTTATTTACAGTATAATATCGTTCTTGGAGTTGGAGAATCATTGTTACACCCTCGTTGTTCTCTCTGCAGTATGAGTTTGGCTTAAAATCTTGCTTCCATGACAAATTAGAGGATGTTATCACTAGGATATCAATGGGGTAAGACCGTTAACTCTACTGTGTTACGTTAAGTTTAGAAAAACTTCTATGAGAGCCAAGACTAAAGTTGGTGAGCATACAAATGAGCAGGGTCCTTATCCAAATACTTTGTAGCTACGTGACTCTTCCGTTGTATGCCTTGGTAACACAGGTGAGAGTAATTCTTAACTTCTTGTCGTTTTGATTAAACCAGCTATAGTTGCTATTACAATGATTTTTCTCTGTTCTTTTCGACCTTAAAACAGATGGGATCGACCATGAAACCCACTATCTTCAACGATAGAGTGGCAGACGCGTTAAGAAAGTGGCACCACACAGCAAGAAAACATGTGAAACAGAGCAGGCAAGCAGCTAGTACTCCGAACACTCCATCCCAATCCATGTCCCCTGTCCATTTGCTTCGGAATTACAGAAATGAACATGACAGCGGCCATACATCGCCGAGAATGTCAAACTTCGATATTGAAGCATGGGAGGAGGAGGAGAAGGAGAAGGGAAGTGTTGCTTCGCCCACTCGACGCCGCAATGATGTTGACCGGAATCACCGAGGAAACTCGGGTCAAGATGAGGGATGCAGTGTTCATGAACCGAGATCAATACACAATCCCGTAGGCCGTCATTCATTCCAGATTCAGCATGAAATTGACATTCAGCGAACAGATTTTTCGTTTGATAAATCAGAGAGAATATGATGGTAATAGAGAGAGATTATAATCGATACACACATAAAACTTTGGAGTGACTGATTTTGTACTTTTATAGAGACGACTAGAATCTTGCATTAACAATGGCTTTACAAAAACGTCAATTCTCCTACAACCTGTGTTTGTTTCTTCAAAAGTAGCTATGTATAATAGGGCAGAAGATAAGGTATTGACAAAATGAGATAATGTGTTTGAAGATGTAATTACTCTCAAGCCAAAAATGTACACTTATTTTGGGCAACGGAGTCATCAAAGTTCTCAATAAACCCACTGCGATGAGGTCCAAAAAAGAATTTCTTATCTATCCATCAAAGTTACCCATAAAATTCTAGTTAGAAAAACTCCCAAGTTTTCAGACGGGCTACAATATAGCAACTTAGATATATATATAACACCAACTCATGCTATAGAATTAGCTTAAGAGGTGTGACAAATACTACAATGGCTTTGGCTTCAGAAAAGGTCAATTTAAACCCTTATCCCCTCTCCCCTACTCTAAACTCCAAAGTACCAAACTGGTAATCACAGAAGTGCAGCCATAAAGTTTCTTTTTTTTTTTTTTTTTTGTGGTGCGTACCATGCAGAAGCAGCAGGAAGAGCATATGACGCAGAAACTAGGAAATCATATAAATTAAAAAGTGAGAGTACTTCTTAACTTCCTGTCGTTTGATTAAACCAGCTATAGTTGCCATTACCAGGCATTTGTCACTCCTCTCTGGTCTTTTCGACCTTAAAACAGATGGGATCGACCATGAAAGCCAACCATCTTCAACGATAGAGTAGCAAACGCATTAATCAAAGTGACAAGCAGCTAGTACTCCGGGCACTCTATGCCAATCCATGTCCCCTTCCCATCTACTTGAGAATTGCAGAAACGAACAGGATAGCAGCCATACATTACCACGAGTGTCAAACTTCGATATTCATACGTGAGAATGTCAGACTTACGATACCAAAGCATGGGAGGAGGAGGAGAAGAAGGGAAGCCTGCCTTCGCCCTCTTGATACTGGTAATGACGTTGACCGGAATCAACGAGGAAACTCGGGACAAGATGAAGAACGCAGTGTTCACGAACAAGATCAATACGCAATCCTACAGGTCGTCAATCTTTCTAGGTTCTGCATGAAATTGACTTTCAGCCAACAAAATTTTACGTTTGATAAGTAACAGAGAAATGAATGAATGTAAACGTGAAACTTCAGTGACCGATTTGTAAGAAACTTTTATGGAGACGACCAGAATCTTGTTTTAACAATGGCTAACAAAAAACAAGTTGACAAAAACGTCAATTTCCCAACAACTTGTTTTTTGTTTCTTCAAAATGTATACCAGGATACAAAACCTTGTGACAAGGTGGACACGAACAATGAGATAAGGTGTTACCACTTACGATAGATCATTACTCTCAAGTCAAAAATGTACACTTACCTTTTTTTAAAGTCTTGAGCACCGTAGCCATCAAACTCCTCAATAAACCGCTGCAATGAGGTCCCAAAACTAATTTGTCAAGTAAATTTATCCATCAAAGTTCCTACTAGCATTTTAGTTGGAATAACTCCCAAGTTTTCAGACGAGTTACACATATAACACCTTAGAGACATACAACACCAACTCATGCTATAAAATAAGCTGAAGAGGTGTTACAAATACAGTGCCTAAACCAGAACTAAGACTACAATGGCTTGGCTTTCAGAAGACCAATTTATATCCCTCTCCTCTACTACTCTATACACCAAAGTACCAAACTATTATTCAAAGTACAATCACCTTAAACCAGACTAGGACTTAAATCTCTCTGCACACACTAATCACCAGTAGTATTAGATTCATAATTATCACATATCAGCGCCCAAAACGGATATCCAATGATTACGTTCAGTCTCTAGGACCAACCGTGCAAAAGGAACAGAACATACGCATCAATGCAGCAACTAATTTACAAAACTATACAAAATTAAATAGATTATGTCGAGCAAAATACTAAATCTATCATGAAAACAGTTTCACAATGGTCTTATTTGGGCCAAACTTAAAACGTAAAAGGAAACAACACACCAAAACACAACCACATTCATGTTTGTTTCTTCAGTAGTCGGGAATTATTGGACAAACCATGATATGAATTACTCTTAAGCCAAAAGTGTACTCTTCTTTTGAACTTTTGATCATCAAAGTTCCCCTTAAATTACTGCAATGAGCTCCTAAAAAGCTTTCCTCAAGTAAATTTACACCAATCTTCCTCCCAAATCGTTAAGTCTTTTAGACAAGCTACACATAACACCTATAATATTCAACAGCAAAACATGCTACAATAGCTCAAGAGGTGTATAAACCAAAACAAAGAGATGCAATGGCATGGCTTCAAAAAGGCCAATTTAAATCCTCCTCCTCTCAACTCTAGACACTAAAGCACCAAACTAGTTATCACATGAGAACAATCACCCTAAAGAGTTCAGTTTAGGATATCAAACCTAGCAATCACATAAAAGGGGTAACATGATTTAGTTAGGATATCAAACGATGTATAAGCACAGTCGTCAAGTACTTACGAAAACGGGTCCCATTCGGACTAATTTAACAGTTGGAAGGGAATAAATAACAACTAAAAACCAGTAAAACACAACAAAATTTATTTTTGTTTGTTCATTCATGAATAATTTGACAAACCAAGAGATAAAAGTGTAATCAGAATCATCGAAGTTGCAAAAAAACCACTGCAATAAGATCCTAAAGAAGTCATATTTACACCAATCTTCCTCCTAGATTTTCAGTTACTTACGAGTCCCTAAACTGGAACAGTACAACAAAGACTAATTTAAATCCTTCACCTCTGCAACTCTAAACCAGAGCATCAAACTAGTTTTAATAGAAAAAATACCATACTAAAAAACCTGAGTTAAGACACTAGTAAAAGAAAGCCATCAAGTACTTCCCTAGGGAAAGTATAGAATTCTCAACCACCCTGAGAGGTATACACCAGAATAAACACGCATTTTACAGAAACTCTCAAGTTGGCATGTAAAGAACTACAAATAGTGACAACGGTGTGAATTCTGAGAGAACCCACTTAATCTTAACTCCGCAAACTCTTACCAACAAGAGTAGTGCATTCAGAATTATCAAAATAGCAGACACCCTCCAAAGGATTAGAATAGTTGCATATCAAGTCAGAACCAGATAAAGGACATCATACAAAATTAAGAAGATAATGTAGAACAAAATACTACTAATTTATTATGAAAATAAGAGTTTCATATGGCCTCATTGGACCAAATCAACATAATCAAAAGAAAATAAAACCACTAGAACACAGACACACAAGAGTTCAATTTTTCAAATGGCCAAACAAAGCCCCATCCAAAGACTCGGAACAGACCCCAACTTTCTCAGAAATCTCCACCACGAAGACGGAGGACAAGGTGGAGGGTAGACTCCTTTTGGATATTGTAGTCCGCAAGGGTGCGACCATCCTCCAGTTGCTTCCCGGCAAAGATGAGACGCTGCTGGTCCGGTGGGATGCCTTCCTTGTCCTGAATCTTTGCCTTCACGTTGTCGATGGTGTCGGAGCCCTCCACCTCCAACGTGATCGTCTTCCCAGTCAGGGTCTTGACGAAGATCTGCATCCCACCACGCAGCCGGAGCACCAAGTGCAGGGTCGACTCCTTCTGGATATTGTAATCCGCGAGGGTCCTCCCGTCCTCGAGCTGCTTCCCGGCAAAGATGAGCCTCTGCTGGTCCGGCGGGATCCCCTCCTTGTCCTGAATCTTCGCCTTCACGTTGTCGATCGTATCCGAGCTCTCGACCTCGAGGGTGATCGTCTTCCCAGTAAGGGTCTTGACGAAGATCTGCATCCCACCACGGAGCCTGAGCACCAGATGGAGCGTCGACTCCTTCTGGATGTTGTAGTCGGCGAGGGTTCGGCCGTCCTCGAGCTGCTTCCCGGCGAAGATGAGCCTCTGCTGGTCCGGCGGGATCCCCTCCTTGTCCTGGATCTTGGCCTTCACGTTGTCGATCGTGTCCGAGCTCTCCACCTCGAGCGTGATCGTCTTCCCGGTTAGGGTTTTCACGAATATCTGCATACCTCCACGGAGACGAAGCACCAGGTGGAGCGTCGACTCCTTCTGGATGTTGTAGTCGGCTAGGGTCCGGCCGTCCTCGAGCTGCTTTCCGGCGAAGATGAGCCTCTGCTGGTCCGGCGGGATCCCCTCCTTGTCCTGGATTTTGGTTTTGACATTGTCGATGGTGTCGGAGCTCTCCACCTCGAGGGTGATGGTCTTGCCGGTTAGGGTTTTGACGAAGATCTGCATATTGAAGATGAAGAAGAAGAAGAAGAAGAAGAAATCGAAATTGAATCGAAGAGAGAGAAACTAGAGAGAGAAAGAAAGGCTTTCTTTTGAAGCTGTGATTGTGTGTGATATGAATTGAGAATGATGAAACAAGAGAGAAGAGGGTGTTTATATAGGAGAGCCGAGGCGGTGGCGGGCGATGAAACCTATAAGGGATAGTTTGGTCAATATGAGTAGTCGGCAGAAATAGAATCAGGAAAAGGAACGGTCCAGAATTTTCCAGGTCTTTGCTGGCTTTTTTTTTTTAATTTTTTATAATTGGGTAATTAAGAAAAAAAGGGGATGAAAAAAAGAAAAATAATATTTATTTAGAATTAGAACAAGTTGGTCTCTCACGTCACGAATTGTGTTTACCAAAAAACTTTTTTTTTTTTTTTAAGGAAAGTTGTGAATTTAATTTTTAGGAGAAAAAGTGGGTTTCTTCGAATTAGGTCCAGAGTATTGCCCACTTGGCCGCCACACAAAAGATAAGGTTGTGGTTGTAGAGGAAGACTTGGTCAAGGATAATAAATAGTGTCCCTAAAGAGAAAAATATAAATAAATATTCCTCCAACCAAAAAAAACTCAACCGAAAAAAAGAAAAAAGAAAGGTCTTTCAAAAAAAAAAAAAAAAGAAAGGATATGAAATGATATGATATGATGATATGCACAAAGATATTAAAATAAAAGGAAAAAAACAATAATTGGAATAAGTTGTGTTGTTTAAGCTTTTCTATTAAATAATTCTTATTTATTTTGGATGGACATCCAACTTACTTTAAAAAAAAAAGTGCATTTTCAAATGGTGATATGCACAAAGATATTAAAAGGGCAAAACACAAATAATTAGTATAGTAGTGTAGTTTAAGCTTTTCTATTAAAAAATTTCTAATATTTTTTTTCTGAATGGAAAATAATTTTAATATTTGGATTGACATCCTACTTACTAAAAAACAAAACAATCCCTTTATTATTTAGTAATTTAATTGAATTTATTTACTTTTCTAAGAAATAGACAATGAATCAAGCCCGATTTTATGTACATGTGAATATTTTAATTCAATGTCAACTTGTTATTCGTTTTGTTTTTCCTTTATTTTTTAAATACTAGGAGTGGTTGTATTTGTTGGGTAATGACGACTAATTAAAAAAATAGAAGACTGACAGCCCAAGAAACGCAACTTCCTTTTCCTTTTCCTTTCACTTTCCTTTTTCTTTTTTTTCTTTTTTTTTTTCAAGTATTAAATCTACCACCTTTCTTATCCACTACTTATTCTTTTCTTTAACTTTTTTTTTGAATAATATTCCTTTCTTTCTTATGCGATTTATATACTAACATATTCTTTCGGCCAGTTCTATTATAGGTGGGCTTATTTATTGCTACAGGTAGGAGGGGTATTTTACTGGATGACTGATTGGCTGATATCTAAAGTAGAATTATTTGAAACATATAAAACTCTTCAATTTATTCATTGACAAAGAAAATATCACTTTTTAAATTTTTTTTGAAAAATATAATTTTTAAAATAGTTATTAGTTACTCGTTTCTGAAAATTGGTTACCGAATACCAGTTACCGGTTATATACTAGTTATAAATACCTTTGGTTATTAGTTACTTACGGGTTATTAGTTATTATTTTAAAAATGATATTTTTCTAAATATTTTTGAAAAAATGATATTTTTCTAATAAAAATTATACCAGACCTTAAAAAAAACACATGTCACCGTATTTTTCAAATTTTTTTTCTAAAAAAATGTGGTAAAAGGCCTACTTTCCCCAAATTAATAAAATGAAAACATGTTATTGAAATCAACTCATTCTTCTTCTTTGATTTCTTCACGGACTACAGCGACTACATCAAGCAAGCGACTGTGATTACAGACAACACAACTGCCCATCAATCTTCCGCACAAGAAGCATGCATGTCGCTCTCCCTTGCACCAACTGTCATTTTGCCTTCGCAGTGAAATAAGGATTTTTCTAAGAATTAGATTATCTAAGAACGAAATGACAATTAGGATTTTTTTGACCCCGTTTGGTTCGCCTATTTAAATGTGTGTATTTGAATGAAAATTATGGAATGTGTTATAATTGGAATGAGAGACATTTGAATAGAAAAAATAGTAGAATGGGTTGTAATTAGAATATGAGCATTGAAATGGACCATTCAAAAACACCTCCCCCCTCCATTCTCATTCAAGACACATAAAAATCATTCCAATAGTTAATTTTTCTGATGGACCATTTGAATGGAAAAACTGAATTGTTGAAACAAACACACATTCTAAAAGATCATTTGAATGGAAAAATTAGAGTTGTTGAAACACTCATTCAAATAGATTTTCTATTCTAATGGAATGGAATGGTTGAAACAAACGGGGCCTTTTATTTTTCGTAAAAAGCAATCAGTTTTTTCCTATTTTTAGGGAGGGATTTGGATATGGGTGGCTCTATTGCCAACTTCTTTTTTTCTCTCCCAATCCCCTTTTTAAACACACTCCTCTAATATTTTAAAATTTTTTTTTACACATCTTATAAATTTATATTATGTAAAAAAAAATACCTCTTGTTAAATATTTCTCTAAATTTTCTACCCCTAAGACTTGACAATAAATTAGTTTTTAGATTTTTTTTCTCCTTTTAGAAATTACAACAATAATATAAATTGATAAAACTAATATTTTTTTTTTGTCTTATAACTACACAACTTGTTGGTTCCTAAACTAAAAAAAAAAAAGTTATTGAATGGTAGTTCCCCCACCCCAAAAAAAAAAAACACAGTGGTTCCCAAACCAAAAAGAAAAATAAAAATTTATAAGGAAAAAAAAACACAATTGGTTACCAAACAAAAAAAAAAAAAAAAACTTATAAGAAAGAGTTCCAAAACGGTTGGTTCCCACCTCCCATCCAGAAAAAAAATCGAAAAAACAAATAAAACGTTAACTATTGGTTCACAAAAAAAATTAAAACAAAAACATAAAATTTGACTTTTTTTTTTTAAATTGAGCAAAATATTATACGATTACAGTACATAATTGGAGGGTGTGCTAAGAGATAAGAGTTTTAATTATTTAATGTTATATGAGAATATTCATGTCAATTCATAAGAATATATTTTTATAAATAAATAATTAATTAAAAAGAGAGTGGGGAAAGGGAAAAAAAAAAGGGTGACTTTTTGAATATTTATTGATGTCGTGTTTTATAAAAATGGATCTGCTATCCTTTTCAAAAAAATCTTTTAAACTTACGGCTCAATTAAACAGATTTTACGTAAAAAATAATATATTGTGGTAAAATCCACATTTTTAATTATTAATCATTTATCTTTCTACCGTATGATGTTAATCGGAAGGTTAATATACTCTTCCTACGTGTAGGAGGAAAATTAGCCCTCTTACCATAGAAGCTCCCTATTCTGTTTTGTTTTTCTTTTTCTTTAGGAAGATTTTATTAGATATATTCCAGTAGAATAATGATGAGGATTTCAAAAATGTACACAAAATGATGTAATATGTATTTTAACTTTTTTTTTTATTTTAAAGTAGAATTATGCAATTTAAAATTATATAACTAAAAATGATGCACAGCACCGGTTTAAGATTTTAGTGTCACAATATTTACTCATTCTAGTAAGGACAAAGAATAGAAGACACCTCACACAACCCATCATACGACATTTCACACATACCTTGCGTCATAGAATCTTGAAACATTACTCTTTTCTCAAGATCATAGCTAAATTCGTGGGCGGGCCCAAATTTACTTATGGGCTTCACATTTGGTGATATCCCAGTTTTGTCTTACGTGCTCAAAGAAAATACATAGGAAGCAGATGGCAGTAGCATTTTAAAATGGGATAATATTATTTTATATCTTGTATTTTAAAACTTTTTCAGTTTGTACATTGTATTTTAATTATTATAAACATTAACTATTAAATTTAATATATTTATTACAAATTTATATACTAATACTAATTTAAAATAATTAATTTATTAAAATGATTTAATAAATTTATTCTCGAGTCACGTATAATATGAATTTATTTTCAATTTTTTAAACATCTTAGTAAATTAAAGGTTCTAAATTGATATCAAGATATAAATTTGTAACATATTTTAAATCTAAAAGTCAATATTGATAATAACTAAGTAAAATTTGAACAAAATGTCAAAATATCCCTTCTAAAATTTATTAGAGCCCTACAAACCATAGATTAAAAGCTCCAATTTAGAAATTATATGCAGAGAAGCAAAAATGATAATTAAAATTAGGTGGGTTCTCCTTTCACAAAAAATAAAAATTAGGTGGGTTCTTTATAAGGGCTTCACAAAAAATAAAATTTAGTTGGAAGCCTGTAATAAATCGGCTGAGATTGGCCTGGAGTTCGCTTTACAACTTCCCAAAATAAGCATCTTTCCTCCGTTTTGAGGATAATCTCCAAATATATATAGAGCTATAAACAATAATATAAAGCCAAGAACAAGCAAAGACTTGTTTACTCGTCCTTCATGTTATCAGCCAGGGCAGAAGCTTTGCAGATTGGACACAAGTTTTTCATTGATAACCATTTTTTGATGCAGCTCACATGGAAATCATGGCCGCAAGTTTTTAATGTTCCAACATCATCCATGTCCTCGTACTCCTCCTATCCATCACGACACAAATTTGGAAATTTTAGTTAAAAAATAATAACTGGATTTTGCTAGCTAAAGATGCATCGATAGGATGAGGGCAGTTCACAATGAACAACTCTAATTGCATCGACGCAATTGTGCATAGTAGGCTTCAAATAATTAAGAGGAGTAAGTATTCATTACCAACTATAACATGCATAATCTGCTTATTAACAATGACCAGAAAAATAATCCATTGATCTTTCCTCCAATCCCAAGATATATGAATAATGCATCAAAGAACTTCACTCACTTAAAACGGGTAAAATTTCTTACCAGGCATATTACGCAACTCCCTTCCTCCTGGATTTGATCTGAGGAACAATATATTGTTTCTGTCACACACTTGAACATTAAATCTTCAGATAAGCCAGTGTTGACACTCCCAATACGTTCTCCAAGTGCAAGAAGTTCCTGTTCGTTTCATTATCATTAAATTATTAATATCCAACAATGAACAGAAAGGGAAAAAAAAAAAAAATTTTAAAAAAAGTGAGGAATGTTGATAATTACCTCATAGCTCATGTTGTCAACGTCTAACCTCATCTCCCTATGCTGATCAGCCATATTTCTAGACCCATACAAGGCTGAACGATCGACAATCATGAAACCCTGAGAAGAGATGATTTTTTCTGGAGTGAGCAGATGTTGTGTGTTGCGGAAACAAGGAAGACAAAAACTGTCCCCCCATCTTAGCCACATGATATTGATGATGTCATCAACCACAAAGAAACTGAGCAGTTGGCATGAGCTTAGATTTACACGAGCTTGAAATAAAATGTAGGGTTTTAAATTCATTCAAAAGTGTAATAAACTACAGTTGCATGTGCTCATAAGAACATACAACCAGAAGTTCTCCTATACTTTCTCTTAAGGCTTGAAGCTTGCATGGTTTTGGCTCTTCAAAACCAGGACAATAAGCAGTTTCTCACTAGTCCTATCCTAGCTGTTCAGTTACATCATAGAAAGGCTACAAACTATAAGTTGTCGTTACAAAGTTGTTATAAGAGATTTGGCGCAGCAGCATAGAGTTCTTGACGAAAAAGAAAAATTAGACAGAAAAATTATGAATTTATTGACTTTGATTAATAATGATGAGAATCTACAACAATAGTGTCAAACCTGCTGAAGTAGCTGCTGAATAAAAAAATTGCTCATAGAAAATTGAATCTAGGAAACTAAAGAAAACTGAGTCTAGGAAATTGACAAAGAAGCAAGAAAAATTAAAACAGGTAACTAAGTAATTTGTAGGCAACAAGCAGGTAATTAATACAAGTCAACCAAGGTTATGCAGCCTATGCCTGGTCAGCAGGCCTAAGCTTGGACTGCTCTACACCAAAAGTTCATTTCTGCTGAACTTACACCAAGAATCTCAGTACAGAAGACGTTAGAAGAAGAAATAGTCTTGTCACTTATCACCAAGGAGTTGCAGCTTCTTATGTGTGACAAGACACACGATACACTGGAACTCATATATTATGTAAGAGACTCTTTATAGATGACGTGGAAATTAAAGTTTTCTAATTTTTTTCATAGATGAGGAGAAGTAAAGTTAATCAAATGATGCACATACCTCAGAAGTAAATCGGTCACGAAGACCTGTCTCCTCTGAGAGTAAACGATATCGTTCATTTGATATCCTTGATCTACCATTTCTATCACCATTCCGCCAGCCAATGTTGGACAAAGGCCGAGGATGTCTTGAGTAATTTTCAGCTACCAACTGCAATCCCTCATCTAGAGGAGCCACATGTCCCAGCCGCAAGCTGCTTGAAGAAGCCCTAAAAGTTGGGCTAGGTCTTTGAGAATAACTACTGCGAACGCCTCTCACAGATTGAGCAGCGGTACCAGGATAACTTTGAGGAACAGCAGTACTTCTGCTTTGAATGAAGTCATGGTATCCCTCATTGCTGGAATTACCACCTAAAAGGAAGTGTGCAGGCTCATGACTGAAAGCACTTGTATCTGCAAGTCAAAACAATTGTTAAAATGGATGTGGAACTATATATTCATCTAAGAAATAATAATACAGCTGGAACCAACCTGAAATAGGAACTCTGCCATGAGAAGACGAAATGCTAAAATGGTTCCACTCTCGGGTCAATCCAGCTGAAGGCTGACCTGAAAGATCCAGAGTGCTAGGGTGGTCAATGGGATTTGTAGGATAAGAATTATGTGAAGGATTGCCTGATAAATGCGTCCTAGCTAGGTTGGACTCCAGATCATGAGTCGATCGGCTTCTCACATTCCTAATAGATCCTTCAGTCCTTATCGAGAGACCATTTCCTCTATAACTGGGGTTCACAGCAACTCGATCCCACGGCATGTGCTGAGTATCTAAACCTACTTTCTCATGATGCAACTCTGAAGGTATAGGGTGGTCAGACGAACTTCCAGCACCATGGTATCTGCTTGTACTGCCTCTCTCACAGCCCGAAGGGATTCCTGGGCTTTTACGTTTGTGAGGCCCTCTTACATTACCCGTTGTAAGATCAACCAAACTACCCTCAACACCTTGGAATGGCTGTCTGTCATAATTTGAAGAAGATGCATGGGGAATGTAAGTTTCAGGAATTGTAGAGAAAGTCCCAGCACTTAATGGATGCTGAAAGGGATCATGAGATGGGCCCGGGGTATCTGAGGGATAATGTGGTATTTCAACACTGTGACTTGCGAAAGAATACCCATCAGACCTTGGCAGAGCATTCCAATGTGAAGCAAAATGCATTCCATCGACAAGCATATTTTCCATGGGATAAAAATTTGAAGCATTGTCTGAACTACCAGCCCTGGCTGCGTATTGGACCCAAAGTTGGAAGTACAGGTTGAGACAAGGGTTAGTCCAGAAAATAAATATATACGTTGTTATTCTAATCAATGAGTCAAATTTTATTTTTTAACATAAGAACAAAAAGATTTAACATCAGACTTCTCTTGAAACTTATACGAGTCACAGGACACCACACAAACTATAGCAGAAACAATTCAGAACTTTCTGAGTTTTAACTTTCTGGTAAAACTAGTGAAGTGACTAGACCACTTGACCTGATGCAGAAATTAAAAGGTTAAAGACCTTAAGGACAATGAATACACCTGAGTAAAAAGTCATACCCTCTTCGAAAAGCCAGACTTTGCAGGTGATAATAAGGTGCACATGCATGCACCAAAAAAGATTTACCATTCTATCACAGATATGATTGAAATGATTATAGACCATTAAGAAAAAGACAGTCATATTACCCATATGCCCATAGGATTGTTCTGTCTGCATGTGATTCCAATTTTGATCATGGTCACTTTCAAACATTTGGGATGTGCTAAATAAATGTCTATGTCCCATATTTTTGTCACCTTGGAGTTAACAATAAATCTGCCAAAAGAAAAAACCAACCTGGACATTAGAAGATACATTTAAAGGCATATTGCAGAATACTTGAATTAATCCAAAAGAGAAAATGATTCTTAATGCAATAAGCATCCAATGCAGACGGCCTTTCCCCATTAAAATAAAGAGTACAACTCATACTTGGAGGAAATGAGAGGATAGAAAACATGGAGGCATACCAAACGAGCTCAATTTGAAGAATATAATAAATGACCTAGATTGGATTCAAAAGTGAAAATTAAAAAAGAAGGATATGATCAACACTCTAATGGGAAGAACAATACCTGAACAATAATCACTGGAAAGTTAGCATGCGTACAAGAGATCAGTTCTGAGATTTTCTTTCTCATCCAAAGTTAGACTAGCTTTGATTTCCCTTTTCCCACAACCAAAACCATTCATATCTAGAGACCGGTAAGATACACTAACGGAAGGAAAACATACTCCCCAGAATTCCAGAACTGATATTGACCACACAACTCTCTCAGTACAAAGGGGAAAAGAGCATTTGTACCATTTAAAAGCATTGAAGCCCATGCAGAAAATGAGATCTAACCATGACACGATAAAAATGTACACACAAACACAATGAATGTGCCTTAGCAGGTAAAGGGGGTTGCATAAACGAAAGCAAAAAGACAAGGAAGCTCAACTAACCTTTTCAGTAAAGGCATAAACTCATGAAGCATTCAACTGGTATTCAGCAAAGACTTTTCAAATAAAGTTGCTTAATATATCAACATTAACAGTACATCTATAGACTAGGTCTCCTACTGACCACATTCTGAAAAGACATCTCGACTTCAAATAAGAGATTTATAAAAACAGGGCGACATACAAATTAACAACATATTGAACACTTTGCCTTATAATCATAGACATTAAATATTATAAAAGTTACTGGTACAAACTGGGGTAATGCTTAATTTGGAAAAAGAACAATCATCAACTGTCCAAATTTACATTTGGGCGGTTTGAGATTCCTTTCAAAATATGTTTAAAATGTTTTTTATGCATGATGCTGAGCAACTAAAATTGTTATGATGTCAATGATCGTTCTACATATTCTCACACTGATCTATATTTATTTCACCTACTATTAGAAGATGTTTACTACTGGGCTAAAATGAAATCTAAAAAGTTATCATCTCACACAGTAAAGATAACATGTCACTTAAATTATAAACATTGCATAAAAATTGAGCTTTTCTTATACTACAACAGATTTCTTAATTTACAAATCATCCCTCACAATACAGGAACTAGTCCAATAATTTTAAATGATTTGAGCTTCTTCAACTCCAAAATTTAGTTAAGCTTTTGGAGTGCTTGTAGATTTATTCCCAGTGACCAAAAGATACAATTCTGGCTTGCTATAAAATATTTATGAAACTTTATAACTGAAGCTTATAGTACAAAGAAATTGGCATACTTGTGCCCTAAAAGATACATTGGAGATATCTAAAGATAGAAGCTTCACACTTGTATTCATAAAACTCTCTTCGAGAGGCCTGCTGATTACTCCTAGAAGCAATAGGGATCGTCAAATATCTGAAATCTCAAAATTCTCCTTCAATCAAAGCGTGGAAAAAACTTGAGAACAGAAAATTACTAGTTAACCACCAAACAGATGAGCAACCATCCCTCCAGCCAATGGAGCCCACCAACTCCCATTTAGGCAATGATAACTATAACCAAAGTCCAAGCATTGAACTTCTTCCTCCGCTATGACCTATACCAATGTTGAGAATCGAAGTTTTTCTTTAACAAGGTGACAGACATTGGTACCTTAAAGATGTTAGTTGAGATCAAACTTAAGCATGGGGTCTACTCATCATATTAAGAATACAGGTCACCTAATGCAACTCAAGGCTGCTAAAGCCAAAAATCCATGTGAAACTTAACAATCAACCAGGAGATAATGCAAAACCCATCGTCATAGGGGAATCAAGTTTGTCCAGCATTTTGGCCAATTGAAAGCCACAACAGAAGAATCTCCAAAAATGCAAATGGCCACGAAGTTCAAGAACACACCCCCTTGATGAAATCCCTTAAACACACATAAAATTGATTTTCCAGTGAAACCCACTTCATAATACATCCCATAGTAGTAATCAACGAAACTCCATAAAATAGGGCATGGAGAAGAGAGGCTTGGCTATCAAGTGTTTTTATTAGAGCTGCTCCACAGCCTACAATGTTAAGCAACCTCCATCATCCGTAAAGCAGAATGTAATTAAAATTTGAAAGAGATATTGAGAACGGTCTCTCACTAAGAATACTCTCGCTAGCCCCATAACACTCCCTACACTTTCCATAACTAATTGGAGTGTGAAAAATGATTCAATATGAGAATCATCACGTTACTGTCATGATCACTAGAGTAAACATGATTCTTCCCTTTGCAATACAGCCTCCACTACCTCACGTGGATGGACCATCAGACCACGTTGTTAGAATAAATTCTAATACAACAAGGTCTAAATAATACAGCAAGTTAGACATTTTAGAGTCTTTAGTACCAGATACTGTCTCCACCACAATGCAGGCCAGGCTATAGCACTCAACAGTGGCAATAGATCATGTTAATTAGTCCAGAAGACACGATATAGTTTCTGCCCAATCGATTCCTCAATAGTCCAATTGATGACAAAGTGCCTGCAACGCCATTTGCAATTCAGAATATGAAAAACAGGACTACAACTAACCTATACACCATCTTCAATATCCTACATAAGAAAAGTTGTTGGGCTAAATTTATCAAAAGCATTTTCAACTTCGGCGGGAAGAAGAAATAAGTATTTGCAAATTGCAATTAAGACTTGAGGATTCAAAACGTCGACAGCCACGAAAGATTTACTTAGAAGATAAGTCAGAACTACTCTTTGATTCTGAAAGAAAGCATCAACCTAACTCAACCCCCAAATCTAAGAAAGAAGAGCAAAACCTCGCAAAAATAAAATACTCACCTGCACACGTAGACAAGTCATTATTCCAAAACTTCATAATAATTATTGTTAATCTCAAGTTCAAAACTGAGACAAGTTAACAATAACAATACTCATACAGTCATACTCCATCAGCAGATGCAAATGAAAACCTGCATAATGAAAATCATCTAAACCTGGTTGATCCGTACAGTCTAGTGAAAAATACAACTAATACTGTCCCACAAAACAAAATAATTTGCGCATTCAGCTATGAACTAGCCGTCGTTCAACAACTAAAGCAAGAAAGAAGAGGGAGGTAGGTACAGATAACAAAGTAAGACTGTTTGCTTTCCCAGAGATGTTGATAACAAGCACAAGGCATCCATAACCGAGACTAGATAATCACTAAAATGTCCCATTTTCACCATTAGTTCTCGCTATTAGGATAAAGGAAAAATGCACATCACTTTACATTTTTTCTTTTTGCTAAGGACAGTGAATATTCATTCAAATACCATAACTGCATAACTAATGATCTCCACCACTATCATAACGCTTGAAAATAAGCAAATATCCACAAACCCAACATGCCCAATCAACTGTTCTTAACTTTGACGCCAATTGTCCAAACAAAATTTTATAAAAAGAAACGTATATTATATCACCCTTTCACAAAAACCCATTACCAGACTCTTCCCATTTAACTGTTTTTTTTATAATTTAAAAAAAAAAAAAAAAAAAACCACCTCCAAAATTGATAACGTCGTAAACTAGTTAACATTTCCGCAAATGAAAGTATAGAAACACAGTCCATAAATTATACACTAAATTAATCCACAAAACAGACAAAAAAATCGTACCAAGAGCAAAAATATTAACACTAAAAAATAAAAAAATAAAAAAAATCAACGATCACGAGTTTTGGAGCCGAAAACGGTGCATCGGGCATCATCGGCCGTCAATCAAAAATAAAAAACACCATGGCTGATCATCTGAACCATGATCGGACCACATATATCAACAAAATCATTCTTAAAAATCCATTTCAAACTCGACGTGCAGCTAAAACAAACCATAATACAAATACATAGATATAAACATATATCACACCCGGAACACCACAACGTAAATATTTATAAAATAAATTTAAAAAAAAAAAAAAAACGTACCTCAAGTGAAAATGGAAGAACTAAGGCCGGTGCCTGTAAACAAACAAGAGTTTCTTGTAGAGAGAGAAGAGAGAGATGAAATTAAAAGCGGTTTGTTTGTGTTGTATTTGTATTTGTCTGAAGAAATATTATTATTTATTAATAAATAATAAGAGGAGGAGAAATTGGGCTAGACTTTCTCACTATTACCGGATACCGACCCACCCCGTATTTAATCCTAATTTATTTATTATTTAATAGTTTTTTCGTTATATTAATTGCTTTTGTTTTCTTATTTATGGTTATGTTTAACAGTTTTCGTGAAAGACTTGATATTAACCAAAAAAAAAAAAGAATAAAAATAAAAAAGAACACTTTTAATGTGAAAGTATATAAATTATTATAATGGAGCATCAATGTGCACGGAATCATGTGCTCACTGGTTCCTTGCGTACTTAAGCAAGGATTAGAGGCTACAAGAAAGGATTAATATAATTAGTTGAAGGTTTTAAAAAAGGAAAAAAAAAATGAAGCTTTGACATTGCACCTAGAAGAGAATGGGCACAACTTATTTAATAGGAATAAGTAATACATGTGTACATACGTACATATTGAATAAGAATTAATAAATTCATTCAAATAGAATACTAAAGCGCATCAAATACAAATATTTAGTAGTAGGTAATACACAATTTTAGATAATCATCGAAATCATTTTGATCTATTGCCAAGAAATCCATGCATGAGATGATAATGAGACTTGTGCATGAGATGATAATGAGACTTGTGCAACTCCAAAAGAGTGACAACTAGATAAGCATCATTATTATATGTATATAGGGCACTAATTCAGTAGATATATATTTTTTTTTATCTATGCATAGGTATCATTTTGGCAAATGAAAATTTATCATGCATATTTTTTTATATTAAAAAATAATCTTTATTGAAATGAAAGTTCTAACAAAGTTTTTCAGGATTTGATTGTAAAACTTTTAAGTCTATAAGAATATTATAATAATAAATAAGATATAGATAAATGAGAAAAACAACAAAGTCCACACAAATATAAATTTGGTAAGAGTAAATCTCACTAAATTAGTATATGAGAATATGCATTCATAAATAATTTTTGACATGTAAACATAAAACTTCCACGAAAAAAATCATATTATTGAGGAAGATCCTAAAAGAGTGGAAATTGAGAGGTAAAAGTAAGAAATACAAAGAGGAGAAAAAATAAACCCCCAGAAAAAGAGACCGACTAGATTTTTGAAATGGATTTTAGTTTTATTAAGCAGCACATGTACTGGCTCCCCATTAAAATCGATTTACTCGTGTTTTTAGTACTTTTCTTCATTTGATAGTACGTACATTGTTTTGGTTGGGTACATTGTTTTAGTTCGGTAAGCAACAAAAGAAAGATGGTAAAAAATTAAAGGTTGAGACTCCGGAGGCGTTGATAGGGGCATAAATAGGAGAAGAAAAGTATGATATTTAGCTTACTTTCGAGAATAATTAGAAAATTTTCGAGTTAAAGTGTTAAATGAATGGCAGCTTATGCTCCCAATTTATTTGTTGGATACCTTAGGAGCAATGCTATGGGGCACCAGTGGTGCCCAGCACCACAGTGACATGTCTGTTTGTCACTGGATGATTTAATTAATAAACTGGGTCCCACATAGGTCCCACTTAAATTATAATTTTGATTAGCCAGTGACAGACTGACACATCACTGTGGTGCTAGACACCACTGGTGCCCCATAGCATTACTCATACCTTAGTGGACCGAAGAAAATGTGTACTTTAAGAAAGATGTGGTTGTCATAGATCATATTCATAGAATAAAAAAGCAAAATTTTACCCCAACAAATTGGTGAGTTCCTTTTTTTTTTTTTTTTTTGCTACTATTGTGGCTATATTCGGTTAAAACAAGAATTATAGGGTCAAATTACGTGTATATTTTGGAAATGTAGGACCATGTGGACAAGATGTCATCATACATGGTCCCAAGACAAGATGGTAAATGGTCATGGACATATGGTGTCACGGTGACATTGTTGTTTTTCATCCCAACGTTATTGTAGCTAAAGTAAATGGCAAATAGTGCACGTAATCATGTCCCAACAAGAATCGGATTAAACATTTTCTGAATAGGAGGAAATATATATATATATAAGAAAATATATATTACTTAATTCATGTTATCATTGAGATGTCAAATTCTTTGCCACATTACAAAAATTAAAATCATGTAATCCGTTTGATTTAATCATGTCGCCTAAATATATGTTATTATAGTCTATCTTAATACCTTTAATGGTATGAATAATGCTAAGCATCCTAACTAGTTTATTAAATTTTTAATACTAACAAATTTGATAATTAAGTTGTTATCGTCTGATTGATGAATGGTATTAAGTTAATTTGTAATAAATTTTAATACATTAATTAAATAGTGACGATTTACTTACCAATGTGTTGGTACACATATTTTGATAAATTAGTTAGGATACTTAATATTATCTTAATTATACAAGTCTTTTAATTTGATATATTCTTCGAATTATGTTACCAATTAATGTGGCAACAAAATGTTTCACCTCATAATCGCTTTTTTCTTTTTCCTTTTTTTTTTCCGGTAACTTATTGATATATATCGAGTGTGATTAAAAATTTAAAAATATGCTAGGACGCAGAGGTCATGTTTGAGAACTATTTCAGTTCATGTGTGTTTTGC
Organism: Trema orientale; assembly: GCA_002914845.1. Lineage (NCBI taxonomy): Eukaryota > Viridiplantae > Streptophyta > Magnoliopsida > Rosales > Cannabaceae > Trema > Trema orientale. Next base: position 680,169 of record JXTC01000007.1, read on the forward strand.
TTCAGAAAATGAGTCTAGTGACGTTTGCTTAGGATTCCATTATTATCTTTATTATTACAAACAACATTAGTTTATCTATTCATGTGAATTTGGTCCTAACTTAATCAATCTTCAACGGCGAATCATGAATGCCCCATCTCCTGCGGTACCAAAAAAGAAAAAGTGTATTTGATAAAATTTTCAACGATCTTGTGTAATGAGTATAATTTCATGTCCGTACTTTGATCTCAATAGTCTATCCAAATTGCAAAAAAAAAAAAAAAAAAAAAAAAAAAAAAAAAAAAATCCTAAAATTTGAGTATCTTTTAATTTAAACTCAGAAATTTGGACTCCTAAAATAATACATGAGATTAAAATTTTTTGAAAATTAATATTTTGGACTGATTTTTTTGACCAATTTTAGTAAAAAAAAAATAATATTATCCTTCATTAAAACTACATTAGTCTTTATTATTCTACTTAATTTTGAGGATATTTTTGTCTTTTATTAGTTACAGTTATTCAAAAGTTCAATTAAAGGTATTAATTTTCAGAAATTCTTAATCACAATATATTATTTTTTACAATCCAAACTTTAGACTTTAAATTACAGGACACCCAAACTATATTAATTTGGTGATTTGACAAAATGGATAAACAATCTCCCTATCTTCTTTTATATATATATATATATATATATATATATATATATTTTATAAAAATGATGCTTAGCTAATGACTTCTACTTATTACAAATTAAAGGAAAATGCCTATTATTATGATATGTTTTCACGTCTACTCTTGATGTGACTCAAACCTAAGACCGAGATTATAAATAATGAGTGCTCTTACCAGTTGAGCCAACTCACTTCGTCGAAAGAAAAATATGTAATCCCCTATTTTCTTATATACACATCAACAAATTAATTGCATTAAATAAAGAAACTAAAATTTTAATTAAGCTGAAATTAATTTCGAAAATAGAAAAGAGGAACTTCCTAAAAATAACAATTAAGCTAAGATTAATTTCTCATTGCAATATATTCTACGCTCTTATGATTTTAGATTACACACACTAAAAAAATATAACGTATTTATTTACTACATTTTCCCACGGTCTACCTCTACCTCCCAAACTAAAACGTAGAAAAAGGAAATAATTTCTACATAATTCTAAATTAATAATAATAATATTTGAATTTATAAACATTTAAAAAAAAAAAAAAAAGAATTGGTACAGGCTGTAGTACTCGGGCTTTTGAAACCGCTGTCTTTTCTGGTAAGCCAAACGAAAGCATTGATTTTCTGAGATTCTGATCAAAGCGAAGAAGAAGAAGAAGAAGAAGAAGATGACTGTGATCGATATCTTGACGAGAGTCGATGCGATCTGCCAAAAGTACGACAAGTACGATATCGATAAGCAGAAGGATCTCAATGTCTCCGGCGACGATGCTTTCGCTCGTCTCTTCTCCGTCGTCGAAGCCGACATCGAGGCTGCTCTTCAGGTATATGTATATATATATATGTATATGCATTTTCCTGATTAGATCGCTGTTTGTTTCCCGAGAAAACGAAGGAAGGTGAACAGGAAAATGTAGTGTGGAATTCGCTGTTAGTTTGCTCATTGGTGGATGGTTTGCCCTAATTTGAGTGGAAAATTGATGGAATTCAAGGGCTTTTTTTAGGGCTTATTAGGGTTTTAGTCCTGTCGTTGTTGTTGAATCAAAGTCTGGAGTGATTGAATTTGCAGAAAGCGGAGGTGGCTGCCAAGGAGAAGAATAGGGCATCTGCTGTGGCTTTGAATGCGGAGATTCGTCGGACCAAGGCTCGGTTGCTCGAGGAGGTCCCCAAATTGCAGAGATTAGCTCTTAAGAAGGTCAGTCTTCAAAAAAAATTTTTATATGCAAAATTGCAACTATTGCTTGAGAATTATGGAAAAAAGATTGTCATTTTTATAATGGGGATTTATGTCTAGGACAAGGGAATGTAAATGGGAAAATGGGTTGGATTAATGTGGTTATAATGGTGTGTTTAAACCTATACTTGTTTGAAATACTACACAAAACTGCAATTGTTACGATTTGGGTGGTGAATAAATCATACCCTTTTGACAGGTTAGAGGGCTATCTACCGAGGAGCTTGCTGCTCGTAATGATTTGGTCCTTGCATTGCCGGATAGGATCCAAGCTATACCGGATGGGACTCCGGCAGCCAAGAAACAAGGAGGAGGCTGGACAGCTTCTGCCTCTCGTACTGAAATCAAGTTTGATTCAGGTGATTTGCGATACTCTTTGTTATCTGTTTGTAGTTTCCATTGCATGTTGTGCTCTTATTGTATCTATTTGATTAATGGATGATATTACTTGATTACCCTACTTTAGTTTGCTTATGTTTTCACATTGATGACAGAGGGCCGATTTGACGATGAATACTTCCAAGAAACCGAGCAGTCAAGTCAATTCAGACAAGAGTATGAGACGCGAAGAGCAAAGCAGGTAAGACAGATCGTTGTGATTGTATTTTGTTAAGAAAGCCTGACCACAATTTAGATGCAGAATATTTTCTTATGGGGCATGGTTGAATTCTACTCTTGTTTTGACAATCCTGCAGGACCAAGGTTTGGATATGATCTCAGAAGGTTTGGATACGTTGAAAAACATGGCTCATGATATGAATGAGGTTAGTTTTTTTGTGTTGCTTTTTCCCATGTTGCATTTTTCACTATTGAGCTCACTATATTTATTTGGTGCAATCAGGAGCTGGATAGGCAAGTTCCTTTGATGGATGAGATCGATGATAAGGTGCGAAATGCTGGCCTTTAGATGAGACTTTTATCAAGGGCTCTTTTGGATTTTTTTCAAAAAGTTATTGTTTAATGTATCATACATCTTTACAGGTGGACAAGAATTTAGCTGATCTTAAGAATACTAACGTCAGACTAAAGCACACTGTCAACCAGGTATGAAGCTGCAAATTTCTCAAGTTCACAAATTTTTTTTCCAGCGATAGGTTTCTTTTTTCTTATCTAAGATAGTTTTTCTTCTCCTCAGCTAAGGTCCAGCCGGAATTTCTGTATTGATATTATTTTGCTGATTATAATTCTGGGAATTGCTGCTTATTTATACAAGTAAGCTCCTACCTGGTTCAGAATATGTCTTGTGGTTATTAATTGTTATGGCAGTAGATAATGATTGTGTTGGAATTGAGATTTTGATGTTTATAAACCCGTTTCAAGCAGGGGAAGAAAAAGACAAAGAAAACTTATGCAATTAGAGGCTTGAAGCAAAACTTGATGTTACTGTATTGTCGAGATTGTTTGCATTGCATCAAGCTCTTCACTTCATGCACAATGTTATATTTATATTTATGTATATGTACTTAATGTTTTAACTTCTTGGAAATTTCGGCTGTTGAGAATCATATGTGGAACTTAAAAATTATTTAAATTTTTTTTGAAAGGCGCTAGATAATGGTTTCACTTGGCTGAACTGTTGTGGCCACTTATCTTCAGCTTAACTACTAGGAGTAAGTGATGAATTCATTCAACTAGTGATACACTATCAAACCTAGGAATGAAGATGCAAAACTGTAAAGATGGTTTATTCAAGCAATCCTTTTATGATATAGAAACTGTGATACTCTAATCTCTTGTCATTTCTTGAATGTTTGTTTGGGATGTTGAAATTCTCCATTATTCTTGCTCAGATGAAGACCTAAGTGATAGACCAGGCAATGTCTTGCTCTTGTTTCTATATCAATTATTCAGGAGTTATACTGATGATGCATCATTGCATTTCATTTGCAGTGTACTGAAGAAGTGAGATGATCAGAAGTTTCACCTTTCAGATTATATTGGCTTGTGGTATTGCTCCCTCCCTTATCAAGAAGAGTTATGGTGATTGGTTTGTATTATTCGGTTTTTAATTTAACTTCCTAAGAGCCTTGTGTTTTTTGAGCTTGGATGCATCTCTTTGTTGTAGGATGTCAACAATTCTCTCTCTTCTCTCTCTCTCTCTCTCTCTCTCTCTATATATATATATTATTATTTTTTTCACTTTGTTGCAGTATGTTATTTGTCCATGAGCTGTTGTTCTTTGAGATACTGTTGCTCGTTAGATTTTGGAGAATAACAAGTTTTTCTTGTAAACTTTCGTCTCTATTATTGTCATGTTCAGGGTGATTTAACTCTTAGGAATATTGTCACTTTAAATATTTTTTTAATGTAACCTTATGATATTTTTCGAAGGAGGTTGTTTTGTGAAATAGTTTTTTTCTTATTCCATTTCTTCCCTTTTAAAAGAAAGTCTTCGTTTGTGTAGATGCTGTTTCTCGTAGAGCTTGTCGTTTTTTGGATGTTTTCATCTTCTAGAGATGGTGTTTTTGTTTATTTTCTTTTTCTTAATCTTTTACTATGTCGTTATTTTGGTCGTTTATTTTTTTCGTCTTTTCGTTAAGTCCATGTCGCTCTTTTGGCCAAGTTCTACTCCAGATGTTTTTAGGACCTGTCGTTTCTCGAGTCTGTTGTTTTGTAGAACAATGTCGTCTTTGAGTTTTCTTAAATTAGGTTTTAATTTAATTTAATTTTTAAATAAATTAATTAAACAAAAATAACCGCTACATCACCCTTTCCACTAATTTATACAAGGATCTTGACAGAGTGAGCAATTTTGTATCAAATGAATTATAAAGGGAATTCTTGCAGGGCGAAAGTCTACGAAGAAATACTTTTTCTTATTTTTTGGGTGGGTGGGGGAATATACAATTTGTCGTAAATTAATAGACCATCCCCTTTTATTTTTATTTTTACTTTTATTTTTATTTTTTTTAAGACAATAGTCCATATTCTGTCATGACAGTCTTGCAAAATCCAAAATTTACGTACTAAATGTGTATTTTTTCTTCGTTGGCTGCCATAAGAAGGTTTGATGTAAACAATTAGTGTCTTCCTAGTTATTCTGTTTCTATGTTTACATCTTCAGTTCCCTCGTCTTTTTGCATTTCAATATCCCATCATTTTGGGGTTGGTGTGTTTTTAATTATTTTTTGGTGCTTGAAGAAGCATTCTCTTCTTGATGGTGAGTGTTATTCTGCACCAACTGTTGTTGCATTATGTTGGTCGGAGAAATGTATTATCACATGTTACTTTTTATATGCGTTTTAGCATATATATGATCCTCTGACATGTAATTAGCAAAATTTAAAAATAATAATAAAAAGTATAATTCCTCTTTTAAAATTGACTATAAATGTAAAGCAGGTATGTTTTTTTTTAAAATTCTAAACAAAGGCCTATTTTGATTTGACAGTTCTTTTTGGTTTATGTGACCAGAATTTTTTGTAGCTAAAAAATTTTATATCGTGTTGTTGCTCAAATAGTTGAGATCGATCTTTCACCAAAAAAAATTTGTAAGAGAAAAGAGAGTAATTTTCTCATAGCATGCTTTATATATATGTTAAAAGGATAACACTACATATCCTAATTTTTGTACCAATACATGTGGCATGTAAGTTATCACAAACTAATTAGTGTGTTAAAATTTATCACAAATAGATTAAATATTATCACTAATTAAATGATGACAAATTATAAGCCACATGCGTTGGTATTAAAAATTTGGTATGTTAAAAACCATCTGAAGATTGTTCTAATGATCTTAAGTCACTTAGCCAGTCATTAGATATTATTGTTTGTTAGATTTTGGAAAATAACAAATTTGTTTTTCTTGTATTTGGTTCATATCCCATATTATTGTCGTTTTTAGGATGATTTAATTTTTGGGAACGCTGTCTTGAATATTATTTTACGTGTATTAATATAAGACAAATCTTTAAAGGACATTGTTTTGTAAAAACCACTATCCTTTTAAAGATTGAGTTGTTTTCTTATATGTTTGGTGTTACTTTTTATTTTAATAATAAGTATTATATTTTTTTTTCCTAATCTCTTATTATAATCTTGCCGTCTCTTGAAACCATCGTTTGTAAGATCAACGTCAACGTCTCTATTTGCTGGGTGTGTCGTTTTGAGTGGTGGCGTAGGCGGGTCATATTTATTGCGTTGAAGAATGCTAGCAACACTCATTTTTATTTTTTCTTTTTGCACTCTCGTAATCTCACTGCTGATTTGTTGTATTATTAAAATATTAAATTAGATAGCGGAATCCACGTGTCAGACAGTGAGACTAGAGAATATCAAAGAGAGTATCAAAAGAGTGTGCATTTCTCTTATTGCGTTTAGCTATTCTGTTTTTCCTTAAAAAATTCGCTGTTATATTCTAAAGTCTGTTCCCTCCGGCCTTTCCACCCAGCCGACTATGTTGTTTATTTATTTATTTCAGATCCTGTCATTTTCGGAGGTTGTCTTTTTTGGAGATTGTAGTTTGTAAAACCATGTCGTTTTTTGAATAGTCTGGCCTTCGTCAGAAAATGTTTGCTTTTTGGAGATGGAGGCTTTAGTTATTAACTTTTTTTCTTCTGGTTGTTTCCAACTAGTGTCGTTTTTTTTGAAAACTGTCGTTTTATAATCCTTGTCGTTTCACAATTCTTGTCTCTTTCCTTTTAAATATGATGTCAATTTCACAAAATATTGTTGTTTTCCACAATTATTGTCGTTTCTTCACTAGTATTGTTGTTTTCGTAAATGTTGTCGTTTTTGCAAATACTGTCGTTTCTCGCTATATTGTCATTTTCAGAATTGTTATTTAAAAACAAAAATAACCGTTTTTATTAAATACTAGTTTTCTGAAAGTTCTTTTTATATTCGTTCAAATATATATATATATATATACTGATTTCAGTTGGAATATAACCTTAGTTTTAAAAAATACACCTCTCCCACTATTTTTTAAGTAAATACAACTTTTAAAATATATATATATAAGGACTTATATATCTTTAAGTCGAGAGTACAAGATATAGTGCCATTTGAGATAATTTTTACTTCATAAAATAAAAATATTAAAAGATCTTTCTACAACAGATGGTAGGTCCATGCTTGTTTAAAAATATCTTTTAAATAAATTTTTTTTTAAAAAAGTTCAATCCAAATACTAGGGGTGTGCAAAAAACACTTTAACCCGACAAACTCGAACCCGAATCACGACCAAAACGTAACCCGAGTTGAATTCGGGTTAATAAATGCCAACCCGAAATTACAATGGTCGGGTTGGACGGTTTTGACAACCCGCCTAATGTAACCCAACCTGACCGAATAAGATATATTCTTATTTTTTAAATTTATTTTTAAATATATATTATATAAAAGTCAAAAAATTAGGAAAAAATAATTTAAAAAATATTAAAATTATATTTATAAACATTAAGTCGGGTTAATCCGACCAACCCAACCAATAATTTGGTCGGGTTACAAATTTAAAATTCTAAAATTGGGCAGGTTTCGGGTTGTAAAAATGCAACCCGAAATTGATTGGGCGGGTTGGACGGGCGGGTTAACCCGCCCAACCCGACCGATGCTCACCCCTACCAAATACTTCTAAAAGATCTTTTGAGCTCTAAAAGATATTTAAAAGCTAACAGGCCCATAGTACCGAGCATTATACAAAGTGTCTAGCAATTCAACCGGAAAAAAAGAGAAAAAAAAGTTTGAATGTTGAGCCCTAGACAGGATATCGGAAGCGCTAAATAAGATACATGTCTAGCAACTCAACCATGCTATCTAACTCTATTTGGACTCTTGATGAGATAAATGGTAGGGACATTTTTATCTTTATAATAAAATTAAAACTTTATAAAAGGGGTATACACCAAAAAAACTGTTGAAAAGATTGTATTTCCTAAAAACTTTGGAAAAGGTATATTTTGCCAAGAAACCTTGTTTAATAATGCACTGGAAACATAATTCATTTTATTTACTTCCACAAGATCATTGATCCCCTGCTTTTTCTGGTACATAACTAGAGAAACGATAAGATTTAAGCATTGCTTTTCCAAAATCGTTTGTTTTGAAATTAATAATCGAAAAACGTACTAATGAAAGAGACCGGGAAAAAAAAAGGTTTTAGAAACTGTGTACTTAAAGGTATTTCTAATTTACCAAGAGTACTATTGGAAAAGAAAAACTCATATGAAGCGTTGATAAAGCATATATATGTACCATAAGTGAATTTACTGTAGTAACATGACTTGGTTCTCTCAAGCTTATAGGTAATATGAAACTTTCATATATCTGTCCAAACCTTTTGCATGTACATGATCCAGAAAGACCGGTATCAATATCTGACATGGTTTATCAACTTCTTAGCGTATTACAATCAATATCTAACATCATCATCTTATGTATACAACCATATAATTCTAAAGAACTAGCCACTATATACAGAAAAACCTTGATACAATCATCTTTCAAATAATAACTTCAACAATATTCTACCAAACACCAAACGAATTATATTATCACACGCTATATAAACTAAAAATAAAAAAATTGCCAAGCTATTTACAGATCATAGCCGGTTGTCCCAGAAATTTGTACTATTGTTTCTTGATGTAATTGGAGGTTGGAAGTAGTCCAATCATGGTTGCCATTGAAAGGTCCTTGATGATCAGCTTTAGTCTCATAATTTATACCCCAATAATTTTTCATTGTGGAGGTTTCAGGGTTGCTTTCAGATTTGTTTATCTCTCTTCCATCATGATCATCTATATTGGTTATTGCTTTCTTCTTCTGTGTAAGCTGCTTATTATTAGTGCTCTCGTAATCGTTTTCTCGAGCACCAAGCCTGCTCTTCAGAGGGTTTAACAAGCTGTGATCATTAGAAGCTGAAATTGATGAAAACTGACCAATGTTAGTTTTTTTCGAACCTTCGACCTCGTGGGTTGAATTGCAAGATCTTGGATTCTCGGCGCAGCTGCTTTGAAAGCTAATGGTACTTGAAGCTGTTTCCACGCAATTAGGAAGTTGTGGAGTGGAGAAGATATAGGGCAACATAGGAAAATCCTTGTACAAGTAATCTATGATCATTTCAAGGTTTTGAGATGGTGCATTACTACTTTTAGGGTGTGTCGTTTGACGATTATGAACATCATTATCTAGTCGCTGATCAAAGTAACCAGCTGGATGTTCATGACTAGGACAGTTGATCCGATCTTCCCAAGTGTTTCTCGAGTTGTTTGTATTTATTTTTTCTCTAACTCGACACAACACCCAATCATCCAACTGCACACATAGAAAAATACTAAGTCACTCAATGATATTGATAAGAGAAAACTTGTATAGATGTAGATTAACATGTTAATGTTCGATTATTACTTACTCTCATAGACCCTTTTCTCTTGGAAGTAGAAGTAGTACTCCAAATAATTGATTCGAGCAATCGATATTCATTCATGATCCAATCGGTCTTGACTCCTTTCGGAGGCCTACCTTTGTAGAAAACGAGTGCTTTCTTCACTCCAATGCTTTTGGTTCCACAAGAAGTAAGAATGTGCTTATCAGTCCCGGTAGCCTTCCAATAACCCGAACCGGCGGCCCTATTAGGCCTGCTTCCATTCGGGTACTTCCTCTCTCTTGGAGTGAAGAAGAACCACTCTTCATCACCAAAGGCAGCTTTGCTTGGAAGCTCCCAAGGGTTGTACTTATATAGATCAATATCCGCAATTATGGAGGCCGGAAGTGGGCTTGAGATGACTTTGTTTCTCAAGTAATGGACGATGAGTTCCTCGTCCGAGGGGTGGAATCTGAATCCAGGAGGGAGTTGAAACGCCGCGTTTTGTAACTCCTTCTCCATGGCTGGATTTCAGGGATGGTGGCCTTGTTCTTGGTGATGATATGGAGGATTTACCTAGGGGAGGAATAAGCTTGCTAGCTTAGCTAAGCACCGAAGTCATCGATCGATATTATTATTGTTTGTTAATTGGAAGTTTGGAATGCACAGTACAGTGGTTTTATAAGCTTAGAAGTTAGAAGCAATAATGAGACAGTTTGATTACTCATGCAGATGATGACAATATCTAAGAAAAAATAAATTATATGGTTTTAATTAATTAGTATTGATAATTGAAATTTTTAGGTGGAAAATGATTCAGAAAGAGAAAGGGAAAGCGATTCTATTATTTTATCAATTCATGTATCATGAAGGATCTCTTGATGTCACGTTAATGTACTATTTTGAATCCGTCTCCCATGCTGCAATCAATCTGTTTGAAAGGTATACGGTATACCAATACCAAGATTAATGCAAAATCATTTAATAAATAATTGTACATTACAAGAAGTGTGCTAACTAATCAATGCCTTCGACATTGTTTAATATGCATTATACCTGGTCCGATAGAGACTTCCACCACGTGTTTCGATTTGGTGATCATCAAGTACTACTGGTCATATTTGACATGCTATATATAATTTGTTGCATATTTGGTAATAAATTCCAGCAATTTCAGGCGGAATATTGTTAGAGAAATTGAAAGACCTCTATTATTTACGTATGCCCCTCCTTCGTAGGATATTTTTCTACTTCAGGATCAGTAAGCCCATTTTCTTTTGGATTTTACCTGAAAGGCCTTATACAATTAGGCTGGTAGATCATTATTTATTTAGTATATACACCATTAATTTGTAGATCATTATTTATTTAGTACATATATACACCATTAACTTTAATATTTATGTGAGACTGCACAAGTTATCAATTAAGTGCTGGCCTATTATACACTGAGAGGTTTTAAATAGGGGAAATTAGACATTATACAGAATTTTAAGAAAAAAATTTGAAAAATACGGTGTTAGCGTTTTTTTAAGGTGCAGTACAGTTTTTATTAGAAAAATACGGTCTTTTAAAAAATATTTAGAAATATATCATTTTTAAAATAGTAACTAGTAACTGATAACCAGTTTTCAGAAACTAATAGCTAGTAAATAATGGTATTTATAACTAGTATATAACTGGTAACAAGTAATCGGTAATCCATTTTCAGAAACTGATAACTAGTAATTATTTTAATAATAGTATTTTTCTAAATTTTTTTTAAAAAGTGATATTTTTCTCATATTTCAAAAAAGGCATGACTTCCGCGTTTTGGTAATTTTAGTTTTTTATAGTTCAAAGTGTTAGAAACCCTTTTAAATATATATTGCTTGCAAAATATATATGCTAAAAGAAAGGAATTCTTTTTAAAATACACTTTTGCCATAGTTTATTTTAGGAAATATACCCCTCTTAATAATTTTTAGGTGAATACACATTTTTAAATTTTAAATTATTTTAAATACAAAAAGTCCCTAATAATTATCTTATCAAGAGTCCACATTCTGACTACACAGAGAAGGTCAAGTTGCTAGACACCTTATTTAGTGTCTCTCGACACTCATGTCTAGTACTCCTGACACCATGTCTAACATTCAAACAGATATCCAGATCTAGCTAAACCTGAGGGGTCGAGTTGCTAAATATCCTGTCTAACATTGCTCAACACTCGTGTCTAATGCTCCTGACACCCTCTCTAATACTAAACATTTAGACTTTTTCTTTTTCGGTTGAGTTGCTAGACACACCTTTCAACTTAGAGGTATATTAGTCCTTTTGTACCTTTTTTTTTCAAGGTGTAGTTACCTAAAAACTATTGAGAAGGATATAGTTTCTAAAAATTGACTATAGAAGTAGTGTATTTTACCTAATTTCCCTAAAAGAAAATAACTAAATATATAGAAGAAAGTTTGTCATTTGGCATAAAGATCAGAAGACACAAACCAAGCATTCTGTTTGTACAAGCTTATGCATGTCATATGACAATGTTGTTGCTATTGGGAGCAAAAATATTGGATTCCTCTACAAATCAAATATATGGCGCAGAATATATATTGAATGATTGATTGATAATAAACTATAGAGAGGATAAAGGAAAAAGAATGTCTCTCGGTCGTCCATATAATTGAATGAATAATTGTTGCACTTGCACTACATGCTTTGTACATACGCATATGAGCTATGACAATTAGTCATATATTAAGCCAGCTGCGTATTGGTAATACTGGTCTACCTTTTTATGCTTTTCACTTGGCCACTTGTAGTAGTAGTAGTAGTACTCCAATTAATATGTATATGTTCTGACACAAACTTACAATGATTTTTTTCCTGGTACCAGCTGCGAGAGCATGCAGCATGCTTCGCGGGCCAATTCATTTTTGGCTCTTCTTCACATTATTAACATCACCAATTGTGCAAGCTAGTAATTATCAGGATAAGCTAAGATATCTATGTCTACACAACAAGTCGTCTATGAGACTGCTAATAAGAGTATAAGACCTTTGTATCACTAAATGAATCATCTTCAAATTCTTTATATATGTAATTTTGCATGCATATATGCATCCTTTATCATATCTATTACTAAATTGTCTATGTTAAATTAGTGGTGACCCAATGGATGCAGAGTCCAAATGTAGCCTGATAATAACCACATCTACATTAGTCAATTTGGATGGTCTTAAGTTTTTTTTTTTAATATACATATAAATTAGAAGCAGAGAATTAGAACCTTTAAAACTTAATATCAGAACTGGTGTGTTTACCTAGCCTGACGACGGATGGTCTAATTTTCAAATCCCTAACTTTAAGTGAAAAAATAAATAGATGAAAATAGATAAGACAGATAGCGATCTAAATTTATACCTGTGGTTTGGATCGAGTACATTATATTTCTTTTTATTTGTGTTTTCTATTTTTAAAATTTGGTACCATATGTGTAACATAGCAAATTAACTATAAAGGGTAACTTTGACATTGACTCAATTACAAAAGGAGCATAATGCAATGGATATTGTCCTCCTTTTGCAATATCTTGTTATGATCTATTTGAGGAAAACTCCAAAACTGAGAATATAAGGTATAAAAGCAAGGGGGACACGAAAAGCCCAACTCGATGATCAATACCTATGAGATTCCACTCCATGTTTTTATCTCCTTGTTATATATCTTTCTTTGCTATACCTACCAATTTTCTTTTGGCCATTTTCGACTTTCTTTTTTCCACACTTAATCCATACCAATATATTTTTATGCCATCCTTCAAAATTATAGGCATATCTTGGCTTTTAATTAAAAAAAAAAACTGAAATCAAATTAAGGTTTATACTTATGGAACTGTAGAAAACGACGTACAGAGCTTCCAAAAATGAGAAAAGAAAATGAAAATATATGAGCCTCTACCAAATAATACAGCCAACTCTCACCGAGTTTCAGATTTTGAAGTGTATATATATATATATTGCATATACTTTGCAGTATGTACGCATACAAACAATATTTGCAGGTATAAAATAATGAAATATATATATATATATATATATGTAAATCTATATATATGCACTTTCAAATATATATTATTCTTTCTTATATTCGAGTACAAACCTATGTTTCTTTTTCGTCTTATATGATTTAACAACGTTGAATCCAAAGAGGCAAAGATCCTTTCGTTTGAACACTAGTGGCTGGTCTCTCAACCAAAGTACGGTATATTAGCCTAGCTATTTGAATTGATTTGATCAAATGTGGATCAGTATATTTCGAATAGTGAATATATATAAAACCAAAAAAAAATTTACATGGTTGAGCAATTTTGTCGACTATTCTCACCGTTTTTAGGAGAATGGTTATTACTTATATATATACACACACATATATTGATATAAATATCATGTCTTGTTAATTAAGCATATGCATGTCCACGTATATAGCTGCTCATTGTTAGACTTTTGGGAGTACAAACTTCAAATCGCCTGCTTTTAAATATATGATCAGGCTAATCATTAAAAAAAATACAAAATACAAAATATAAAACTTTTGGGGCGGCGTCCGTATGCATCCAATTAATATTATTTGTTTACGTAATATTGACTCTAGTGAACTTCTGAAAGGAGTATAAGAGTGCAAAATGATGATGTATGTGAACATGTGTGAACAAAATAAAAAGGTCAGCCGTAATAGCAATAGTAAAAAAGACAGTTGTAATATAGTGAAAAAGATAGCCGTAATAGCAATAGTAAAAAAGGACAGCTATAATAACAATAGTAAAAAGTAGTGTTCTCACTACTTTTCAAGGCCTATAAATAGAGGCTTCATTTATTATTCTCTGAATCCCAAAATTTGAAAGCATTTCAAGTTCTCTCTTCTAATTAAATCATTCTTTTCTCTTTGTTTCTCCTTTCAAAAAGAGTAGAGTTTCTTTGTGAAAGAGTAGGTTTCAAAGAGTGGCAATGCAAGGTGTGAGTGAGAGAATACTTGTGAGAAAGTGCTTGGGTGTATTGGGGTAATTGGGTAGAAAAGAGGGAAATCTATATGATTGTGGAAAATTTTCATATAGTGAAATTCTTTTATGAGAGATAGTAGTTTTTCTCCTGATTTGGGAGTTTTCCACTTAAATTCTTATGTTATGAGATTGCTTTCTATTCCCTGTTATTATTTCTCTATTATCCTGACATTTCTTTGAAGTGAGATCCTGGGAGAGGCGAATCTGGGTCGGTCAGATTCCCAACAAGTGGTATCAGAGCAGGGTTCTTTGGTGCACTATAGCTTAATGTTAGTCTAAGAAATTATGTGTAAGGAGGCTGTGTTCAAGTGGGAGCATTTGAACCCTTTAATCCTTTTTGGAAATTTTCTTAGCTGTTTTTCAAGCTAGAAGTGCGAAGCGAGATGTCAGGAAACAAGATTTCAATTCCGGTTAGAGCTGATGTGGAGAAATTTGTGTTGGAATAATGTCCTATAAAGCAGTTTATTATTTCAACATTATAAATAATATTTATTGGATTATTTGTTATCTATTTGTTATTAATAAATTCCATGTTATGAATTTTTATTTCATTTATGTCCCATTGACATATATGTGATGCGTATATTTATCTTATGCAAATATCTAAAAGATTCCAAGACATGTAATGAGTAATAAAGAATTATTCGTATGATGAATTCATATGTGGGAGACATTATATTCTTTATTTCATTATGTCTAAATTAAATTGTTCGCATTCTGCATATTGAAGATTGAATACTTTATTATACCATAGAATGTAGTGTTGTCTATTTAATTAATGAAATCTCCAATTATCGAAGTGAGTCTTCGGATAGAAACACTAGTGTATTATAAGAAAGTTATAGTAGTATCGAACATGACCTAGTGAATTAGAATTTGAGGTTAAGTGCCGTAACTTAAATTTCTAATTTTACTAATCTAGTACTATTGTAGACATTTCTTTGAAGTGAGATCCTAGGAGAGGCGAATCTAGATCGGTCAGATTCCCAATACAAAATTCAAATTAACTCACCTCTTTCTTTTTCTTTTTTTTTTTTAAAATAATGAAAGAGGACTACAAAAAGAGAACACTACAAAAAGAGAACAAACAGGTAAACCTATAAGAAGGTCTACCATAAAATCAAAATCAATAAAAGAATTTCAAAACTCTGCCATGGAATGTCACCCCAGTCATCACTGCAACTTTGATTTCATTCTCTACATGTGTAAATTACTTCAACTCTTTTTAAAATTAAAATTTAACAACATTATTGTAGACAAAATGATTAAAAACTAATTTTTTTTCTTGAAAAAACAATAATTGAGTTTTTTTCTTTTAAATTACAATGTATAATATCTGTCTATATATATATACAATATAGACTATATGCGAAGACTAAATCATCATCATGATGATGAGTGCATGTGGCATGCATGCGTAGTTTGACCCGCTGGTCCTCATCCCATATGTCAATTCCGCAGTGTCATCATGCCTCTTTGGCATCATGAAAACAATTTCAATTATTGATTATATTTTTTCTCCAATTCTTTTGCCAACAATCTCAAAAAAGACCTTGATTTCTTCATTTCCGGACAGTCAGCTCAGAATCATACTAGTTGATGTTATTGAATTAATCATTATTTAACTAGCTGCATATAGCACAATCAATATTTATACTTACCTTGCTATACATGATATTCTTAGGATAGACAAATTGGTTGAATTCTCAGTCCATATCTTCTACAATTTTTTCTCTTCAATATTCACACCCATGAACATTATAGCATGCCCCTTTTTATGGTAGATTGATTTGAAGTTTCAACAGAATCAGGTACCAGAAATATATATTTGGCCAAAAGTTATGCATTAGAAAGAGTATAATAACCAAATAAATTGGGAGAAAACAACACTCATGAGCATATAAATACCAAGAGTAGAAAAACTTTTGAACAAAAAATTAAATTGAAAGAAAAGAAACTTCACATTGATATTTTCTCACAATAGAGTACCCAAATTTGGCAAAACTTAGTGATCATTAACCATTTGTTTAGTTTTTAAATTGCCCTATTTTTGTGGTCAATTTGATCAAATCTTGACAAAATTAAAGTACTTTTTATAATATTTTGTAATCTCTACTTGAATGACACGATGATGATTAGGTTATTTGGATAGAAAATAAAACAAAATTTACTATCTATATATTATGATGATGCAATTCTATATTTACGGTATATACTAACATTCTAAGCACAACTTAAATTCCCAACTCTCAGTTACATTACCAAACGATACCATTATGAAAGTCAAATTAGCATGCATGTTAATATTATACCCAGATATCAAGAATTTATTACGTATATAGTGCAGGAAAACTGTGGAATTAACATTAATTCCAAATCTCTAGGCTGTATAAAACATACGGACAAAAAAGAATATTAGCTAGGCTTAGTGGGAATGAATGGTATTAATATATGAGACATTAATCTTATAATTATATAACCTTTAGTTTGTGGACATATATATTGGACAGAGAACCAAACAAGGACAAGTGGGCCTGTTTGGGAATTAATCCATATTTAGCTCTCGTTGTATTATATTATGGGCTTGAATTCATCGTATAAACAAGATTTTTCGTGGTAATTGAACATTCTTCCTTCATTTACTGATTGGAGCTTATTGTGGCCCCAGGACTTTACAATTTAATTAATAAATTAATGTGGCCGTGGCCGAGAATATATATACATTTTTTCAGAGACATTAACCCCAAGTTGGTGCTTCTTTCAATTAGGTCGGGGCTGTTTTCGAATTAATGTATATACATAGTCTGTTGCCATGAGCAAAATATATATTATATATTGTGCACTATACACTCGAGTATTTTTTTTTTTGGAAATGTATTTAAGTATTTTTAATCTCTTCTAACAAGTTAAATTAATTTGGAACCAGCTAGTATTCTAACTAAATAATCAACTACATGGAGGATATATAATATGTAAATGGATTTAAGTAAGATCAACTTGTTTTTTCTTAAAAATACTGATAATAATAAAAATTACATCAACTTGTTCCAAGAGGATAACAATTTTAAATATATACATATATAAATTATATCAAGCAGGGTAGGTAGTACTCTAGACGTACTAATATCAATAGGATCTTTGAAATCCTAACACCAAACCGCGATTTGGAATAATTCGTGTATCGAATCGACGCTAATTTAAGGGTGATTTTGCACATATTTATATACACTTAATTAATAATATATCCATGTTCCTTTCAAAAGAAAAAATTATACAATAATATAATAATATATTATACATCCATCTATGAACCTAATTTTTTTTCCTTAAAAAAAAAAAAAGACCAAAGGAAGACGCTGGAGGAATGAATTCATAAATAATTAAGGAGAAGAAATTATTAAGGGAGTCACTATACGTGCCTTGGGGAAGGGAGATGAGGGAATCTACGCAATGTATAGTGTCGTTACATGGTCGGACATACATATGATACATATAGTACTCATTCTCTACTTCCATAAATTAATCTGACCACTAAAATATAATGAACAAATATATAAAAAGAATTATCCTTCCCCCACCTGGGAATTAGGGTTTCGATCTGTGGAACTAACACATGGGGCTTATTATATATTTATACGTGTGCATGTGTGTATGGCATAGGATACCGGATGTGGATGAGGAAGCATCAAATATTTGGAATGAAGTTCCGAATGCATGAATCCAAAACCAATTAATACTTTATCATTTTCATATTATTTCTATCTAATTTTAATTTTTTGAGGTATAAGTTTAGTTTTAACTTGAATTATTGTCCAAAATCGATGAAACCGTGGGTCTGCTCAAAGTCAGCTCAGATAACGACGTTTTTGTATCAATGTACCACTTTTGTTAGAAATTATATCACTCCTCTAGTTTAAGAAATGCAATAATTTGATTTATGGCACAGTCAAATGCGTGTGTACATGAGGAGTACATATACTTATATGTATGTATATAATTGCTATTTTGCATTATTATTGATAAGATTTTGATCATTAGCAGAGTTGGAGTCAAGAGTAATGGAGAAGATGCACCATTAGCTTTGGCCCCCTACTCTTTAGAAGTGGGGACAAAAGTTTGAAACTCTCAAATTTAAGCCTTTGTGGGCAAGGGAAGATGTCTATCTCTATTTTTTTTTTCTTTTTTTTTTTTTCGCTAATCTATATTTTATTGGGAAAGGTATACAATATATGCTTATCAAGACGTATCAGTATTAATAATATGTTTCATGATGTATACATATAGTAGACATGGGTCAAATACTGGGGAGTGATATTTTGTTTGGATATACAATTTCTCATATACCATATACCGCGGCAACATTAATATTATATATGTTCTTCAAGGTATTAATCTTTAGTATATACAATTGGACACAAAGTCTCAAAATCAAAAAAGCAAATTAGGTTGATGAATATAATACATATCATGAGATCCGTAGTAGCTAAATATATGCACTGGTATTTTGGGGTGTATATATATACAGACATGTACACATCTGCCATGAAACTAAGAATCTAGCTACACATTACTGACATATATATTACAAAAATTAATTTACAACTTTTTGAAACTACTAGGCAATCACGTGGGGATCGTAGCATAGCACTACAGAACTATAACACTATAGCGGGTGCTATAGATAATTATAATGGAATAAAAAGTTCGATTTCTGCATCTAACTTTCACGTGAGAAAATCCTGTATGGTCAACTTGGCATTTTACTACATATGATCAGTCAATTTTACATAAAAACATTACGATCAAATTCCTACCTCCACATCCTTTCGGTTCATATCTTCGAGATCAGTTTTGCATGACACACTTATAGCTATCTAAACTCCAGACTCCACAACATTAATTGCCAAGAGAAAAGCCCAAAACATATGCAAAACCAAAATATATCACAGAGCAATAACGATCAGATATACCTTAACAAGTCAGCAAAAGTGGCCGTATGATAATATATTCACGTAACATCTCGTAATATGTATCAATATCATATATATAAAAATTCACAATAAATTGATATTTTTGGGTATATAATTAGTTGTGCTAGAACAAACGCGTCTATTTCTAGTAAAAATTTATTCATAAGTACGTGAACACTATGAAGAAGAAAATAAAATAAAATAAAAAACCGTGTGTTCAATCACGGTCGTTAAGTAACGTAGAACCATCCAACGGTGAAGAATGGACAAGCGATGGATGTGAAGGTGCTACAAGCCTTTTATACATACCAAAGTGAATATGATATGGACACATACATTTTTTGGTTGAATATATGAATACATATTTTTTTGTGAATTGCATGATTGAAATGGAGAAGTTAGTACATGGCTGCTGCCACATGCACTCATACCCATTTGGGATGATGGATGGTGCAGAAATCAGACTCACAGTCTTTAGTTGGGTCCCAAACAACCTTCACAACCCCACAGTACTACTGCTGGGCCTCTCTGTACAGGTATCACGGACGGTCCTATCGGTTCATGCCTCGGAAAGGTAACTTAATTACCTCTCTCTGACTTGTCTCTGTTTTAATTTTTTTTAAGATCATCAAATGCCTAGCTAGTTAGATTTATTATGTTATTTCCATCATTAATTATGATATAATCATAACGTCCTGATCAAAGGTCATAAAGGCAACTCACTTTTCTGAATACCCTTTTGATAGTCTTACGCATATATTTTATACATATTTATTACCCCCATCAAATCTTGATTCTTACACATATATCTTACCCCTTAAATAGTACACACTATTATTATAGCCTTTTTCAATTGTTAATTTCTAAAAACATAATTGGAGTTTGAGCTCTAAAAGCTACTTTTTCTGACAAGCCCAAGAAAGAGGAATTAAAGAGTTCAAAAATTACACAAAGCCCTACACATTCTGCTCAATTAGAAGCAGCTAACTAAGCTAGCTCTCACTACACTGTCTTTCACAGCTCTCCATTTATAAAAACTATGACTGTGTCTGTGAGAGAAAGATAGATATGTGGAGAGAGAGATAGAAGAGAAGGTGGTGGCCCATCAAAATCTATGGCTGACCAACTTTGAGGATACGACTAGCTTGCTAGTAAGATAGAAGAAAAGAAACACTAGTCCTCCACATTAAAACTAAGACCACAACAAGAGCAAGATTGAGAAAGCTCTGAACGAGAAAGAGAGAGAGAGAGAGATATAAGATAGAAAATAATATTCTGTCTTTGGCCATCAAACAGTTTTGGTTTTTTCCTTTTGAAAATCCAAAACAAAACAAGTTAAGGCAACAAAAACTTAGCCAGATCTCCCCCCAAAGAAGAGTCCGAAGCTCTAGTATATTTATATTTTTGGATAGACATCTTCTACTTTAGATTCAAACCCTTGAGTTTAAACATCTTTTTCTGTCGTTTTGGCAGAGTCTGGAAGGGGTTGAGTTTGTGTGTGTGTGTGTGTGTCACCAAACATAAACATAAACACAAACCCTTGTTTTCTTTCTCTTGTACGGTACTCTCATAGATGCGTATGATGGCTGGTACTGAAGGGTTTTCGGTACCCTCTTCCCATATTAATGGCTGGTTTGGTCATCATCAACAAGAACCAAACCCCAACGACACTTCTACTAGCCCTAAACCAAATCCAAATCCAAACCCTGCTTCCAAGAAGAAGAGAAACCTCCCAGGAACACCAGGCAATTATATATATTTCTTAATCTTGAGTACCATATTTATTTAGTACTACTTCATCATATTATTTTCTATATATCTATACTAATTTGTTTTTGGGGTTTACAGATCCAGATGCGGAGGTTATTGCTTTATCTCCAAAGACCCTTATGGCCACAAACCGATTCATATGCGAAATATGCAATAAAGGGTTCCAGAGAGACCAGAATTTACAGCTTCATCGACGAGGTCACAACCTTCCATGGAAACTCAAGCAAAGGACTAATAAAGATCAGATCAAGAAGAAGGTCTACATATGCCCTGAAAAGACTTGTGTCCACCATGACCCGGCACGAGCCCTCGGTGACCTCACCGGAATAAAGAAGCACTTTAGTCGAAAACATGGCGAGAAGAAGTGGAAGTGTGAAAAGTGTTCGAAGAAATACGCAGTTCAATCTGACTGGAAGGCTCATTCCAAGACTTGTGGGACTAGAGAGTACAAGTGTGATTGTGGAACCCTCTTTTCCAGGTTTGTAATTAGTATTATTTATTGATTTTTTTGTTAGTTTTTGGTTCTTGGTTAATTAATTTTTATGTGTTTTTTTTTTTGTAATAATTAATGGGGTTTTAATTTGGTTAATTTAATAATTATATATGATGATCAGGAAAGATAGCTTCATCACACATAGAGCCTTTTGTGATGCCCTAGCTGAAGAGAGTGCTAGGCTTACTTCAGTTGTGTCTACCAATCTGAGCTTTGGAAACAATAATGTTGATCATAGTAATATGATCAACATTAATAATAGTTCTAGTACTACTAGTACCATGGCTAATATACCTCATCACCCCACGGATCATATTTTGCCACCTGGACTCGGCGCCAGTGGTTGCGGAGTCCAAGATTACGGCCCAAATAGTCATGGTTTTCAGCTTCAAGATTTCAACATTAATGGAGATCAGTTTCACAAGCCTAGATTGTCACTTTGGCTCAATCAGGTTAATAATAGCAACATTCCTGTGGATCATATTCAAGGCAATTCTAATTTTTATAACGTGCCAGAGATGGTTCAGAATATGGGATCCGCTACTAGTACTACTACTCTCTTTGGCTCCTCGTCTTCATCCATGTCCAGTTATGGAAACTCTAATCATTTGGTTGGGTTTGATAATCAAAAGAGTGCTTCAACTACAATTCCAAATCTGTCCTTATCACCTTTACAAGTAGGGCTAAAGGAAGAAGGAGCAAATCGTCTTTACTCTTCATCATCCGAAAAGGCTCAAAACTCATCATCAAAGCCTATTGCTCCAATGTCCGCCACGGCTCTTCTTCAGAAGGCAGCTCAAATGGGCTCAACCAGGTCAAGCAACAACCCTTCCTTCTTCGGAAGCAGCAGCTCTGGTGTTATGATCATGAGCTCGTCGTCTTCATCTTCGTCATCGTCTTCTTCTTCGGTCAGTGCTACTACTCCTACTACTACTACCACTACTAGTACTACCACAATGAGCTTCAATTCTCTAAACCAAAACAGGAATGTTAATGTGGCCAACATGGTTGATCATCATCATGGATATCTGGACGGTTCAAATTTGAGTAACATTTCATCAAACGGCCTTAACCAGCTTGTTATAATGCAAAAAAGTGGTGGTACTATTGGAAAAGCAAGTGATCAACCGGTGTTAAAGCTTATTAATCCTTCTTCAAATGGCATAGAGAATGGTCTGACCAGGGATTTTCTAGGCTCGGGATCAGGAGGAGAGATATCACAGAGGCAGTTCTTGTCACACTCCATTGGCTCAGCAATGGGATTGAGCCAATTCACTGGCAACCACTGAAGTCGTAATCAGGTTATAGTCGTCCACGTATGAAAAATGTCATGTACTATATATTATCTGTGACATATATGGTACCGATCATAATGATCATCATGAGTTGGGGACCGAGTTGGACTCGGTGGGAGCATAAGAAATTCAAACTCAGTGGACAGCAGCTAGCTCAATGAGATATCAGAAAAGGAAAGATCAGAGGTCATGAATCCGAACATGAGAGGCTGTTGGTGGGACCCAATAATGCATGTCTGAACCCTGAGGTGACAGAACAACGAGCGAACTACGAGTCATATAATATAAGTTCATGTTTTCCTTGTTTGTGTTTCTTCGTGTTGTTTAGTCTTTTGTCTTAGTTTCACTTATCTTTTTCCTATGGCCTTTTTCTCGTCTTAAGCTTTAAGCACAGAAAACTACGTGATATATATATATACAGAGTTGACCATATGTCAAAGTTGGTTTTTTGGGGTATACACCCTCGTCAACGTTGGTGGGTTTAAAGGATTTTGTCTAGTCTTAAATTTGAGATTTGTTAATTAAACCAAGCATTAGGAATCGCTGATTTTGTTCTTGGTATATAGACTTTGGTTTAAGATATAATAAATTAGTTAGTGACACATGACGTGAATTGAGACCAAAGTGGAGTTTAAGTGGTTTGGTTAGACACGCCTCCGCGCCTTTTTGGCATTTTTCCGCTACATTCAAGTGCAGTTGTGGTCTTTTTTGGTAGACTAGATAGGCAGAATCTAGGGCCGGCTGCCGGGTTAGACCTTAATCAAGAGTAGTAATGTAAGTTAAGACCTTCAACATGTACGATCATCATGGCCTAAGGCACTCTAAAGAAGCCTCATGTGCAAATTATAAAGTCAAAAACAGCTGTCTGATAATTAATTTGCAATTGTTATGCTAATGATGATTATTACTTATATATATATATATACCTAGAATAGTCACGTTAAGAACACTATAAACATCAAGTGGATTACTAGTCGAGTAATAATGTCCAATGCGTTTTTTCATTGTAATGAATAACTTAATAAGTTTCTTATATTTTGCCGCCCCTACTCCGATTTCTCCGCCCTACCTTTTCTTTCACTTTAATAATCAACGGTTTTGGAATACAACTTAACTATATATAACAGCTAGCTTACTAGTTCCGACTCGACACAATGCACATGATGTATAAGTAGTTTGAACGCTTTTATAATGATTAGGGTTGGTTTTAGCTAGATTGCAAAATTAGTTTAATACATACATGCATATAATTAAACGGATTGAACTTATAGAAAGTCACGAATCAAAATAAGGTGAGCATAAAAATTAAATATATTGTACTATTAACATATATACCTGCACATACTGATACTTGGTGTCGTAGTTGCTAAACATTTGCTTAGGATACCCCATGAAAATGGGGTCTTAATTAATTAGGTCTTTGTCGATAAGAATATACAGTTGTTTACAGTAAGTGATACAAAATTAAGGAACGTGTATAAAGACCTCGGAAACAACTTAAGAGAATGTTTTGGTTAATTTACAAATAATTAGTGTGATACATTGAAAGTTGCGTTACGATAGCCGTTGATAGGTTTCAAATATGTCCCTCTAACTAAAAACTAGATTTTCCGAATTAATATGTGAAGTAGATGATCAAGAAAGTTTTCCTTTAGACAACTTTTTTAAGGGCAACCCTTATTTTCGGTTAGAGATTGCCTCCTATTATAGGGTACTGTTTGTCCCTACAAAACCGTTGCTGAGCACTGTGTAAAAAGACCAGTTTTGACTTTCTATAGTCAATTTTTTAAAATGTTTAAATGTCGTAGAGCCCTAGTCTTAGGGAGGTGAAGCGTGTAGTCTTTGAGAACCATGGAAACTTTAACACCACGAATGGTCACGTAGACAGCTCCTTGGATAAAGAACTGTTGGGTCTATGAAATGAAATCCATAGAAAAGGATATAAAGACCATTTCTCCTTCGAGAGCTTAAAGCTAAGTACATATATATCGTATAAAATTATGTCACTACTTTATCGTATAACGAGTTTAACCTTTTTATTGGTACTTGTCACGACCAGCTTTTTGAGACCTGGGTCAGCCTATACTTTGGACTTTGAAGTGATATGATATCTTATTATTAAGTAATAACAATGCTAGATACATATTCGCCATTAATTTTCTACGTAATAGTAATCTACTCTACTATTGAATGTCATGTCACACACTTTAATAATTAAAATTTCATAAACAAATAATTGTCAGGCTGTTGGCCTATTTACCACATTAATGGGCTTGAATCGGGCTTCCTTCACAGATAGCATTCCGAATATACACGCGCGCACACACACACATATATATATATATATATATATATATATATTAGTTTCATAGAAATTCTCTTTAGAAAAGCCTCCAGAAGTTGATATGAATCTAACAGCCTAGCATATACCTGCATCGACTTAGGTTAATAAAGGCCCATCCTAGTATCTAACTGCAACTAGTTAAGTAGACAAGTACACTTTCTAAGAAACATAAATCAAATTTAATAACACTTGTTTATACTTTGCTAACTATCACTTTAGTCGCTAAACTTGTTTGAGATTGATTTGGGTTGTGAAAAATGACAAACAAAACAAGTTATTTGAAAAGAGCAAAGTGTTACAAATAACTAAGGGGGTGGATGACTAAAATTTGAAAAGTTTTTAAATTTGATTAAGTAGATGTCCACTATTAAAATTTTATAGTTAAATGTCTATATCTATATATTTTTACACTTGGTAGATACACATATCTATCAATTTTAGAAACTGTACTGAAATGCACTGGGTATATAATTTTTTATACTTGGTATATAAAATTTTACACTTAGTATATAAGCATATATACTGGACATTTTGCTAGAATATTTGACAAATGGATATTTAATGAAATTTGGCCTAAAATTTGGTCACATCTCTATAAGCAGGCCCAATTTCATTAAATGTCCATTTGTCAAATATTATAGCAAAATGTCCAGTATATATGTTTATATACCAAGTATAAAATTTTATATACCAAGTATAAAAAATTATATACCCAATGCATTTCAGTACACTAACTAAAATTGGTAGATATGTGTATCTACTAAGTGTAAAAATATATATACATAGACATTTAGCTATAAAATTTTAAAAGTGGACATCTACTTAATTAAATTTAAATTTTGGTCATCCACCTAAATTTCTAATAAGCTCTCAATAACTAATTGGGCATATGATGTGGTACTAGCTAGTCTAATTTTTCAAGTGATCTAGAATTTTTGGGCCAAAATAACTTTTTTTTTTGAATCTTACCTTTTCGGAAGAAAAAACACTATTAGGAATGTCATGAATTTATGACTGGAACTCAAAATTTTTATAACCGTGATGGTCATAAAACTGTTGACCACCGGTCATAACGGTAGAACTATGACAACCAGGCATTATGGTTTTGTGACAATCTTAAAAATGTCATTTGGAAAAGATTTTGGAGCCAATTACCCCGATCGGGTCCAAAACCCATGTTCATGTGGGCCTAATCGGCCCAAAGTTCACTTACAAAGCAAGAAAGCCCGTTCTTCTGAGACCAAACTGTTTCAAAAAGAGAAAGAAAGGTCTTCATCTTATGACGTGGGAGTTCATTATTGGGCTAAAATCTTGACATGTGGCAACTACAACTATTTGTACCTAGAGTCCACGTGTAGCCCAATGATAGGCCAGAGTAACGTGGAATGACATTGCGAATCCTAAAACCCAAACCAGCAAATCGCATTAATCTCCAAACTATACAAAACTTTATTTTCTCAGACATTTTTGTTTTGCTTACTCAATTCTTCTTCTTCTTCTTCTTCTTCTTCTTCACTTTGAATTTTTTGTAATATACGGAAACGTATAATCCGTATTTGTATATAAATACGTATACGAATTCGGAGAGTGAATGGTAAAGAATCAAATGGAGGCGATAGCTTGGAGTGGATTAGCTTACGCAGGGTTCTTGCTACATTTCGTCTTGGTCTGCCAGCTCCTCCTCCTTCAACCTCTTTCTGCTTTAGGTTTGTTCTTTTATTTAATGTTTATTAGTTTTTTTTTTAAATTTATTGGAATGGGAAATATGCAAGCTTCGATCTGGTACTCATTTATATGTATATATATATATTTGTGCTTTTTATTTAGGTTAAATATAATTAGTTGGATGTGTTTGTTGATCGGATTTCTGGGTTTAGGTTTTGGCTCCTAAAAAAGACTGATTTTAATTTTTGATTTGAGATTCAAAGCTTATATCTTTCTTTTTTTTTTTTTTCCTTTTTTTTTAGTTTAATTTCCAAGAATTTTAGATGATATTATTGATTTAGTTGTAAAGGAACTATTGGTTGTAATTAAGAAAGTCTTAAATTTTAGCAAATAACTGGGAACAATGATAGTGCCCCCAAAAAAAAAAAGTTATATGTATTTTGATTGATTAATTTGCATATGCTGGAAATTGGGTTTGTTTCTTTTATTTTATTTTTTAATTTTCTCAAAAATTGAATTTGTATTTACTTATCTAGTTATTGATTTGCGTTGATGAGAGTAAATTGTGGTATAAAACGTATTACTTGGATGCGTAGGAAGCAAAGCTAGTAATGCTGCTGAGTTGTTTGAGAAGGTTTCACAAAATGTTAAAGTGAAGCGTTATAGTGAGGCACTTGATGATCTTAATGCTGCTGTAGAGGCAGACCCAACACTTTCCGAGGCGCATTTTCATCGTGCATCAATTCTTCGTCAATTATGCAGGTCCTTACCAAGATTTGTTTAGTTAGAAGCTTGTTTCATCGGTAAATATGATATGGGAATCATTTTGGTTCAGTGGAAATTATGTTGCTTTATTAGTCGTAATTTTCAAATTCTAAGAAGTATCTGAACTACTGGCGAAGAATGTCTTCTATTCTGTGTATATTTGAAATTAAAGGACCAATTGTTAGTTTTCAAAACTTGATGTCAACAATACAGGCAACCAAAAACTCAGATAAATCACTGCAGTGTAGCTTATCTGTTTTGAATAATAATTCATAACAATCCTATTGTACTTGAAGCATATCAACAAAGAGGAATATTAGAGATTACCTCCCAAACTTTGCATTGTGTTTCTTGCTGCCATTGATATAATAGTTGACGGAACTTATTTTCCTAAAATTTTAGAAATGAAGCATTTACTACCTGTTCTGTTCACATTATTCTTCGTATCATCAACAGCTGCTCGTTGTTGACAATCAATGAAAATTGTTGATGTTCACTGTAATTCTTGAGTCAGTTTAATTCTTACCTCCTTTATGTGTAAGGTCATATTGACTTTGTTAAGAGAAAATGCGTTTAAGAATATATATATTTATAAGAAATCTTTTCATTTCAGAATTTTTAAATAGGTCCATGGATTCCCTCTCTCTCTCTCTCTCTCTCTCTCTTTCCAATTTCTGATTGGAAAATTATATGATTCAGGCGGTTTTTGGCTGATGTAGATATGAGGAGTCGGAGAAAAGCTACCAGAGTTTTCTGGTGCTAAAACCTCGGAATTCAGCAGCAGAAAAGGAACTTTCTCAATTGCATCAGGCTCAGAGTGCACTTGCTACAGCATTGTCTCTCTTTGAGTCGAGCGATTATGCAAAATCTTTGGAATATGTTGACAAAGTGGTACTCGTTTTCTCTCCAGCATGCTCAAAGGTAAATTTATTTCTCTCTTTTTTGAGCATTATTTCTAGTTTGATTGTACTTTTCTTCGTAGTATGTATGATATCCAATTAGCTGACAGTAGTTAGTAAAAAATTGAGGTTGTGGATAGAAAAAAACTTTAGTTCAATACTGTCTTGTTTAGTAAATTCACAGAGATTGGTTAATGCAGGCCAAACTCCTCAAGGTGAAATTATTAATAGCAACTAAAGACTACTCTGGTGCTATCTCTGAGAGTGGATTCATTCTCAAGGAAAATGAGGATAATCTGGATGCATTATTACTCCGTGGTCGTGCCTACTACTATTTAGCAGATCATGATGTTGCTATAAGGTTTGTTTCAGAACAGATTCACTGAACGGCTAGATTACAAGTTAAATCATTCGAACTTTCAATGCCATAATATAGACGAGTATTGTTTTTGTATAGGCATTACCAAAAGGGTCTCCGACTTGATCCAGAGCACAGTGAATTGAAGAAAGCATATTTTGGACTGAAAAATTTACTCAAGAAGACTAAAGCTGTAAGTCTAAAATTTATTTTGAGTTATCTTCTCTTTCTCTCTCTTTGCCCTGAGGTTTGATGGTGAGAAGTTTTCCTCCATGTTTTCATCAGTCAAGCCTCTTACGGCCAATCTGCACATCGTTCAATATTTTAATATTTTCTTTGAAACACTTTGTATTGTGCAGGCAGAAGACAATGTAAACAAGGGCAAGTTGCGGGTTGCAGTGGAGGATTTTAGAGCAGCTCTTGCCTTGGACCCTAATCATCTTGCACATAATGTACACCTTCATCTGGGTTTGTGCAACGTCCTGGTCAAGCTTGGGAGAGGAAAGGATGCTTTAAGCAGTTGTGATGAAGCACTTAATATTGATGGGGAGCTCCTCGAAGCCTTAGTTCAGGTTAGTGGTTCCACTCTCCATCAATTTTGCTTAACCAATTACTGAATTTTCCATCCATGAAGCCATTGTCTTTCTTGTCCTCGATCTTCAATATAAGCTGCTCTACTGAGTTTTCCATCCATGAAGCCATTGCCTTTGTTGTTTTCTATGTTCAATATGCTGCTCTACTGGCTGTTGTGTTTTCCAGAGAGGTGAGGCGAAGCTTCTGACTGAGGATTGGGAAGGAGCTGTTGAAGATCTGAAATCAGCAGCTCAAAGATCACCTCAGGTTAGCTTGCTGCTATTCTTTTTATCATCGAGTTTGTCCTAAGTATTTTATGTATTTCAAACTGCTTGCCTTAGCATTTTTAAGCCTTGTTATTTGTGTACCTAAGATCAATTAATTTCCAACATTTCAGGACATGAATATTCGGGAAGCTTTAATGAGAGCCGAGAAAGCCTTAAAGATGAGCAAACGCAAAGACTGGTACAAGATTTTGGGAGTTTCAAAGACTG
This sequence comes from Trema orientale, assembly GCA_002914845.1. Lineage (NCBI taxonomy): Eukaryota > Viridiplantae > Streptophyta > Magnoliopsida > Rosales > Cannabaceae > Trema > Trema orientale. The sequence goes on from JXTC01000007.1 coordinate 710,039, forward strand.
CAGCTGTTTCTGAGATTAAGCGCGCCTACAAGAAGCTTGCTTTGCAATGGCATCCAGACAAAAATGTGGATAATAGAGAAGAAGCAGAGGCCAAGTTCAGGGAAATTGCTGCTGCATATGAGGTCTGATTACCACAATCTTCTATGCAACGATATCAGATTCTTTAATGCTTTTGGGGACGCTCTTGCACGATTGCTTGATATTTGCTGTGAATCCAAATTTCCTGCTAAAATATTGTGGACAACAGGTTTTGACAACTAATGCTTGAATGTTGTACCATCCTTCAGGTTCTCGGTGATGAAGAAAAACGAACAAGATATGATAGAGGGGAAGATCTTGAAGATATGGGTATGGGTGGTGGTGGTAGTGGAGGCGGCTTTAATCCTTTTGGCAGCGGAGGACAGCAATACACATTTACATTTGAAGGTGGCTTTCCTGGTGGGTTTGGAGGAGGTTTTCCTGGTGGCGGCGGCGGCGGTTTTGAATTCCATTTTTGATTTGAATGAGTGGGATTTTTTTCTCCCTAGACGTTCGCATAGATTGAGAGTGTTCTTAAAGGAAGAGAACCTCCGTCACCACAATGACTAATTGCTGACAGGTTTTGGTGATAGATAGAACCAGTTCATCGTAAGAAATCGTTAGTTAAATGAAGGATGTATTCCTTTCAGTTCTTTTATATGCTAAATGTATCGTTTATAACTTTATTTTATTGGCAATGGAACCCACATGTATTCTGTTTAGCCGATGAGAGAATCTTTGCACAGAGGAAACAATATATTGTTGAAAAATTGGATTCAAAGATGTTATTGTCATTTGCTGCAGATATTGTCGTTCGTAAGAATCATGTCGTTTCTACATAGGGCGTTCATCGTAGTTATAGATTTTTGTCTTCTATGTATGTCGTGACTTGAGAGAGTTCTTAGCATGACGTTCTAGTTGCAAGAATCATGCCACTAATAATTAGAAGAAAATAGACAAATAAACTATGGAAAATCATGCCATTTGTTGATATCGTTTTAGTTAATTTTGGAGTCTCCCTTAAATTTGTCTATTTTGTGACAGATTGTAGTTCGTAAATCTGGCGTCGATTCGAGACATACATATTATAACCTAGAATAATGCTAAAAACACATATAAATTATACACAAAACTCACATACACTGACATAATATGTATTTTAACCATCCATGTTTTTTTCAAAGTAGGATTATACCATATACATGAGTGGTTAATAAACATGTTATGTCAATGTGTATAAATTTTGTGTGTAATTTGTGTATTCCCAGCATTATTCTATATTTTATTGTAAGTTCAATAGAATATAGAATATAGAATAATGTCGTTCTAAGTTAATGTCGTTAGGTTGATGTTATCGTGTGTGAGATATAAAGTGAAAAGAATGTGCATTTGAATTACATGTTGATATGAATATTATATTGTTTTTTTATAAATATCGTCGTTCGTAGAAAAATTCTAAATAAATTAAGCCTAACCTAGTGCTTCAAAGTTCATCTAATATACATACTGTCGTTCCTCAAAAAGGAAGTCCATTTTGAAAGATTATTTCATTTCCATGCGTTGTCATTTTTTGGATGTTATGTCGTTTTCATGATATATTGTCGTCGAACTTAAATGTCACAAATACCCTGTTTATTGGACACGGATTTTTTTTAAAATAACCTGTCATTTCCTTAATTGGTGTCGCTTGTCAAGATTTATATCGTTCCTTGAAATATTGTCGTTTACCATGTGGTTTGAGGCTTTTGTCGTCCAAGACTCTGAATGGGAGATATTATGGTTATTTCTTATTTGTGATGTTGTGCAAATACGATGTCGTGTTCTGCATATATTGTCGTTATATCTCTTATTTGTGAATTGTAATTGTCGTTTCATAAGCTGATGTCGTTCCTTTTTTTTTTTTTTGGGCCGATATTAACTGATGCAATGAAATCATTGTTCAATGTAATTAAAGAGGCTGTAATTTATCACGAAACCTTTTTTTTTTCCGTAAGAATACAAACTAACAGATGGTTTTCTGGGTCGCTTAAACAAAATTTACTTTGTTTTCAAATGGGAAATTCAAAATGGTTTTATTTTAAATCCTTAAAAATAATTTTGTTGTAAGATCGACATCTAATTTTGTTCCATTTATTTGAATTAAAACAAGAACACCTAATGAGCTGAAAAAAAATAATATTAATTCTTCAAAAAAAAATTAATATTTGCACTTATTCATTTAATACTAAATCAAAGCATTATAGCTAATAAATTTTTTAGTTTATTTAATACTCCTCTATTGCTGTCTGCCTAAAATAATATTTACATATACTATATAATAAAGATATGACCTTAAAAGTAATTATATAAAAAATGAGATAGAGAGGTTGATTATAAGAAAAGAATAATGATTTCACGTAATAAAAGTTCAAATGAAAACCGCAGATTTGCCAGTGCCACTGCCACACAAAGAAATAACTAAAAATCATCCAAAAATTAGAAAAAGTGACAAAAATCAAAACGCTGCAAGAAAAGCAGCAACCACAAATGCAATCCCAGCCATGACACCACTTGGGCCAGAAACCAGGCCCAAAGCACCAGAATCATCATCATCCGTGGGCCTCTTGGACTGGGTCGGGGCATCATCCGAGCCCTGGTCAACACTCTTCTCCGGCTTAGAATCAGCCACCGGCGCCGGCGCCGGTGCTTTGGCCGTACCAAAAATGTCCAAGGGGAGCAAAACCTGGTCCACCTGGAAAACCCCCAGCTGTCCGTCAGTATAGACGGAGTTACTCACCGTAGCGTTGACCACCCCAGTCGTTATGTTGACTTGATTCCCCGTTGACGTCGTCACATTTAACGGGTACTCGCCGTTATCGCTGTTACCGGCTTGGGTGTGAAGTGGGTTCGAAACGGTTTGGAATTGGGACAGAGAATAGAATTGGGGTAGCACGTGGTACTGGACCAAACGGAGCTGTTGTTCACTTGTTAAGGAATTGAGGGTACCGGTTTTGAGGCCTGAGAAGGCCGAGTCAGTGGGTGCAAAGACGGTTATGCCCTGGGTGGAACCACTGAGTTGGGAGTTGATTTGGTCCGAGACTTGGGTACCCTTTAGGAGTTTAATGAATGTGGTGAACTGCCCGGCTTTTTGGAGGACGGCGATTACGTCGGCGGGGCCTCCCGGTGCCGGTGACTTTGCAGGGCTTTGGCCGGAAATGGGTGTGGAGAGGAGGAAGAGAGTTGTGAGTGGCAATAGGGCTAGTCTTGTAATTGACTCCATTTTGGTAATGTGTAATTGGAAGAGGTTTGGGAGGCTGGGAGGGTACAAGGGGGGTTTTATATTTTGGGGTTGAGAAGGGTATTTTAGGTATTTTTACTTTTATTTTTTTGGAAGTTAGGTAAAATGGTTTGTAATTTTAGGTGGGAAGATGATATTATTTTTCATATGGAAAGGAAAAGAGAATTTTGCTTGGTGATGCAGGAAAAACAGCAAGATTATGGTAAAGGGTTTTGATTGGAATGTGAGTGGGCAGTGGGTGAGAATGATGTGTATGCTTTTGCTTTGTTGCTTGAAAAAACAGCGTCTAAATTTTTTTTGTACTGTTGTAGCATGTTGTGGTACCTAGTATGATTGAAATGGGACCAATTTTTGTTTAGCTTTCATTTCCATGAGCCCAATGGAATGTATAAAGGATAATTTGTAACCACCATAAATGATTTCTAGTTGTTGTAAGGTTTAGTCTCGTATCGGCTCTTAGTGCCAACTTCACTTCATAGTGTAACTTCGGTCAAAGATAGATGCTAAATCTTGTTCCTAGTGCTTCTTAATGTCTAGTCTTCTATCAACTTTAAGCACTACATTGGGCTCACACTGAACAATAGCTCTAATTACACGAAAACATCTATAGATAATATTTCTATCCATAAAAGTAATACAATTTTAATTTTCACGCATTTGCATCAATATTTTGATGTAGGGGTGTTCAAAATAACCGTCAAACCGCGGAAACCGCCCAATCCAATCCAAACCGCACCGAACCATGCGGATTGACCTCTTAAATGGCCGGTTATGGATTAAAAACAGTAAAAACCGAACTGGCCGGTTCGGTTATCGGTTTCAAAAGAAACTGGTCGGTTTAAAACCGAACCGGCCAGTAATATGCATACTTTTAAAAAAATTATATATATATTGTATATATGTATAGATCAGCCGCTGTTTTAAAGTTCACATATAACAAATTGCTCCCAAGCCCATTGAGCCCAACGATACAGCTTATCCATTTAGCCCATTAACACTTAGGGTTTTATGACTTTATCATTTCCTAACACTCTACCAGGCTAGCCACAAACACACTGTCAAACAACTTCTTGCATTCGGCAACTTCTTCTTCTTGCATTCGACAAACAACTTCTTGCACTCGTAGCTATTTCTTCTCTCTTTCACTCATTATCACTCCTATAGTCACTCACTCACTGTCATCTTCCTCCCATCGACGTCGAAGCAGTCGAGCTCTCTCAATTTCAATCTCGCCATCCTGTCAACGCCGCCTTCTTCTAGTTCGCTCGCACAGTTCCCGTCAACGCCGTCAACTCCAGCACTAGCTTCCTCGAAGCTGTCGAGCTCTGGTTCAATCTCGCCCAGCCGTGTCATCTTCATCTCGTTCATTCTCGACCGGATCCTGCCAACGCTGTCTGCTCCTGCACTAAGCTCCGACTTGCCACCACTCGCCAGCTTGCTCACGACCACTCGACCAGGTTAGCTTATATTGTTAGTCTGTGTTATCATGTTAGATTAGATAATACATATAATTATATATGTTGCATTATGTTAATCTATTTTTGCTTATTTCCTCATGACTCATGTTGCTCTGTTAGACTTCTCAAAACGTATTTGTTCATTTTTCTTTACTTTTTTGGTTCTGTTATGATGTTTTTATGAACAACTTGCTCAATTTGGCACAAAATCCTCACAACAAAAAGATTACTACTCGTATGGAATATTAGTTTTTATGTTATATATTTTTTTCTGATTATGTTATAATATTTGTTTCGGTTATGTTATATTTTTTGTTCCATATGGAATAAAGATTACTACTCTTATGGCCTTTTAGTTTTTTTTTTAATGGAATATATGCTGATTATTGGTTTGTGACTATTGATTCCCAATATTTTTAGTATCATGTAACTGTGTAATTGACTAGGTATATGACTATATGCTACTGAAGTACTGATGGAATATGTAATATGTATATTTGTCAGATGGATAGTGATAATGATAGTGTAGCAGTAGCACCTTCTGTGAATAATCCTACTGAAGTGACCATTGATTCAACTAGTGGTTCCAAGAAAAAGCCACCCTTGCCTCTTAAGAGTAAGAATCCAAAAAAGAAAGTTAGGCATGTGTCTGAAGTTTGGGATCATTTTACAAGAAATGAGGATGACCCTAACGACAATAGGGCTGTGTGCAACTACTGTGAGAAAGATTATGCAAGTGATACTAGAAGAAATGGGACTAGTACTCTTTGGAACCATTTAAACTATCAATGTAAGAAATACCCCTTTAGATTGGAGGATAAGAAGCAAAAGATTTTGTCTTTCCAAAGGAAAGGTGATGAAAGTATTGGAGGTACTAGTAATCTTATACCTATCGGATTTAGTCAAGCAACATGTAGGCTTGTATGTGCAAAAATGATTATTATTGATGAGTTACCCTTTAAGTTTGTGGAGAATGAGGGTTTTAGATTATTTTGTAGTGTTGCATGCCCAAAATTTGACCCTCCATCAAGAATTACAATTGCTAGGGATATCATGAATCTCTACAATGATGAAAAAAAAAAGTTGAGGTCTTACTTTGTCAAGAATTCACAAAGAGTCTCTCTTACCACTGACACGTGGACTTCCATTCAGAATGTCAACTATATGGTGTTGACAGCTCACTTTATAGATTCTGAATGGAAGATGCAAAAAAGGATCTTGAATTTTTGTCAAATTCCTAATCATAAGGGAGAGACAATAGGAAAAGCAATTGAGGCATGCTTAAAGCAATGGGGTATTGAAAGGGTATTTACAATCACAGTTGACAATGCTGCTTCTAACAATGGGGCTATTAGTCATATAAGAAAGAGATTACAAATTTGGAAGAGTGCAGTTTGTGATGGAGAGTTTTTACATGTGAGGTGTTCAGCTCATATCTTGAACTTGATAGTGCAAGATGGATTGACGCAATTGGACAATTCTATTG